>JAXQQM020067279.1:0-72094 GCA_034641835.2 Pinus albicaulis | reverse complement strand
AAGGTCATATTGAAGATGTCCATCAAGGACAATATTATCCTGCATATTAGAGACTGTAAATCGGCCACTGACATTTGGACAATGATTAAAAACCTATACCAGTCGCAGAATACAAACCGTGTCTTGTCACTCAAAGGCAAGCTGTTTGCGATGAAGATGGAGGAGAATGAGTCCGCTGCTGGATTCATTGCGAGAGTGAAAGACCTGAAGGACAGATTGGGAGATATCGGAGAGAAAGTTTCCGATTCGGATCTGGTCACGATCACGTTGAACGGAATGACAGATGAATACCAGATGTTTATCACAGGGCTGGAAGCAAGGGAGAAAGCCCCTACGTTTGAAGAGCTGACAGGGATTCTGCTACAGGAAGAAGAGCGACGACAAAATTTGAAATCGCAGAGCAATGACCTTGCTCTGATGGCGAAAAGGAGACAATATAGAGGGAAGCAGCCACAGCAGCAACAACAACCACAGCAGCAGCAGAGAGGAGCTAACACATTTCAGAAGCGACCGTTTAAAGGTATTTCTGCTAATAATTTTCCCAGTAAGAAATTTTTTTACTGTGGAAAACCTGGTCATCAGATTAAAGAGTGTAATAAGAGGCAGGCAGACGAAGCAAGAACTAAACAGAGAAAGCACAGAGGATACTTCGTTGGGGAAGATGAGGATCATAGCCACGAAATTCGACTATTTACAGTTGATTGCGCTCTTTTAGCTTCAAAGGGAGATGAGGACGACATATGGTATGTCGACTCTGGTGCATCCTCACATATGACAGGTAAGAAGGACTGGTTTGAATGTCTTGAAGAAACTTCATGTGGGTCGAAAATTTATTTAGGGGATGATAGTGGATATGAGATCAAAGGATATGGTGACATTCCGGTAAAATTACCTAGCGGTAACATTAGACACCTTAAAAATGTATTGTATGTGCCCGGAATTAAGAAAAATTTGATCTCTCTCTCAATGATTATTGATCAGGACATGCAAGTTCAATTCTTTAAGACTAACTGTGTCATAAAGGATAGCCAGATGGAAACAGTTGCAACAAGAGTGCACGTGGGGAGCTTGTACAAACTAGACGTGAAAAGTATGACAAAGAAAGCAATGGTTGCAACTGGATCGACAGCTGAAGATCTATGGCATCAGAGATTTGGCCATCTTAATCTACAAGACCTCATCTTACTTCAGATAAAAGGTATGGTTGATGGACTCCCTGTTTTCCATAATGTTAAGTTGGATTGTGATGGATGTGCATTAGGGAAAATGCATAGGGAAGAGTTCCCTTTGCATGTTAATGGAAAAGAAATAGATATCTTAGAACTGGTGCATACAAATATATGCGGACGTATGCAGACTAGGTCATTAGGAGGTGCATATTATTTTCTCTTATTTACAGATGATTGCACTAGGTTCTCATGGATATACTTTCTGAGTAAAAAGAGTCAAGCCTTTCAGTATTTTAAAGAGTTTAAATCTATGGTAGAAAACCATACAGGAAAAAGGATAAAAATTCTCCGCTCAGATCAAGGGGGAGAATACAGGTTGGGAGAATTCATGAATTTCTGCAAGCAGCATGGGATTGTTCAACAGTTCACAGTTCCCCACACTCCTCAGTAGAATGGAGTGGCAGAACGAAAGAACAGAACTCTTGTGGAGTGCGCAAGGATCATGCTTCAAGGTAAGGGTCTATCAAATGGTTTTTGGGCAGAAGCTATTAACACTGCTGTCTACTTAAAGAATAGGAGTCCTACTAAATGTCTAGGCTTCAAAACCCCTTTTGAAGCATTTTTTGGACTCAAACCAGCAGTGATTCATTTAAGAATATTTGGGTCAAACGCTTATGCTCATATACCTAAGGCAGATAGGAAGAAGTTAGATCCAAAAGCCTTGAAATGTATCTTTGTTGGATATGGCACTGAGTTCAAGGCATATAAGTTATTTAATCCTATGACTCATAAGGTTTTTGCAAGCAGAGATGTCATATTTCATGAACAGGTTGAAGAAGGAAAGGATGAATGTAACAGAGATTGGCACATTTCAGTGGTAATGGAAGAAAACAGTGAGGATGATGAAGAACAGAAGCAGAAACAAGAAGAAGAAGTAACAGGTAATGTAATGAATGATGCAAGCCCGGAGAAGGCTGAAATAGACATATTTGAGGTAAGTCCCCTACCAAGGAGATCAAGTAGGAAGACTCAATTACCATCTAAATTGAAAGAATATGCATTAATGTCAAAGATTTTAAACATTGTAGAACCTGCAAATTATGAGGAAGCAAGTAAATCTGATGAATGGAGGGCTGCAATGCATGAGGAAATAGAATCAATAAACAGAAACCATACTTGGGATTTGGTTGAATTTCCTGAAGGTAAAACCCCCATAGGATGCAAATGGCTATACAAACCTAAAATAAATGCAGATGGGAGTATAGAAAAACTTAAAGCTAGACTAGTAGCAAAGGGTTACTCACAACAAGAGGGAATAGATTTCGATGACACCTTTGCTCTTGTAGCCAAATTAAACACCATTAGAATGCTAATTTCCTTAGAAAAAAACATAAATGGCAGCTACACCAGCTAGATGTTAAGTCTGCATTTCTGAATGGTGACTTGAAAGAAGAAATTTATTTAGTTCAGCCTGAAGGCTTTTTGAAAAAGGGGCAGGAATATCTTGTTTGTAAATTGAAAAAGGCACTTTATGGTTTAAAACAAGCACCCAGGTCGTGGTATGAGAAGATTGACTCATTTTTTGTACAACATGGCTTTCATAGGAGCTTGAATGATCCAAATATGTATACCAAGTTTAATAAACAGAGGAAAATTATTTTGATTTATTTGTATGTAGATGATATGATCATAACAGGGGATGCTAACAATCTGATCAAAGAAATCAAACAGCAGATGTCACAAGTGTTTGAGATGAAAGATCTCGGAAATCTACATTACTGCTTAGGATTGGAGGTATGGAAAGATTCTGGACAGACTTTTCTTACACAAGGGAAGTATGCCAGAAGCTTGCTGGAAAGGTTCAGAATGGAGCAGTGCAGATCAGCAGCAACACCATTGCAGCAGAACTTAAAGTTGAGCAGTGATGATGGCACTAAAGAGGTTGATGCCACTATGTATAGACAGCTAGTTGGCAGTTTGATATATCTCACTACAACTAGACCAGATTTGGCATACTCTGTTAGTATGTTGAGCCAGTTCATGTCGAAACCACTTGAAAGTCACTGGATCGCAGCAAAAAGTGTGTTGAGGTATCTTAGTGGTACTAGTAATTATGGTATTTTGTACACTGACACTTCTGATGTTACTCTAGCAGGCTTTTCAGATTCAGATTGGACAGGTAACTTGGATGATCGAAGGTCTATCACAGGTTACACTTTTAGCATTGGATCTGGGGTCATAGCATGGAGCAGCAAAAAGGAAAGTACTGTAGCCTTATCTTCATGTGAAGCTGAGTACCAAGCATTGTGTGCAGCCACATGTGAAGCTATCTGGTTGAGAAGACTTCTCAACGATGCAGGAGAAGAACAAAAAGAATCAACTATCATCAAAACTGACAACCAGAGTACCATCAAGCTTGCATACAATCCAGTCTTTCATAAAAATACCAAGCACATCGATACTCAGTTCCATTTTGTTTGAGAGAAACTACAGTCAAAAGAGATATTTGTTGAATATTGTAAAACTTGTGACAATATGGCTGATATATTTACTAAGCCTCTTGGGCGTGTAAAGTTTGAATTGTTTAGAGGGATGCTAGGAGTTCAGGATAATCCTTTCTCCATTAAGAGGGGGAGTTGAAAATAATTAATATTATTTTATATTAATGGAGAAATGGTTACACAAGTTGTAACGTATCTCCTTAGTTTAGGATTAGTTCCTACAATTTAGGAGTTTGTTTGCAACTTCCTAATTCCTAGTGTTGTACTTAATGATGTAATTCCTCATTCATGAATGTAGAGTAAACTCAGAGTGTTCTCCCTGTTTTGAGTGCAGTCTCCAGGTGCAGTACTCACCTGTGAGCTGCAACTCCTTCTTTTCATTTCAGTGTCATTTTATCTTGAAGTTCATCTTAATGGTCATGGCATTGGAAGCATTGATTGTGATCATACTTTTGAATAAAGTTATTTAAATATTTTTCTGAAAGATAGGTGCACTAAATATATATTAGTATGATATAATGATATTATCTAATATTATGGATGGTACATTAAAGTGAATATATTTTGATAAAATTAGTTTAAAAAAGGAAAAATTAATAAAATTAATAAAAATTAATATTGGTGATTATTTTTCAGTATTTTATTATTAATAAATTAAAATTCAATATTTTTTTAAATTGAATTATTTTAACTAATTTTAATTAATGTAATGGCAACTTTGAATGAATTTTATTTAAATATTTTTATAAAACATAACTATGTAAATTTTATATATATATTAATATGATATAATTAATAAAAATATATATTAATAAAATATAATATAATTATTATGCTTTCTCAAGCATAGATGTGGTTTTGGGTTGAATTTTTATTATTTATGGTTTAAAAAAGAAAACTTAATAAAATTAATAAAAAGTAATATTGGTGATTATTTTTTAATATTTTATTATTAATAAATAAAAATTCAATAATTTTTTAAATTTAATTATTTTAATTAATTTTAATTAATGTAATAGAAACTTTAAATGAATTCTATTTATGTATTTTTTATAACACACACACACACACACACACACACACACACACATATATATATATAACATTTTATATATTAATAAGATATAATTAATAAAAATATATAATATAGAGCACAATATGAGAAATAGTCATAGAAAGGTTTAACCCACTAATGGATGAGTCTCTGTGGTATGTCCCTTACAGGAGGAGATGTGAACAATGTTTTGGAAGTTCATCCTAATGGTCATGGCATTGGAAGCATCTGATCACAATATGAGCGATAGTCATAGAAAAGTTTAACCCACTAATGCATGAGTCTCTGTGGTATGTCCTTAAGAGGAGGAGATGTGAACATTGTTTTTGAAGTTCATCTTAATGGTCATGGCATGGAAGCATTGCGTGTGA
Source organism: Pinus albicaulis (assembly GCA_034641835.2). Taxonomy (NCBI): domain Eukaryota; kingdom Viridiplantae; phylum Streptophyta; class Pinopsida; order Pinales; family Pinaceae; genus Pinus; species Pinus albicaulis. Next base: position 66,999 of record JAXQQM020067279.1, on the reverse strand, counting down.
TCGTAGTTTTGAATAAAGTTTATTTAAATATTTTTCTAAAAGATAGGTGCATTAGTATGATGTAATTGATATTATCTAATATTATGGATGATAAATTAAAGTGAATATATTTTGATAAAATTAGTTTAAAAAGGGAAAAATTAATAAAATTAATAAAAAATAATATTGGTGATTATTTTTCAATATTTTATTATTAATAAATAAAAATTGAATAATTTTTTAAATTGAATTATTTTAACAATTTTAATTAATGTAATGGCAACTTTGAATGAATTTTATTTAAATATTTTTTATAAAACATAAATATGTGAATTTTTTGATATATTAATATGATATCATTAATAAAAATATATATTAATAAAATATAATATAATTATTATGTTTCCTCTAGCACAGATGTGGTTTTGGGTTGAACTTTTATTATTTATGGTTTAAAAAGGAAAAATTAATAAAATTAATAAAAAATAATATTGGTGATTATTTTTTAATATTTTATTATTAATAAATAAAAATTCAATAATTTTTTAAATTTAATTATTTTAATTGATTTTAATTAATGTAATAGCAATTTTGAATGAATTTTAATTAAGTATTTTTATAAAACATATATGTAAAACATTTTATATATTAATAAGATATAATTAATAAAAATATATAATATAATTATTATGCTTCCTCTAGCACCCATGTGGTTTTGGGTTGACTTTCTATTATTTTATTTTTTACATTTTATAGTGTGAGAAGATGTTAACTAGTATATATATTTAATTCATGATGAATGGGTAACTGATATACTAGATTTTATGATTTAGCAAGAATGGAGACTCACTAAAAAAGAAAATCTACTCTTTAAATCAAGACCATAGCAAGCCATATACTCAACAAAAATTTAAACTATGATGATATTAATTTCACCCAACAAAATTTACTATTAAACCACATACCACTATATGATATGAATTGAATATTACGGTATTATTATCTAATGATCCCAAGGGGGCATGGCAAAGTGCGATGCCTCGACTTCACTGCAGCGTACAACGTAAGCAAAGTACCTACGACACTATAGTGCGAAGCAGTGGCAAGGGTAATTAATTGATGGCAGAGGTGGGATTTTAGGATTGATAAAGTCTAATCTGAGAGTTAGGTCATCATTCTTCTGAATCATAATGAAAACTGAGATGACATAACTAAAAAGAATTTGAAGATGAACAAAATTTCTACACCAAGAAAGAAAGAATTATATTTATTGTAGACCACGTAATAATTTAAAAGATATTGAATTGATTTTAGATTGCAATTCGCATTTTACATATCAAACGAAACTTCCGAGATCCTTTGTTAACTTGGTCTGCCCTAACCATTTAACATTTCCAATATGTAATGGATGAATAATTTTTTCTGTTCTAGACAATTACTGTCTTTATTTCATGAGTGAATAGCCACAGTAGGGGGCCCATGGATAGCCCTTGGCGTTGCTTTCTGTAGAGCGCTGGTTCCATCATCGATTCCTGTGCAGTCCCTTCCTACTGCTAAAATGTTGGAATTTTGAGAATTCTAAACAATAGAAATGGAGAGAGTAAACTCCTCTTCTCTAAACAGAGAAATTAAAATCAAGTTTTGCTTGCAGACAGAGATGGCATGAAAATGATTTCTATTTAATTAATAAGCTAAAACTATTACAAAAATCTTCCTCAACACATAGGGATACACAAATGTGAATGAGACTGCTACAGACGCAATGCTTCACAATGCAAATCTTTGTCTTTCTCAAAACAATACACTCTGACTCTTGAAAACCAACACTGCTGTGTTTTTCTTTTCTTCTCACGCACTATTGTGCAAAACAAAACAGATAACATAATAATACACACGCTCGTGGGCCTTTTCACCTTTTTATATGGTGCGACGTTATAAAACATAAAACAAAGAAATAAAACAAATTACAAAAAAAAACTTTACGAAACAACAAAAATATCAAATGCTTGACGTACGAGTGGGGACCACATCGCAGTCAGCAATCTGCGATCGGTGGATCGACGGTAGAAAAAAAAGTGCGATGGTGCGATATTGCGATTATGCGATGGTGTGATATTGCGATGGCGTGATGTGCAATGACACAATCGCGCGATCGCATCATGGATTTCAACAACGGTTCAAACATATGGCGATAACAACTTTGAAATATGTGATGTGCGATGTGTGATGGCGCGACGATCGCACATCGCAAACATCCACATCAACAAGACACTCAACTTTTGTTGTTGCGATTTGCGATTGCGATTGGATCGCATCGCATCGCGACTCCTCATCAACAAGACACTTTGCTTAAAGCTGCGATCTGCAATTAGCGCTTAAGTGGTAGGGACCACTTGTCCTCCTTTTAAAAAATAAAAGGACTTCCACCTATATTAATAAAATTTTCATTCATTTTGGTTGTTGAGGGCTTAAAAGCCCGAAATGACTGTTTTTATTAACTTCTGCTCCTCCGTAGTTCAGATCTTCGAGAAATCTTCGTTCCTCTATAGAACGGCTCTGCCCATCATCCATTTAATTCTCCTCTGTACTCTCTGTGGCTGCGGCCCATCAAAATTTAATTCTTCCTTACAAATCTCCATTCTTCTTCAATGCGTAATGATGTGTACACATACACTTCTCCTGTTGTACTCTTTTTCTTCCAGTACAAAGGCTAGCAGGGACTTTAATATTTCAACATGAAAAGGAATTAATCTTTCAGCATCTGCCATTGCTGACAAAACAATTTCGTCCATCGCAAGAGAAATTAAACTAAAAATATCAGTATCACCAGCTGTCGGTTGTGAGAGCCAAAAGGTAAAGTCTTCATGACCAACGACTAGTAGTACAATAAATCTTCTAATATAAAGAGTTGGCCCATTTTAATGCACATGGTGAAATGGAATAACATGGTGAGTATTGATTTCAGAGGCAAATGGGAATCTCTATTAGTTGAATGTTAGTGCATAATAAAATAATGGTTTTAAAATTTTTAAATAAATTTAAATTATTAAAAATTTGAACTATATAAAAATTTTAAACTTCTAACATTTATTAATAAAATTATGATTGGAATAATACTTTTTTAATACATTTATTAATGTTAACTCTTTTCTTAAGTATATAAAGGTGAAGATGAAAACCATAAATAATTTAAAAAAAATATTATTCATTGTGTAAGAAAGTTACCCATCAAAAGTATTTATATTATCATATCAACCATAAAATTTTATTTTGCCTTTAGAAGTGGGCTAGTAATTGTATTACTTTGTTTTCCATGTACATGTGCTACTTTACTTATCTAAATTAGCTATAGTATTGCTACAAAGTTAAGGTTTTCTTAAATTATGTAAAGGAGGGGAAAATCCACAAACAATTTAATAATGATAATAATAATACAATGACTATTCCACAAAATTTAATAATAAATAAGAAAAATCTATGAAGTGCACTTATCTAAATTGAGTTTAATGATTGTTTAGTTTCACCATTACTTAATAATTTTTAACTATGCATGGCACGATTTTGGTTGAGCTTAATAATCTTTTGGTGAAATACTACCTTTACCTTTTTTTATCAATATTTATATAGCTACTAGAGTTATTTTTAGTCGGCATCGTTGCCCAACTTCCATCATATTTATGGGCATGATTTTGATGGCTACATTTATGAACATAAAGATGACCATACATATATCATTTCCATAATTTGTGATTTGGCATTTCTCATTCACACCTTAATTGGATTAGTCCAATGACCTCCTTTCATTTCCATAATTTGTGGCTAGGCATTTCTCATTTACACCTAACTAGAATTAGCCTAGTGACATCGAACCTCTCAACGTAATAAAAATATGAGTTGTTGACCATTTTTCCTATAACCCTAGGTACTCATTTTGTGTAATTAATGGCTATACAATTTCATTTTGTCTCCAAACAATAGAAAATGAAAAAATTAATTTCTATTCAATAGGTATGAAAATTTATTTTATATATATATATGAATGACAAATTGCAATATTTAAAAAAAATTTACCAAAATATATATATATATATATATATATATATATATATATATATATATATATATATATATATTTATTTAAATTATCTGTAGTTTTGTAATTAAATGGTTGATATATATAAATTTGACTTTCCAGCATGCTTTATGAATAACTAATCAAAAAATTCAAAAAAATTATTATTATTATTGTAGAATAAAATTAAAATCTAAATTAACTACAATCTAAACTTTAATACTAACTTAAATTTAATATTTTATTTTAATTTAATTACATTTAAGGTAAAAGACAGATGACTACTATGTAGCCTTTGTTGATATGATGCAGTTGATATTAAGATAATATATTTTAATGTCGTTCTTTTTATATTCAATTTAATAAAAATAGAAGAAAATGAAACCCTTTATACAAGGAGATAGAAGAATGAGGAATGCAACCAACACGACATTTAGAAAATAGAAAACAAGTTACGTGACTTTCTATGAAGTCCTGATTATTATGCCTAATGGAATCTTACTTAGCGTTTTAAATGTTTGGTTCCTTTAACTATTTAAATTGTAGTTGGTCTTTCCAGAGATATTCAATTTTTTAATTGTATGCGTTGGGTCAAATTATAATCCCAATATAATTAGTCTTTCATTGCGCACCATATATATTCAAATGTTTTAATTAAATGGGTTCCGTCCTCTCTGTGTCTATCGACCATTGGGAGTTGAGCCGATTTTGTTGTTTTGACTATAAATGTTAAATGACGGTCATCAATTCATATCTAAACATCGATTTCTATTTACAAGGTTAAATGGGACAACACGTTTCTGGTGAGAACGTCATTTACTTACAAAAACGCGGGCATGGATAGGTACTGCACCTATAATACGCTAGAAAGGGGTTTCTATCTCTTTGTTCAAGAATCACTTTAAAAGATGGTCATTAATCACTATTTTGTGGTTGGTGATATATAGATTTATAAATAAACTCAATATTTGTAACTTGATACCATTTTCACCTTGTGCTAAACTGAAACTTATTATACTTATTTTCTTATTGAATTATACTTTCTTATTGAATTATACTTATTTTCTTATTGAAATTGTAATCATACTTGGCTAAGTTTCTGTTTATTTATTCTAATATATTCAAATATTTTAGCATATTCAAATAGATTTAAAAAAATTATTGATAAAAATAATAATTGGGTCTGCGTGAATATTCTTGATTAATACTTGGGTTTGCGGTGAATTTTCTGGATTAAGACTTGGGTTTACAGTGAAATTCCTGGGTGAAAATTTTGCGGTGAATTTTGTGGATTAATACTTGGGTCTACGGTGAATCTTGGGTCTACAGTGAATTTTTTCCATTAATACTTGGGTTTCTCGATTAATACTTGGGTCTGCGGATTAATACTTGGGTCTGCGGTGAAAATTATGCGGTGAATTTTCTCCATTACTACTTGGGTCTGCGGTGATTTTTCCGCCATAAATTTTTCGACCTGGGCACTTGAGGTGTGCTATCTGGTTTGCTAATATTTAGGTGCACACATTCCTTATCTTTTTCTAATACATATCTACTCATATATTCTCAAGTATGAATAATTCACCACAGCTACCAAAGATTACCAAAGGTAGACCTAGCACAGTTACTCTACAGAGCCTTTATGAGTTTATAGAGTCTTTAGAGAAACGTAGAGAAGAAAGAGAAGTCAAGCTACAAACTGAGTTAGAAGCCATGTTGGAAAACAAATTCACATCTCTTGAATACAAGATCCAAAAACAAATAGAAAATAAAATAGAACTATTGGAGAGTAAAATGGAGGCAATGGAAACTAGGTTGAAGGTCATAGAAAAACAAAACCAAGATACGAACCAAACATCCCAGCAAGGAGATGCTGATAATATAGAGAGTCTTAAAATGAAGGACATAATTAAAGAACTAGAAGAAAAATTTAACAACAATCTCACCCTAAATAGTGGGGCAGGTAAATTAGATATCAAACCAATTAAAGATTAAATGAAAAAATTGATCGAATTAGACCATGAGTGTAATAAAAGGGCCTGGAACCTTATAATCTTCAGTTTGAAAGAGGAGGTAGAGGAGGATACTTTAGCCATAGCCCAGTCAGATTTACATAATAGATTACAAATTGAAACCACGTGTCTCACAAAAGCAACAAGGTTAGTGAAATTAACTGAGAATAAAGGAAGGTTGATCTGAATAAAGGTGAGCTCTACTGACCATAAGTATGATATACTTAGTAAAACCTCAAGTCTAAAAGGAACGAGAATATTTATAAACGAAGATCTCATTCCAGAAGATCAAGCAAAATTAAAAAAGGAGGTTCAAAAGGTAAAATAAGCTAGGAAGGAAGGAAAATGGGTAATAATCAGAAATAGAAAAGTCGTTATTCGAGATAGAAACCAAAAAGATAGTAATAAATAGCAATTCAACATGCTCTGAATTCTTTGTTGGAACTGTCGGGGCTTTCCATGGAACAAAGGCCCCAAGCTAAGTTGGATCTCAAATGATGTTGATATTATATTGCTTATTGAAACTTGGGAGCATGAAGAATCTAAGGTCCCTAACATAGATGGCTTTGCACTATGGTCTACCTGGAACAAGTGATCCTCCAGGAGAGGCATTAGGGGCATAACTTGCTACATTAAGAAGAAAATCCCCCCCCCCATGCTAGGATTTATAAAAATGATCCTTACAACCAATATAGTTGGATTGAGATTACTGACATTAATGATAAAAAGACCTACATAGCAATCTATTATTACCCCCCCATTAATTCTAACTTCTATAAGAAAAAGTATCTAGATAAAAATATTCCTTACAATGGTTTAGAGAATGATATTTCTAGCCTATGGAATGAAGGTAATATCATTTTAATGGGTGACTTTAATGCTTGAACTTCAAGCAACCAAGCTATTCTTCTAAGCAATCATTCTAACACCAATCCTTTTTGGTTAGACAAAGACCTTACTTTGGCTAGCCGGTACAAAAGGAGCTCTGAAGACCTAGGGGATAACTTGTTTGGGTCGAAGCTAGTGAAGCTCTGTAGTGCTCAGGATCTCATAATTTGCAACGGTCGAAAGAAGTGGCCCAATTCTAACAAGATGAACTACATCCATCAGCTTTGCAGGAGTGTGGTAGACTATGTTATTTCTGATCTGTCTTTCTACAACAAAATAATAAATTTTGACATCTTAGATGACCACGAGCCTGACTCTGATCATAGGCCTTTACCCATAACTCTCAATTTTGTCATGCCTAGAGATCTCATAGGAGATAATCCTTATAGTCAAAAGAACTTAATCTTTGATAGAAATAAAAATGATATCTTTCTAAATGAATTAAAAACTAATTTGCTTCCTTTATCTAGTATAGACAAAATAGATGACCTCTATCATAATTTTACTACAACCCTCTCATATTCTATTAACAAGTTCTCAATTGAAGTCTCAAGTAATAAAAGAAATAGAAAAACCAACGCATGGTATAAAAAATATTGTAAAATTGCGAGGAGAGCAATTAAGGAAGTTGATGAATCTCTCAAAATTAACAAGATAAAAATCTACAAAGCCCTAACTAAAAGGAAAAAAAGGCAATATATTCGTAAAAGACAAGAGAATATCTTACACCTCTCTAAGGTGGCTCCTAAGAAATTCTCGAGGCAAACTCTAACTAGGAAAACTAAAGATAATAATAAAATTGCTTTACATGATTGGAATTATTATCTTAAAAAGCTTTATGAATCTCCAAATGCCAGGGATTTTGAAACCCTGCTCACGACGAAAGAATTTTTCTCATTAGAAGACATTGATTTTGGGGTTAAATGCCTGGAAAATGGGAAAGCTAAAGACATTGAAGGTTACCAGGTAGAAATCTTAAAAATTAGAGGTCCTGTCCTCATCCCACAGATCCAAAAGCTTTTCAACCAAGCGGTCAAGTAAGGGTTCCCTAAACCTTGGACTCAGTGCCTCATTATCCCTATTTTAAAAAGTGAGGATACAAATAACTCCTCTAATTATCGAACAATTATGGTTAGCCCTCTCTTAGCCAAGTTATATGGCATTATTTTGGAAAAGAAGTTGAGCATTTGGCTTGAAAGTGAAGGTAAGCGAGCTAAAGGCCAAGCGGGTTTTAGAAGGCAGCACTCAACAACGGACCACCTCGTTACGCTTAGGATCATTGTGGAGGAATGCCACAATGATAAATCCAATCTCTTGTGTTGTTTTGTGGACTTTAGAAAGGCTTTTGATACGGTTCCTAGAAATAACCTATGGAATATATTAGAAGAGATAAATGTTCCTTTCGAGCTAAGAGCGGCCATTATAAGGTTATATGAGAATGTAATTGCCAAGTTAAAGAGAAATGAGGGGTGGTCAAAAGATATTAAGTGTAATATCGGAGTTAAACAAGGTTCCCCCCTTTCCCCTACCCTATTTGGCATTTACATCGATAAGCTAGAAGGTTGTTTAGAGGAAGCAGGACGTGCCGATACGATCTTAGCTGGGATAGTCATCATCCTTCTTCTCTATGCTGACGATATTTTTCTTCTCGAAAAGTGGCCATCTGATCTTGATAAGCAACTTAGACTTCTTAAGGATTTCTTCTCTACCATGGGTATGTCTGTTAACACTCACAAAACAAAATTTATGATTATCAAATCCAGGAAGGACACTTATGCTAATTTTATGTATGAAAATAGTAACTTGGAGGAAGTGTCTTCTTACAAGTACTTAGGAATTGATATTCATCACAAGCTCAACTGGAACTATAACATTTAGAAAAGGATTAATGGGGGCTGGAAAGCTTATTTTAGTCTTGAAAATAATTGTAAAACGGAAAAACTCGTAATGTGGGGTAGAAAGAAGTTCCTCTTTGAAACTTTAGTCACTCCTATTATCTTATATGGATGTGAGGTTTGGGGTTGCAGCATCTCTAGAGAATCCTGGAGAAAGATTGATAAAATACAGAAGTGTTTTATAACATATAACCTTAAAATTAAAATCAATACACCCTATCCTATTCTCCATATAGAAGTGGGTCTTTCCCCTATGGAGAGCCTAGCTATGACTAGGCTTCTATTGTACAAGCACAAGCTCAATAGCATAGGCGACCATAGACTTCCTAAGGTAGCTTTAAATTCCAGCCAAAACCACCTAAGGCTTAAATGAGGTTGGTATAAAGACATCAGGGCTTGGTTAAACCATTGGGAGATCGATGAGAATTTTGCATTGCAAAACATCAATAAAATAAAAAAAATTGTTACTTCTAAGTTTAAAGAAAAAATGTGGTGTGAGAAAGATCTAACAGCTAAAATAAAATTAAGGTGTCATAAGGAGGTCATCAACCCCACCTTAGAAGATCAAAAGTATCTCTCAGTTTTAACTAGCTCAAAGAAGAAAATTAATGTAGCCAAGATTAGAATGAACTCTCATGAGCTCCATAGTGAAACAGGTCGTTGGACAGTTCCTAAAAGACCATGGATGGAAAGGATTTGCCATCTCTGTGAGAATATGAACATCGAGGATGAAAATCACTTCCTCTTAGAGTGCCCCGTGTACAACCACATTAGAGCTCAATTTCATCTTTGTTGCAATACTGACCTTCCTAGCCTTTTAAGATGCCAAAATTATAGTGAGCTTGGGAGGCTTCTCTCCAAGCTTTTTGAGCATAGGAATAAAATATTAAATCAAATTAAATAACTATTTTCTTTAGGTCCGATATACCAAAGATTGGTCCCAATGGACGTTACTGTTGGAATTTCTGAGAATTCTAGAACAATATGGAGAGAATAATACTCTCCTTCTTAACACAGAGAAAATAAAAATTTTGCTTTCTGGAGATAGAGTTTCACACTGTTAAAAAACTTATATTCATTAACCATAAAAGAAAATTACAAACTCTTCCTCCTCAGAGGGATTACAAAGCTGGACTGCTACAAAACGCGGTGCCAAACAGACCTCACTCTCTCACAAAAATTGCACTCTCTGTGTCACTATTTCTAAAAACAAAAACACTCTGTTCTACACTTTGAAATACACTGCTATGTATAAAATTAAAACTTACACTATTCTGTGTTAAAACAAAACACACTGCTATGCAATAAAAACTTACATTACAATACACAAAGCCTTTTCGGGCTTTTATACTTTGTGGAGCAGCACAAGTTTAATAAACAAAAACTATATAAATAAACACTAAAACTAAAAAATTAAACTCTATGTATTGCCCTTTCGAGCCCACCTCAATATAGCGCTTATAATATATATGTGTGCCAAGGTTTAATAACCTTTGTCACGCTATAAAACAAAAAAAATGTTGTAACATTAAAACGTTAATAAACTTTAAAACAAAACTTTAACAACCTTTGCAAACCCGCCGGACTTAAAAAAAAATCATTTAACCAAAACGCAATAAGGGATTTCGCGTTACAAATTAGGCTTGTGACGTTAGAGCTCTGAACGCACGATCAATTATGAAATCTGCCTTATAAAAACACATCGGGTCCAAAAACTGGTTGGTGTACGGTGGACTTTTGTGCACATGATGAAACATACAATCCAGCTTATAAACCATATCACGTCCGGATTTGGGTTGCTGATGCAAGCCAAGTTTGTAATGCGAAAAGATTTTATCAACTTTGGTTTAAACCTTTTCGGGTTTGCAATTTGACTCCGTGGTTGGGCCAAACAAAAACCCAATCCAATAAGAATCTGCCATGTGGTTTGGGGACCACTGCCCTTTAAATAAAAACTCTCCCATGCATACATAAAATTTTTTCTGTCTTTATAAATTCTCTATTTTTTTTCAATGTACAGAGGCTCTATTCAATTAAAATGGAAAGCTCTGTATCCAAATGTAAAGGACTGGCGCCGAAAAAAATAACGAAACTGACTGTTCAACAATTTTAGAAGGCGACCTGTGAAAATTTTTTTCAAACAAAATTAGAAAGCGGCCTACAGTACAAGGCTTCAGTTGAAAGTAACATTTCAACACTCCCCCTTAATTTGAATTGTTGGGTTATCAGTCATACCCAGACATTTTCTTAAAAACTCAAAAATCTTCTGCCCCAATGGCTTGGTCAGAATGTCTGCAAACTGCTCCTGAGTTCTGCAGTGTTCTAAAACAGTTTCTCCATTGTTCACTAGCTCCCTGATGTAGTGAAACTTTGTGTCAATGTGTTTTGTTCTCTTGTGAAACAAAAAATTCTTTGATAATGCAATAGATGAGCTATTGTAACAATAAATCACTATACCTTTTGCTTTCTCTTGGCATAAACTCCTTAACATTCTCCTCATCCAAATTGCTTGACACACTGTTGTTATAGCTGCTACATATTCTGCCTCTACTGTAGATAACACTACAATAGGTTGTTTTTTAGAAGCCCATGAAATGGCTCTTGAACCCATGTGAAAAACATAACCGGAAGTGCTTTTCCGATCATCAACACTTCCAGCCCAATCACTGTCAGTGTATCCAATTTACTCTTAATTTTCTGAAGCAGTATATAAAATACCAAACCTTTTAGTACCTTTAACATACCTCAGAATCCTCTTTGCTGCCTGCCAATGCGCTTCTTTTGGCCTCTCCATGAATCTGGAAATCAAGCTTACAGCATGCATAATATCCAGCCTAGTTGCAGTCAAATACATGAGGCTGTCAACTATGCTCTTGTACAAACTAGGATCAAAATCCTTGTCGCTGTCCTCTCTGCTGAGTTTTAATCCCATCACTGTGGGAGTTATTTATGCTTTGCTCTCCTGCATATTAAATCTTTCCAACGCTTCATTAACACATTTTTCTTGTGAGATAAGAATCCCATTTTCATTTTTCTCTACTTCTATTCCTAAGAAGTATCTCAACAAACCCATATTAGTCATTTCAAATTCATCTTTCATGACTGTCTTAAAATTTTCAATAAGGTAATCATCATTACCTGTGAAAATTACATCATCAACATATAAAACAACTATTACCATCTTACCATCTTTTTCTTTGATGTATAGGGTGGTTTCTCCCTCACATTTTTCAAATCCATTTTCTAGTAGATAAGAATCTATTCTACTATACCATGCCCTTGGTTCTTGCTTCAGCCCATAAAGAGCTTTCTTCAATCTGCACACTTTGTGTTCTTGGCCTTTCTTCTCGTAGCCTAGAGGTTGTTCAATGTAAACCTCTTCCATTAACACTCCATTTAGGAATGCTGACTTCACATCCATTTGGTAAAATTTCCACTTGTTTTGTGATACTATGGATAGCACTGCTCTCACAGTTTCCATTCTAGCAACTGGTGCGAAAGTTTCCTCATAGTCTCTCCCATGCTGCTGCTTATACCCTTTGAAAACAAGTCTGGCCTTGTGTCTCTCTATTTTTCCTTCAGCATTATTCTTGCTCTTATAGACCCATTTAACTCCAATAACATATTTACCTTTTGGGAGTTCAACTAGATCCCATGTTTTATTTCTCTCTATGGCATTAATTTCTTCATCCATAGCTTCTATCCATTTCCTATCTTTAATAGCTTCCTCAAAATGAATAGGGTCATCAACATGACAATATAAAGAAAAAAAAAAGTTCATACCTTCATTTGCTGCCTTTTGCTCATAAATCTCATTTAAATTTATGAACTTTGTTCCTCTTTCATTTGGTGTGTGGGTGCTTGAAGAAGCATTCAAATTTCCTCCTTGTGGTGTGCTTCGAGAAGCACTTTCATTTCTCCTCAAGGGTGTGCTTTACTGTCCTTAAGTTGGTGCTGTTTTTTGGGGATGTATTTTAGCCATCTCCTCATCATCTTCATCATGAGACAAACAAATTTTAACATTCATTGTTTTCTCTATGCTTCCATTCCAAGCTTCCTCTTCAATGAACTGAACATCTCTGCTGACAATAAATTTCCTGGTGGATGGGTTATACAACCTATAAGCTTTGGATTCCTCACTGTATCCAATAAAAATACATTTCTCCCCCTTGCTGTCCAACTTATTCCTTAGCTGATCTGGAATGTGTGCATAAGCCACACAACCAAAAACTTTAATATGGGTGACTCCTTGCTTTGTGCCACTCCATGCCTCTTCTGGAACTTTGTTCATGACTGCTTTTGTTGGGCACCTATTCAAAATGTATGCTGCACAATGTATAGCTTCAACCCAATAATCATTTGGCAAATGCTTTTCCTTTAACATACTCCTTACCATATCCATGATTGTCCTATTCTTTCTTTCGGCAACTCCATTTTGCTATGGAGTGTACCTTGCTGTAAACTGCTTATGAATTCCATTTTCTCTGCAAAAATGTAGAAATTATTTAGATATATATTCACCTCCTCTATCAGTCCTTAGGAATTTGATATGCAACCCACTTTGGTTCTCGACAAGTGCTTTGAAATTGCAGAATCTTTCAAACACTTCACTTTTGTTTTTCAAAAAGTAAACCCAAGTTTTTCTAGTAAAATCATCAATAAATGTTAAAATATAGTGGCTGCTTGCAAGTGATGGAGTTTGCATCGGTCCAAATAAATCTGAGTGGAAACTTTCCAAGGGTGCCTTTGCCCTTATGCTTTTCCTGGATGGAAAACTTTCTCTGTGTTGTTTCCCCAAGATACAACCTTCACAAAGGCTGTCCGGTTTCTCTATCAATGGCAAACCTTTTACCATTCCTTTTCTATTCAACAGGTTAAGACCCCCAAAGTTGAGATGTCCAAATCTCAAGTGCCACAACCAATTTTCATCTTTTGGTTCACTTTGGAGAGCCTCTTGTGTCACTGCTGCTATTTTTTCTCCATTTTTCAAATCTTCTCTCATCCTGAGAGGGAACATCCTGTTCCTTGTCATCTTTTACTTCAGAAATACATTGTTTTCTGGGTGGTTTATCCATGATGGTGCATACATCATCCTCAAAGAAAACATTGTACCCCTTTTCAACAAGTTGTCCAATACTTAAGAGGTTACATTTCATTCCAGGAACATAATAAACATCTGCTATGGATTTCTTTTCACCTTTCTTCATTAAGACATTTACATCTCCTTTTCCCATAACAGAAAATTTACTATCAGTCCCTAATGTGACCCGTGACTTCACATTCTCATCTAACATAGAAAACATGTCTATGTTTCATGTCATATGGTTACTGCAACCAGAGTCTAGAAACCATAAATCTTCACTCTTTTCCTCAGCCATATTACAAGCTAAAAACAATTTATCTTGGCTGATATTTTCTCTAGTCAAAATTTGCACTAGTTCTATTAGCCATATCATGCTGCTTCTTCCTACATTCATTTGCATAATGCCCATATTTTTACAATAATTACATTGGACATTGGATTTGTCATACCTTTGTCCTGGAGCATGTTGCTGACCACTTTGCTGGCTATTGCCTTGACCTTGGTTATGATTTGGATTGCTACCCCTTCCTTGAGCATTTTCTCGACTGTTTCTTCCACCTATGTTTTGGCTTCTGCCTCTTCCTTTCTTGTTTCCTCTGCCTTGACCGCTTCCTCTTCCAAAGGACATCTCGGTCTTAAAGGCATGCTCTAGAGGTGAATTTTCATTTCTACCCAATATTTTCTCATGTGTCATTAGTGATTCATGTAGCTTATCAACTGGAAATTTTGTGAGATCCTTTGTCTCTTCTATGGTGGTGACAATCACATCAAACCTTGAGGGTAGACTCCTCAAAAGTTTCTCCACAATCCTCATTTCTTCAAGAGTCTCCCCATGAGACCTTATTTGTGTGACCATTCCAATCACATGTGTGAAGAATGAGTCAATTTTGTCTGAATCCTTCATGCAGAGAGTCTCAAAATCTCTCCTCAGCAACTGTAGTTTTGTTGTCTTCACTTTCTCCATGCCCTGATAGGCTGTCTTAAGAGTTTTCCATGCTTATTTGGATCTCTTAGCTGCTGCTATCCTTGGAAACACACTCTCATGCACTGCTTGATACAAAAATTAGAGGGTTCTAAAGTCATTCTTCTTATTGCTCTTCATAAAGTCTTTCTTTGCCTGAGTTAAATCATTAAACTCATTTTCATCCCCTTGTTCTTCAAAACCATCCTCAACAAGTTCCCATAGGTCTTGGGAAGCAAATAGGGCTTTCATGGTTATTACCCAGTAGTCATATTTTTTCCCATTAAATTGTGGGAGCTGAGTATTACCAATACTCATTCTAGTGCTCGCTCCAGCCATTTTGCACTCTAACTATGCTTCAAGCACTTGATTGTGTTTTTAAAAAAAACTAACTGTCTTTACACAGTAACATAATAAACTGTATTGAGAAATACCTTGGATTCTTCTTGACTCAGTATTCACTCTGTCGGAGAAGCTGCTGTAATAAGAGATCCTTCCTTCAGCTTCTTTGACACCTTCAAAGAGCCTGGACTAGCTCCGATACCATGTTGGAATTTCTGAGAATTCCAGAACAATATGGAGAGAATAATACTCTCCTTCTTAACACAGAGAAAATAAAATTTTTTCTTGCTGGAGACAGAGTTTCACACTGTTAAAAAACTTCTATTCATTAACCATAGAAAAAATTACAAACTCTTCCTCCTCGGAGGGATTACAAAGCTAGACTGCTACAAAATGCAATGCCAAACAGACCTCACTGTCTCACAAAAATTGCACTCTCTGTCTCACTATTTCTAAAAACAAAAGCACTCTGTTCTACACTTTGAAATACACTACTGTGTATAAAATTAAAACTTACACTGTTTTTTGTTAAAAAAAAATGCACTGTTGTGCAATAAATTTAACTTCCATTACAATACACAAACCCTTTTCGGGCTTTTATACTTTGTGGCGCAACACAAGTTTAATAAACAAAAACTATATAAATAAAAACTAAAACTAAAAACTTAAACTCTATGTATTGCCCTTTCGGGCCCACCTCACTATAGCGCGTATGGTATATAGGTGTGCCAAGGTTTAATAATATTTGTCGCGCTATAAAACAAAACAAATGTTATAACGCTAAAATGTTAATAAACATTAAAAAAAAACTTTAAAAACCTTTGCAAACCTCCCAGACTTAAAAAAAATCATTTAACCAAAACGAAATAAGGGATTTCGTGTTACAAATCAGGCTTGTGACGTCAGCGCTCTGAATGCATGATCAATTATGAAATTTGCCTTACAAAAATACATCGGGTCCGAAAACTGGCTGGTGTACGGTGCACTTTTGTGCGCGCAATGAAACATACAATCTAGCTTATAAACCATATCGCGTCCGGATTTGGGCTGCTGACGCAAGCCAAGTTTGTAACGCGAAAAGGTTTTAACAACTGTGGTTTAAACCTTTTAGGGTCCGCAATTTGACTCCGCGGTCGGGCCAAACAAAAACCCGTTCCAATAAGAATCTACCACGTGGTCTGGGGACCACTGCCCTTTAAATAAAAACGCTCCCGCGCATACATAAACTCTGTTATATCTTTATAAAGGCTATGTTTTTGTTCAATGTACAGAAGTTCTGTTCAATTAAAATGGAAAGCTCTGTTTCCAAATGTAAAGGACTAGTGCCGAAAAAAATAACGAAACTGACTGTTCAAGAATTTTAGAAGGCGGCCTGTGACAAAAATTTTCAAACAAAATTAGAAAGCGGCCAACAGTACAGTTGAAAGTAACATTTCAACAGTTAACCACCATCATCATTATCATCACAAAGAGAAAGAATCAAGAATCAACAAATACGACATTTTGAAAAGAAAAAACAAGGTGCGTGACTTCCTATGAAGTCCTAATTACTATTCCTATTGGAGTGTGTGTTAGGGTTTCGTTAATAATCCATTTAAATGGTAGTAGTCTTTGAAAAAATACTAAAATTTTTAATCGTTTGAGTTGGGTTAAATTTCAATCCCAATGACCATTGGGATTAGAGTTGGTCTTTCATTATATACCACATATATTGAATGCTTTAATTAAAAGGGTCTCTATGTCTTAATAACCATAGGCAGTAGATCAGATTTCTTCTTTGATTATCAATGTTAAAAACGGTCATCAGTTGCTATGTAAACATCGTTTGCTACGCACAAGGTGATGGGAGAACACGGTTTACGTGAGAAAATTATTTAGTTACTAAAGCGTGGCATCGATAGGCACATCGCCTATAATATGCTTGGAACTGGGGTTTCTATTAGTGTTAAAAATGGTCATTAATCACTATTTAAATGATATATTTATTTGGCTAATTATCATATATATTGTTAAGCAATATTGAATATTATAATTGGTGATATACAAATTTATGAATTCTTGTATATAGATTGGATATTATTTTCACCAAATATCTAGTTTATTCATTTATAGTTTTTTATTTAATTATATTTAGATAAGATTATTATTAATGTATCCTAACATTCAATACTATTTACTCAATTCCTATAAATAACATATAAATTATTCAATTTAAACTCTTAATTTGAATAACCTATTAATTATTAAATTTAAATACAAACTATAAATAATATGACTCATATATCCGCCAAAGGTTCCGTATTCAAATCAGATAACTTATATATCACCCATCCATTCAACATGCATTGCACTTACAAATAGGTGAACATCAACAATCTACTAGGATGAGGGGTTTAAATTTTTTCGTTACATCAATGTGAAAAAGTAAAATTTAACTATATTGCAGGTTAAAAAAGTAAAATGTAACTATATTTCAGGTTTAAAATGGAATGGTTTGTTATTTAAAAAATGTTTTGAATATATAAATAAATTTAACATTATTTTTTGATATTTAAAAAATATTTTAAATGTATAAATAAATTTAATATTTAATTTATTTTTTTGAGATATTTAAATAATATATACTACAGAGTTAAAATTTATTATTTTAAAAATTAATTAAAAAATAAAATTGAAGATACACATTAAAAAAAAAAATGTGATTTGGTTAAACTAGATTTACAGTAATAGCATAATCCAATAAGTAATAGTTTAAGTGATATTAATGAAAAAAGAAAAAAAATACTTGTTTTTTCTTAAAAAAAATAAAAAAAAATCCAAAGAAAAGTAATGGAGGTAAGTTATTTAAAATTTTAATGGTTATATAGCTATACAGAGGTAAATCCTTTAGTCCTATTTATTATTGAAAAAATTTAGTGTTTATCCAGGTATGTAGGTATGTTAGTTTGATTGTGACATTAAAGAAAAGAAAAGCAAAAAAATATAGCAAGACATTGTGAGTTATAATATAGTGTACATAAAGCATCCACTTGCATTGCATCAGAAAATTTACATTGCTAGTTGTTTTTAGTGCGATTTTTTGAAGGTTTTTTTAGTGTGTTTTTTTAGCTCTAATTTCTTTAAAATCCTGTAAAAATTCATTGAAAACAGAAGTTTGATATGTAACCTTGCACAATAGAAGTGCGGTAGAGGTTTTTAAAGGTGTTGAATCCATATATACAGTAAAAAAACCAGTTTAAATAACAGAAATCAAGATTTTACTTAAATTTTTTTTACCTTATTCCAACACAACAAACTCCATAGTAACAACAGCACCCATTGCAATACCACCATTCTTGAAGTGGAGATTCGAGCTTTCGTTGAAACATCAACAACCGACAGAGAAGTTGGCCTTTCGGATTAAGTATAATCATGAAATTCCAACATTGTGAGGAATGGATGGGTTTTGGAAGCCACAGACAGAATACAATATGATAAGGAAGACTGGATCCCTCGATATCAAAGGAAGGCCTCTTCTCAGATCAAAAACTGCCGGTTGGAAAGCTGCGTTTTTGGAAAACTGGCGGTATCTCTTTATTTTATAATCTGCTATCATATTTCTACTCAGAAATCATATTTTATAATCTGCTATCATATTTCTACTGTGCCTTTGGGTGATTGTGCAGTAGTTGATTCCAGCGAAAGGTATCATATTCTATTAAGGCTTCTTTGACGCGTATGATCTCCATATTTCGAGAGGCGCGGTCGGTTATTTATGTCTCTTTTGTTTATTAATGCAGCAGGTTCAGCTAACAAATGGATTAATGATAATTGTATTAATTAATAATGGACTTAATAGGTTCAAAGCATGCAGGTTCAACTAATAAATCGAGTTGTTTATGTCTCTTAAACTTCGTAGATAACAATTACAATTACTACTGATATACTGCTAAAAAAATGACTGATAAAAGATTCGATAGACTCATTGAGAATATAAATGTTACTGTGTTTAAATACTTTGTTTTGATAAATGGTGTCTCAACTATTCTTTTATGGTTATAAAGCAAACTGCCAAACTGTATGAATACATGTTTTTAAAAAAATTTTTTTTTTTTTGAAATACAGGTGTATTCTGTAGCTCAATATAAAAAGATGCTATGTCATGTTTTATTATATAAATAATTTTAATTAATTAAATTACTTAAAAATGAAAATAAAATAAAATTAATAAGTAAAAATAATTTAATTTGCTAAAATTATATATATATATATATATATATATATATATATATTAAAAATAATAATAATAATTATAGTTATATTTATAATGAATAATTAAATCAGTTTTGATTCATTTTTAATTCTAGATTTATTAAGCATTTATAGAGATTAAATATCTCGTGCAAATATCTTTTAAAGTGAAAAGAGATTTGATAAGTGGTCACATTTGGTAGATCTAGAGTTAAGATGAATCTAAGCCTATTTTACAAAATTTATTGACCCTAGCAAATTAAAATATTGTGATATTATATTATGTGATGTAAACATTTTGACTCATTCAAATTATATAAAATAAAAATAGTAAAATAATAAATTTAATAATTATAACTATTAATTAAAACATTTTCACTCAGTCAAATTACATTAAAAAATAAAAAATAAAAAAAGTAAAATAAAATAAAAAAATAAAAGCATTAATAGTTAAACCAACCTAGATCTATCTTAACTCTGAATTTACCAATCTCTTAGAGGGATCAAATCTCTATAGGTGTAAACATTTTCTCAAATTTTGCACTAAAAAAGAGGTTTGCACTTTGAGAGACTTGATCCCTCTAGATGCCTAATAGATTCCAAGTAGTGTGTTCATCAAGTAAATTTTTATGACCAAATTTTATTTTCAAAGTTACCTTCACATGAAGTTTTATATATATTTAAGTCTGTCATTTTTTTTTGGTAAATTGAAACACTTGTATTCCATAAACAAAATAAGTTTACAGAGTTTTCCTTAGAGGTTGCACCAGACAATGCATACTAGAAAACTAATATATCCCAAAAACCTAACTACAACAAAGTGACAACGAAAATTTCTCAATCCAGTTCAAGACATAATAGATACATATAGGACTATATGAAACTAGGCCTACAAATACATCTCGACACTGATCACAAAGATTTAACCCATAGAGATAAGAGGCCTCCAAGCTCACCATTAAAAAAGAAGAATTCTAGACCATGCCTAGTGTCATCAAACCAAATGAAATCATGCCTCCACAAGCATATAACATCATTATCCAAAACTCTCTAGGAAATTATTGCATAAAAAACTCATAATTCCAAACAAGACCCAACATCATCGAATCAAGAAAAACATGTCTCTAGAAGGATATAACATTGTATTCCGGGTACATAATCCAGAGGATAATAGGAACATAGATTTCATAATGGGTAAATCAAGTGGAAGGTCACATTATACACAAATACTATCAAACATGTCCCCACCTTCCAAATTAAAAATCCGCAGACACCAATACGAATAAAGAGTCATCCATAAAAGCATGGACTCACCCATAAGTGCATTGAGCCATATATAATACCAGCTCATCCACTGCAATGCCAAAAAATCATAACAAAGAGTCATCCATATAACTAGAGAGACACTATCTATAGAGTGATACCGTGAACAAAAAACCACCAAGAACAGAGAGTTGTCCATATAACACATAGCCATCCATAAATGCACAGTGATGTACTAAGACCAGCTAAACCACAATCGAATCAAAAGCATAACATAGGAGCAACTCTCCATTTTTCAATTCAGCATGTCAACCAAAAGAAGTTCTTTATTGAATTATACCTAGTCCAAAACATAACAAGGAGCCCAACGAGAAAGCCATACCTTACTAGTGTCATTGGAAACCAACCAAAATTGATTGAAATAAAACACTATAGCCCGCCATCTCTAGTCATGGTATGAAGAAGAGATTGTAGTTGACACCTAATCACTAGAGCTCGAAGAATCCACGAGGTCACTAAAGGAAAAGTCACTCACAAGAAATCCATCTACAAGAGCCAAATGAGAATCCATATTGTCCAAACAAAACCTTTGATTTCAGAGCATGCATTTAGTGTCATCCAATGAGGAGAAAACATTGTAATTTCCCACCTACATTTTTCTGAAGACCAACTACAATAGGGTTAACTTTTGTTGATGTAAAGTGAGAGAATTCAGAATAGTAGCTTCCGACTCTTGGATTTTCTAGGACCAGTAAATCATTTCCATTTCGCATCTTCACTAATCAATTCAAAATCTAAATGATATGGGTGATCTCCTCCATCCTTACTTTTCAATACTTGAATTTCTTTCCTCACCTATGGAGGAACTACATTAAAAGAGAGTAGCCACTAAATCATAAGAAAAAGGACGAACCCTCTTCCACACCAAAGTAGAATTACCTCTTTCACCTCACCTATTACTCATTCTCTGCCTAGGAGGCATCAATATTTCAGAGAAAAAACACTTGGGACAACTATTGAAAGACCCATGTCCTATAAAAAAAATAAGAAGGACTAGGAACAACACCTTGAAAACTAGACCTAAAAACCACTATATTATCACCCAATTTACAAGCCAATGGTTCAAAATCCACGAATTTATCAAACTCCCTGTAGCCTAGAACAATGACCCACAAGAATTTACATAGCCTTAGAAAAAATAAAGGGTTTTCTATGCACTAAGTCAACACATAAATGTAGATACAAGGCATTGTCAATGTAGTGTCATTAGCTAGTGAAAACCTAACAAAATTCGATAAAACTCAACATGAAATACTTTATCCTACTCCGAACAACATGCAATTTATAATTGAGGAATTGACAACAATTAGGACTTAAAGACACCCAACAACCAGTAAACACCCATTGGGACTAGAGAATTAACCCCAAAAAAACAAGAAGATATAAATGATGAGATGACCAACTAAACCAAAGAATCAAGACCATAAACTAAAATACTATATAAGAAACAAGACAAATATTTCTCACTAGCACAATGATAAGACTGAGGTCGCCAATATTATTCTTCAACAACGTAAATTTGAACTAGGAAATACTACAGACCATCAAAGAAAACTTAACCCAACAATTGGAGCTAGAGGGCATGCCCTCACCTCCACTCACATTTTCCTTTCCATATGCCAAAACCAATTGAGACAATTCCATTTAAATAAGACGACTCCACCTATAACCCTACATGAAACCGCTGTCGGCCGCACTGCGATGACACGTGTCTTAAATGAATGGATACACTTGGGAGAGGAGGACGGAACAACCTCCAACATGTCCATCACACTAATAGTAACAACCACTGGAGGACACAATTATTTCTCCAACAAGCAATGAAGAGATTCTATTCCTTCCACCTGAGAAGAGAGAGGCCAAGTGGCATCCAAGTCAATATCTCGAGATTGAAAACCTATATTTTCCATGAAATCAACAATCATATTTCCCGACATTATGGAGTGAATGCCTATTACATAGTATAGATTTCTAAGTAACCCATGAAGGCTTTGAGCTAAACACTCCAACCTCCCTCTTTTCACGATTTTCCTTGGGGGTTTACCATTCATAAGTTGTTGGATACAATGAATAGAAATATGAGAATCCCCGTCAACCTATAATAAGTGATAACCCTGGAAAATGGCTATCTTAAGACCTTTTCTCAGTGCCATAAACTCTACCAGGTTATTACTAGTCAATCCACATCTCTATGTGAACGATCTCAAATTTGAAGAATTACAATCCCTAAATACACCTCCAAAGCCAACAATCCCAGGGTTTCTCTTTGACACCCTATAAAAATTAAGTTTGATGAAACCTCTTAGAGGAGGAGAGAACGAGAGTCACAATTTAGTATTCAAATACGTGAATGATTTCTCTTCGGGTAAGATCATCTTCTGTTCCAACTCTAACTTCTTCGTAATCTCCACTTCAACATTGTCTACCTTCCAATTTCGCATCGTCTAGAGGAATTCTAATAGTGTTTCTCTAATGTTCTATGTGATCACCTCTTTAATTATTTATACAATCCCTTTTTCCCTTAAATATTATGTTATTTCTCTCCTTCCACAAATTTCATAGAATAAAACCTCCAGATAGGATCCAAGCCCTACTAACTATGGGATTTATAAATAAAGAAGAGTTCCATTGAGCTATAGATGACACTAAATCCACATTATTCCAACTTCATTTTTAATAAACAAATGAAACAAAAGACCACACTTCCTCAAAAAAAGGCAAGAGTTAAGTAAATGATCCATTGTCTCTTTCGCCATGTTATAGAGAAAGAAAATGGAAGGACCTTAAATAATTTTCTTGATTATACAATCCCAAGTGAGTAATTTGTGCCTCCCCAACAACCACAAAAAGGGATACCTTAGGACAATTTATCCCATGCCAAATATTTCACCAAATTAATTCTTTCTTTAGGTATGAATAACTTGCAAGAAGGGAATATAGCTCTTTTAGAGTAAATATTCCAGGAGGCCTCAAGTCCCATCACAATTTATCCCGTTGTTGCGACATTATTATATTTATTTCCATCAATTCTTTCTTCACACTTTCCTTTGGAAACTCATGGGATGACAGGCGCCAATCTTATTTGAATTTCCACCACCGCCAAAGCATTGAATCCTGCCCAAGTTTCCAATAATCCTTAAACTGCACAACTTCCAAACTTATTGTAAACGTCCTTAGAGTTATAAATTACTTTATTTCGAACAAAAACAAGAGCTATTGACAAGCATCATACCTAAAAAATTGCGTATTCTGACAAGCATCATATCGAACATGTCCCCACCTTCGAAGTTCAAAATCCATAGACACCAATAGGAATAAAGAGCCATCCATAAAATCATGGAGTCACCCTTTAGTGCATTGAGCCATATATAATGCTGGCTCATCCACTGCAATGTCCAAAAAGGATAACAAAGAGTCATCCATATAACTAGAGAGCCACTAGATATAGAGTGATGCCATGAACAAAGAACCACTAGGAATATAGATTCATCCATATAAAACATAGCCATCCATAAATGCACAATTTTGTACTAATACCAGCTAAACCACAGTAGAATCAAAATCATAACATAGGAGCGACTCTCCACTTTTCAATTCAGCATGCAAACCAAAAGAAGTTATTTATTGAATTATACCAAGTCCAAAGCATAATGAGGATCACAACTAGAAAGGAATACCTTACTAGTCTCATTGGAAACCAACCAAAATTGATTGAAAAAAACACTATACCCCACTATCTCTAGTCATGGTGTGAAGAGGATATTGTAGTGGACACCTAATCACTAGAGATTGAAGAATCCACAAGGTCACCAAAGGAAAAGTCACTCACAAGAAATACCTCTACAAAAGCCAATAAGAATCCATATTGTCCAAAAAAAACCTTTGATTTCAAAGCATGCGTTTAATTTTATCCAGTGAGGAGAAAACATTCTAATTTTCCACCTAATTTTCTGTGAAGACCAACTACAATATGCTTGACTTTTGTTGATGTAAAGTGAGAGAATTCAGAATAGTAGCTTTCAACTCTCAGATTTCTAGGACCACGAAACCATTTTCACTTCGCATCTACACCAGTTAATTCAAAATCTAAATGATATTGGTGATCTCCTCCATCCTTAATTTTCAATACTTGAATTTCTTTCCTCACCTTTGGAGGAACTACATTAAAGAGAGTAGCCACTAAATCATAAGAAAAAGGACAAACCCTTTTCCACACCAAAGTATAATTACCTCTTTCACCTTGCATACTAATCATTCTCTTCCTAGGAAGCATTAATATTGCAGAGAACAAACACTTAGGACAACTATTGAAAGACCCATGTCCTATAAGAAAAGAAGAAGAAGGACTAGGAACAACACCTTGAAAACTAGACCTAAAAACCACTATATTATCACCCAATTTTCAAGCTAATGGTTCAAAATTCACCAAGTTATCAGACTCACTGCAGCCTAGAACGATGACCCCATAAGAATTTACATAGCCCTAGAAAGAAGAAAGGGTTACCTATGCACTAACTCAACACATAAATGAAGATACAAGACACTGCCAATGTAGTGTCATTAGCTAGTGAAAACCCAACAAAATTCGATTAAAACTCAATAGGAAATACTTTCTCCTACTCTGAACAACATACAATTTTTAATTTAGGAATTAACAACAATTAGGACTTAAATAGACCCAACAACCAGTAAACACCCATTGGGACTAGAGAATTAACTCCAACAAAACAAGAAGATATAAATGATGAGATGACTAGCTAAACCAAATACTTAAGACCATAAACTAAAATACTATATAAGAAACAAGACAGAGCTTTTTCAATAGCTAAACGATAAGACTGAGGTCGCCAATATGATTCTTCAACAACGTAAATTTTAAGTAAGAAAGACTACAAACTATCAAAGAAATATTTATCCAACAACTGGAGGTGGAGGGATTTCCCTCACCTCCAATCACACTTTCCTCTCCATATGCCAAGAAAAAATGAAACAAAGCCATTTAAAGAAGACGAATCCATCTATAACCCTACATGCAACCACAAGTCGATGCCTGCGATGATCCGTGCTTCTAAAATGAATGGGTAAACTTGGGAGGAGGATGGAATTACCTCCAACAAGACCATCACATCAATAGTAACAACCCCCTCAGGGAATTCCCTATGTTTCTCCAGCAAGAAGTGAAGAGATTCTATTCCTTCCACCTGACAAGAGAGAGGTGAAGTGGCATCCAACTCAATATATCGAGATTGAAAACCTATATCTTCCATGAAATCAACAACCATGTTTCTCGATATTATGGAGTGAAGGCCTATTACATAGTATATATTCCTAAGTAACCCATGAATGCTTTGAACTAAACACTCCAACCTCCAACTTTTCACAATTTTTCCTGGGGGTTGATCATTCATAAGTTGTTGGATACATTGAATAGTAATACGAGAATCCCCGTCAACCGATAATAAGTGATAGCCCTTGAAAATGGCTATCTAAAGACTTTTTTTCAGTGCCATAAAATCTACCATGTTATTACTAGTCAATCCACATCTCTATGCGAACACTCTCAAAGTTGAAGAATTACAATTCGTGAATACACCTCCAAAGCCAACAATCCCAGGGTTTTCCTTTGACACCCTATTAAAATTAAGTTTGATGAAACCTGTTAGAGGAGGAGAGAATACGAGCCACAATTTAGTAGTCAGATACGTGAATGATTTCTCTTCGGGTAAGCTCATATTTTTTTCCAACTCCAACTTCTTCAGAATCTCCACTTCAAAACTTTCTACCTTCCAATTTCCCACAGTATAGGGGATTTCTAATAGCATTTCTCTAATATTCTATGTGATCACCTCTTTAATTATTTACACAATCCTTTTTTTCCTTAAATATTATGCTATTTCTTTCCTTCCACAAATTCCATAGAATAAAACCTCCAGATAGGATCCAAGCCCTATTGACTATGGGCTTTACAAACAAAGAAGAGTTTCATTGAGCTACAGATGACACTAAATCCACATTATTCCAACTTTATTTAAAAAAAAACAAATGAAACAAAAGACCATACTTCCTCAATAAAAAATAAAGAGTTATGTAAATGCTCCATTGTCTCTTTAGCGATTGTTGGGCCGTTAATATGCCATTATTATTATCACTTGTGAATGCTTATTCCACCCATTTCTACCATTCTTCATCACGTCATTTATTATAATTTATTATTTAAATCCATTTTATAATGATTTATGCTCTTATGAATGAATATTATTTATCTCCTTTATTTCTAATAAATTGATGATTATGTATGATTTTATCAATGATAGTTTTAATAAATCAGTTGTAACATTATTCACCATTTTTAGCCTCCAAGATAATTTTCAGATTGAAGATTTGATCATTAAAAGTGTCAACTCAGAAATTCGCTGGAATAAGAAGTGACGATTTTGCGGTTGAGATTTTGAGCAAATGAAGAAAAATCTGGAAAATCCGGAACATGGGTTTTGTCCATAACGGACCCAATTAACTTTAGTGAAGACCGGTTTGCCCAAATTCGGCTTGTACTAAGAGAAACGCAGGGTTCTTTGAGCACGATTTTCTCATATTTGTTGTTGCGGTCGTCCTCCAAATCTCAGCTGCAAAGCCAAATTCGCCTTGTTCTTGTTGATCAAATGGTTAGAAGCAAACCAATTTTGTAATAGAATCATGTTGTAATTATCTCTATTGTAACCACTCTCTGCTCTCTTTGTATTTAAATCAGAACAGAGATCAGAGAGGGAGAAGGACTTTGAGGATGATTCGGGATGGATTTGAATGATGGAATTGAGGATTCAGACTTAGAGATTCAAGAATGAAGATGGATTATTCATGATAGGATAGGGATTGTTGCATTGCCATTGTAATCTTCAAAGCTTTTTCTGTTGTAATGATTTCACAATTTGAGGATGAATAAATAAAAGGGTTGTTGTTCATTCACCTGATCTGAAGTAGCCCAGCAGCATCCGCTGGCGGCTAAGGGCCCAGCCTCTGGTGGAGTATGTTGTTGTTGTATCATATCTTTCCAATTTCCGCCGTGTGATGGTTTGATTTAGTTCCTATTTCTTTGAATCGTAATGCTTTACAGTTTCATGTTCTTTACTTCGATGTTTAGTTTGGTTGATTAATTGCAAGAGTTTGCTTTTAAAGAGCTTTCCTAGTTTACTTTCAATAGCAGCTTTCCATTTCCTGTTATTTGCATTATCTTTGCTTTGGTGTGAAGAACGATCTGAAACTGTAGTGGGCATTGGCATTTGCTGTCTAGTCCCCAGATTAATGATCTGTTCCTTGATTACTTTTGGTTACATCAGTTTCCAAAGGGATGAGTTATTGCTACTGGACCCTTGACTGATACATTGCTTATTTTTCCGAATGCATGATTTAAGTCTTAAAATGCTTTGTTGTAAGTAGATTTTATTTCCAGCTTTCATTTACTTTTGGATTTTAAGCACTATACTGCAAAACATTACTCTTGAGTAAATAGCCGCCTCAGAATGAGTACACTCTTGAAACAAAAAGTCGTCCCTGGGTTGACAATTAATGTGAGGTAATTAGGAGTTACAAAGACACCTTTTTATCGCTCCACATTTTGGCGCCGTTGCCGGGGAGAGTGTAGCCATTTCTAAGGAGTAGTGTGAATCTGATGAGTGCCTGCTAGGGAAGAGTTGGATCTTAAAAACGGAAGGTAAGAACCTACGTGCGGAGCATGTAAAAGCCCTGCTCCACTGTCCGCTTTCCTAACAGATTTGTTGTTGCTTTGTTGGGTAGAAATAGATGTTTAAATTTTTGTGTGAATGACTAGGGAAAAAATAGAAATTTTGAAAAATGAATCACATGATTTCATTCAAGTGGTGATGTAAGCACCACCCATTTCACTAACTAATTAACAGGAACATTGGAAGAAGGAGCTTTGAAGGAACACATGAAGGACATCTTCTGTTATGGTAAGAAACTGTCCAACATTTTTACTTTTGAATTTCCTGCTCAACTAATTCCACACACTCACCATAATAAACCAGTACAACATGCTTACAATGTTGATCTGCCAAATTTACCGACCCTTCCCACCCATTCTATCTCACATGCGCCATTAGAGAAAACTTACAATGAGATTCAGAATGTTTCAAATTCAAAAATTGTAGAAGCTATGGAAGCAAATGAGGTTTCTTCTAGGTTGCACCAACAAACCATTTTAAAAACTCAAGAACTTCATGGTATGATGGGAAATCAAGAAAGTAACGGATATATTGAAGATTGGTTTCACTCCATCACGTGTTTGCATCATCACTCTATGCTTCAACAATTTTTTATACCATTTTTTCAAGGGAAGTTGGCTTCTCGTACCCTAATTTTCACTAATATGCATTTTTCAAATTTGGGTATGTGCATACTAGAGGCCTTATTTCTAAAATGGTTCCACTGGAAATACTCTTATACATAAACATATTCGATTCTCAAAGAAGAGTAGGATAGGTAAAAATAGTTGTTTTTTTGTTGCAACACGCTATCGAAATCAACATCGGTGATAAATATTTCAATTTATTTGTGTATGTAGATGAATTATATTGCAAATAAAAATTCTATAAACACTTATATTCATTTTTTTATCACCAATTTGAAAAAATTCTTGAATATCATTTTTCTAGCTTGCGGGCTTGATGAATTTTCTGGAAAAACAGTCGGGACAGTCATGTTTTGAGGGACCAAAAATGAATATTTTTAAAACCTGTTTCTACCCTAGGTATCCCTTGATGTCTACTTTCTAACCCAATTTGAATCAGTCAATTTGGATTTGAAACGAAAAAGTTAGAACCAAAACATTGACCGGATGTCTAGCGGGCAGCTCAGGAACAGAGTTGGGACAGTCAGTTTTTGGAGGTCTAAATGAATGAATTTTTAAAATCTGTTTCTATGGTAGATTCCCCTATGAATCTAGTTTACAATGAAATTGGAATCACTCATTTTTGATATCGTATGGGGAATTTATGATCAAAACAGTGACTGTCTATCGTAAATCAGCACCCTTAAAATTATGTCTTTCCGGCTGTTCCTTACAGTATTTGACCTATCAATTTTTCTTGTCTTAAAAACCTGTTTCTATTGGAGATAAATAAATGAATCTACTTTCATTTCCAATTTGAATCATTTGAATCCGACATCAAACGAAGAATCTATGCTTAAAACATTCACTGTTGTTCTAAGTGGGGTAAGCGAAAATGACTATGTTATGCAGGTTGTTCTAAGTAAAATTGACATATCATATCATTGAATTTTTAAAACATGTTGCTACTGGAGATAAACCTTTGAATTAGCTCTCATTTGGCTTTGGAATCACTCAATTTCGATGAAAAACAAAGAAGTTGTGATTAAAACACTGCTGGATAGTATGGTCGACCACTGCTCTCCCGCAGGTGACAAACAAATTTTACTTTGCGGTTTTTTCTACCGGATTTGTTATATAGAGTAACTACTTGTTGTTTTTTGCATCATTATTGGATTAGGGGAGCCCGATCACCTCTCTTTCTCCACGATTTAATGTTTTATTGCAGGTAGACACTCGCTTTTTTGCAGGTCCTGGGAAAATAAAGAAGGTCAATTTATGGACGAGTGATTCTTGAAAAAAAAATTAACGAAACAAAGGAATTTCATCTAAGTCATTACCCAACGGATTCAATAGAAGAAATGAAGAATTTATTTCCATTGGAAGATTCATGTCTTATCACTGCTGCCAAAATATTTTTCAAAGAGATCATTTTTTTGACATAACATCATAGCTGTTGTCACTTAATTTAGTTATTTACATATTGTTTTTAAATAAAACATGTTTCTTTTCTGATATTTTTTATATTTTGTGTTTCAGGTGTTTCTTCATTCAAACTGTGACCCATCTTCAGCATCAATACAGTGAACAGCTAATTCATTCTTTGCGTGCTCGCATTTCATGCTTGTGCATTTTTACTGTTCTTTTTCTGAAGGGACAGCGTTTGTGTGCACTGTTGTCGTTTTGCTGTTCCTTTTTCAAAGGGACAGCAATTTCGTTTTATTATTCCTTTTTCAAAGGAACAACACCTTTTTGGTCAAGCAGTTCCTTTGTCACGGGTCATTTTGCCATTCCTTTTCCACAACTCTTTTTGCTGTTCCTTTTTCACGTTTTGCTGTTCCTTTCCGAATGGAACAGCACTTCTGCACTTCCACTTTTTGTTGTTCCTTTCCGAATGGAACACCACTTCTACATTTTCACGTTTTGCTATTCCTTTCCAAATGGCATAGCACTTCTGCATTTCCACTTTTTGCTGTTCATTTTCGAATGAAACACCATTTTTACACTTTTACGTTTTGTTGTTCCTTTTCAAATGGAACAACACTTCTGCACTTTCACGATTTGTTGTTCCTTTCCGAATGGAATAGCACTTTTGCACTTTTCATTTTTGTTGTTCCTTTTCCAAAGGAACGGCACGTGTGCTTTCGCTGTTCCTTTTCCAAAGGAACGGCACTTGCGTTTTTGCTATTCCTTTTTCAAAGGAACGACACTTGCGTTTCTGCTGTTCCTTTTCCAAAGGAACGACACTTTTAGTTTTTCGCTGTTCATTTTGCCAAAGGAAGGACATTTGCATTTTCACACTTTTTTGTGTGTATTTTTGTTTTTTTTGCATTTCCTTTAAGGAACACCACTTTTTGAGTGTTTTTGCTGTTCATTCAAAAGAGCAACACTTTGGGAGTATTTTTGAGAGCAACCTTTCCTTCCTCTTGTGGGACTATTCATAGTTCATCTCAACCACATTCTACTGATTCCCCTTCATGGCATGAAGTACACTATTTTTACGAGGACAAGAATTATGGATTCTATTGAAGCGAGTTAATATCATTCACGTTATGATCTTTAACAGGACAGCTCCTTGATGATAGATTATTTTCAAAAGGGACACAATTATTTATATACTACTTTACTGCATTGTTTTCTATTGAACATGATGTTGATTGATTATCTTAATACCATGCTGGTTCCACCTTTCTGGATTATAATCTTCTCTGTCTGTAAAAAATGAGATTATGGGTATATTTTTTTCTATTGACATGTTCAACTTCTTCCACCATCCCTGCTCTTAAGGAGTACTGAGCCTCCCTCTTTTTATCATAAAAATGTGTAATAATAACAAAATTTTGTTCGCAGATGGAGGATAGGGGGTCTCATTACGAGCTAGCCTACCATGTTCATAAGGCTGTAACAAAGTGACATTCCCATTATGGCCACCACACCAGGGTTATGATCCATTGGATAGCCCAATTATCCTTGGAACAGGAGGTCTCATCACGAGCCGGCCTGATCACTGTTGCTACATCCCAGTGAATGGCAGTGTGGTTATCTGGTTACCACGCCAGCACATTGATCTCTTCTGTAGAACAACACTGTAACTCTCCATTTATAAATTGAGGATCCTGGCTCATATGGGTTAAAAAGCAACCCTGCCGAGGCTATGGACGCCTGCTGGCAGCAGCGGCTCTGCTTATGGTATTGAAGTTATATCTTATCGTCAATTATTATCATAATACCCTTTTCTTATTTTTTCTTTTTATCAGAGAAGTTATTTCCTTAACTTTTTCCTTGTTTTGAACCTTTATGCATGGGAAATTGTTTTATGATCAATCGCATCATTGTCAGCTAGCATACTATCAGTAAAGCATCTTTTTGGCATATTGTTGTTCTTTTTCTCTTTTTCATCACCTATCATCAATTCAAAGCGTCCTATCTCTTATTCATAACTATCTTTACACACTCTGCTCTCATTATAACCATAACTCCCGCTATCCTATCATTGATATGTGTACTCTGCTTTATTCACTGATATATTGTTCATTCCCTTGCCTTGCCATCAGTACAACACCTCTCATATGCTTTATGGTCATTGAATTCCTTTTCCAATTGGAGGGGGAATGTATGCATTATGGGATTGCATGCGATATGATTACTGCACTCTGCCATCACTTGTTGATTTGCCAAAATATTGGTATTGCATGTATACATAAGTTTTTCTGATTGAAATTTTTGCATGCATCTTATCTATTGCTTACACTATGTATTCAAGAACATTTTATGCCAAATAGTGCTTTGTTTGCAGGAAAACAACAAGTATGGGCAGAATTCTATTCATAGCATGACCACACTATTGCAACTTACAGAAGAGGCTCGAGCAACTCGCGAACGTGAACAATTCTTCAGACATGATGTGCTTCCCTGGATTCCACCTTTTGCATCACTTTCAGCACCAACTCTGCCTACATCAGCTTCAACAACTGCCAGTCCATATATGTCATTCCACATTTTTGGAGGTAAAACTTGAGGTAAAATAGCATAATTTTCTGATTTATTACGAATTTAGGAGAATTTACTGAAATCCATTTTGAGCATTATTTATCATCCTTCATTCCACATCTTTACCACTTCCCCTTTTTCAGCGGCATATCATCTTTTAGTTTGGGGGAGTGTTGCTTTCATTCATTTCTTTCTTATAACCATGTCATTCATATTATTTATCATCCATTGCTATTCTTATTCCTTCTCAACACCTCCCTTATTCCATGTTGTTTTACACCAAGCATAGAATTCAACAGCTGGTAGCAACCACCTCAATTTTTTTCTAGCATCGCATGAGGGCATGCTAATTTTTCAGAGAGGGGGAAGAATTGCTACGCATGATGGATGTTTTCAATTTTCTTTCTCATTTAAGGCATACAATTTCATTTTTACACAATGCAGAAATTGATTTCCATAATATTTAAAAAAAAAAACCATGAACTCAATTCTTGTGATTTTTGGAAAACACAGACGTATCATTAATACAAACCCAGACAATTTCAAGATAAATTGGTTCATAAAATTTCGGAAATCATGCACTCTCAGCTACAGTCATTTTGTTTATATCTCCTGATCCATGCATCAAAACAGTCTGATTTTTGGATCATAGAGACATTCATATATTATAAACTTACTTGCAACATTTCAACAAAATCTGGTTTGTAGTTTTTGAGAAAATGGTTAATGAAGTTTGCTGTTACTTATATCATATTTTGCTGCAACTTCATACATATAGTTGAATGTCAATATAAAAATTGTTATGTCTTCATCAAGATTTCTAAAATTGAATATTCATTAATTAAGGAAGAATTCATTTGTTCTATCCATTTCATGAGCTAAGATGAACATATTTTTTATTGCTTGGTTAACACATGGGTTTTGTCTTGGGGTTGCATGAAGACATGCAATATATTCAGGTTTTCGTTGCATGAGGACATGCAACATATTGAGTGTGGGGGTGTGTTGGGCCGTGAATACAACCACTTTGTAACACTTATTTCATCAATTTTTACTCTTCTCTATTATATCATTTGTTATAATTTATCATTTAAATCCATTTTATAAATGATTTATGCTCTTATGGATGAAAATTATTTATCTTCCTTTATTTCTAATAAATTGATGATTATGAATTATTTTATCAATGATAGTTTTAATAAGTTGGTTATAACATTATTCACTATTTTTAGCCTCCAAGATAATTTCCAGATTGAAGATTTGATCATTAAAAGTGCCAACTCAGAAATGCGCTGGAATAAGGAGTGACAGTTTTGCGGTTAAGATTCTGAGCAAATGAAGACGAATCTGGAAAATCCGGAACATGGGTTTTGCTCCGCACCTGGACCTAATTAACTCAATAATGAACGTTTGCTCAAATTTCAAATTGCCATGGCCGAGAGATTCGCATAGCGTTTCTTAAGCACGATTTTCTCGCCTTCTGCGAGTATTGGGTTCTCCAAATCTTCACTTAAAAAGCTAAATTTGATCATTGTCATTAAGATGGATGTAACCTTATTTTTTCGTCATTGATCAATTGGTTTGAAGAAATCCAATATCATAGTGGAAGATTGTATTTACTATTCAATTTCTCCCTCCTTCGATTATAAAAGGAGAAGCACGTATTGTGTAGGGGGATGATTTGGAGATACGTTTTTATGTAATTTTCTGTTAAACATCAGTTCTGATTATTGAGTCTCGTGAGAATTGGTTCATTGTACTTCTATCCGATGCATTAATATAAGCTTGGTGGTTCTCTCATCTCTGCGTCTGGATTAACTTAAGGCGGTGTTCCCTTGGAGGCTAAGGGCCCGGCCCCGGAGGACACTTGCCATTGTATATTATCTCTGATTTCTGCGTGGTTTTGCTTATCAGCTTGAATCGGTAATCTGGTGTGTTTTATTACAGCTCTGTTATATTTCCTATTTCGTTCTCTGCAACAAGAAAATCGTAATGTGCATTCTAACGTATTGCTATTCCTTTAAAGTTGTTAATGTAACATTGCTGTTCTCCACATAACGTTATTGCTGTTTAATTGTAGAGTAACCAAGCTGTAATCTTCTTAAGCTGGTATTACTGTATTTTTCTATGGTTTATATTTCATACGATTGCTATTTCAATTGACATTGTGGTTCCATTATTAATTGTAATCGTTACCCTTTCTAACCAGGGTTAATACTTGCGGTATCAGACTCAGATTACTATTAACGTGTGCCTGTGTTAAGTTATTATGCATTTGTATTTGGCCTTCCAGCGTGTTGTGTGCGTATATGATTTATTAATGCTGTTCATAATTTATCAATAGTTATTGCTGTTCCATTAGCGTGTTCTTCTTAACTTGCCTTAAAAGTGAAAGATTGTTATTTGATTGCGAAAAGTGCATTTGGGTTAATAGATTAAGTTTGGTTACGACTCGCGAGACTTAGCTGTTCGTTTGCTGTTCCATTTGCTATCTCGCTCGTTCGATTTACCGCATTTGCTGTTTCGTTAGAGACGCACTAAGGTCGTAGTGAGTTTTTTGGCATTCACCAGCTCCCCAAACCCGGGTTCTATGCTCTTCATTCTTTCCACCGCTCGCGGGATGGGTTATCGTCGGCCGAACCTCGATCGATACATTGCTTATTTTTCCGAATGCATGATTGAAGTCTTAAAGTGCTTTGTTGTAATTAGATTTTATTTCCAGCTTTCATTTACTTTTGGATTTTGAGCACTATACTGCAAAACATTACTCTTGAGTAAATAGCCGCCTCAGACTGAGTACACTCTTGAAACAAAAAGTCGTCCCTGGGTTGATAATTAATGTGAAGGTAATTAGAGGTGAAAGAGACCCTTTTTATCGCTCCACATTTTGGCGCCGTTGCCGGGGAGAGTGTAGCCATTTTTAAAGAGTAGTGTGAATCTGATGAGTGCCTGCTAGGGAAGAGTTGGATCTTGAAAACGGAAGGTAAGAACCTACGTGCGGAGCATGAATGCCTGCCCACCGTCCGTTTTCCTACTAATTTTGCCGTTGCTTTAGAGATCTATGAATTTTTGTGTGAATGACCAGGAAAACAGAAATGGAAAATGGATCACATGATTTCGTCGGAAGTGGTGATGTAAGCGCCACCCCTCCTCATTTCACCAACTAATCGACAGAACATCGAAGAAGGAGCTTTGAAGGAACACATGAAGGACATCTTCTGTTATGGTAAGAAACTGCCCAATATCTTTTTGAATTTCCTGCTCAACTAATTCCACACCATCACCGCAATAAACCAGTACAACATACTTACAGTGTTGAACTGCCAAATTTACCCACCCTTCCCACCCATTCTATCTCACATGCGCCATTAGAGAAAACTTACAATGAGATTCAGAATGTTTCAAATTCAAAAATTGTAGAAGTTATGGAGGAAAATGAGCTTACTTCTAGTTTGCATCAACAAACCATTTTAAAAGCTCAAGAACTTAATGATATGATGGATATGGGAAATCAAGATAATAACAGATATATTGAAGATTGGTTTCACTCCATCACTTGTTCGCAACATTGCTCCACACTTCAACAATTTTTGACTCCATCTTTTCAAGGGAAGTTGGCTTCTCGTACCCTAATTTTCACTAATATGCATTTTTCAAATTTGGGTATGTGTATACATGAAGCCTTATTTCGAAAATGGCTCCACTGGAAGTACTCATATACGTAGTCATATTCATTTTTCAAATAAAAATAGGTTAGTGTAGAAAATAAAATAAATAAGGGAATAAATAAATGCATTTTGTTTTTCCATGTAAAACTAGTGTTTTTTTTTTTTTTTGCAACATGCTATGCAAATCAACATTGGTGATAATTGTTTTTAATTCATTGGTGTATGTAGATGAATTATAATGGAAATAATAGTTCTACAAACACTTATATTCATTTTTTATCACCAATTTGAAAAAAAATGCTTGAATATCATTTTTTGGCTTGCGGGCTTGATGAATTTTCTAGAAAAACAGTCGGGACAGTCATGTTTTGAGGGACCAAAAATGAATATTTTTAAAACCTGTTTCTACCCTAGGTAGCCCTTGATGTCTACTTTCTAACCCAATTTGAATCAGTCAATTTGGATTTGAAACGAAAAAAGTTAGAACCAAAACATTGACTGGATGTCTAGCGGGCAGCTCAGGAACAGAGTTGGGACAGTCAGTTTTTGGAGGTCTAAATGAATGAATTTTTAAAACCTGTTT
Organism: Pinus albicaulis; assembly: GCA_034641835.2. Classification (NCBI taxonomy): domain Eukaryota; kingdom Viridiplantae; phylum Streptophyta; class Pinopsida; order Pinales; family Pinaceae; genus Pinus; species Pinus albicaulis. Next base: position 29,632 of record JAXQQM020067279.1, on the reverse strand, counting down.
CTATGGTAGATTCCCCTATGAATCTAGTTTACAATGCAATTGGAATCACTCATTTTCGATATCGTATGGGGAAGTTATGATCAAAATACTGACTGTCTATCGTAAATCAGCACCCTTAAAACTCTGTTTTTCTGGATGTTCCTTACAGTGTTTGACTTATCAATTCTTCTTTTATTCAAAACCTATTTCTATTGGAGATAAATAAATGAATCTACTTTCATTTCCAATTTGAATCATTTGAATCCGACATCAAACGAAGAATCTATGCTTGAAATATCAATCGTTGGTCTAGATTGGGTAATCAAAAATGACTCTATTATGCAGGTTGTTCTAAACAAATTTGACATATCATAGCATTGAATTTTTAAAACATGTTGCTACTGGAGATAACCCTTTGAATTAGCTCTCATTTTGCTTTGGAATCACTCAATTCGACGAAAAACAAAGAAGTTGTGATTAAAACACTGCAGGTTAGCATGATTGGCCACTGCTCTCCCGCAAGTGACAGATAAATTTTACTTTGTTATTTTCTCAATGGATTTGTTATACAGAGTAACTACTTGTTGTTTTTTTGCATAATTCTTGGATTAGGGGAGCCCGATCACCTCTCTTTCTCCATGATTTAATGTTTTATTGCAGGTAGATACTCGTTTTTTGCAGGTCCTGGGAAAATAAAGAAGGTCAATTTATGGACGAGTGATTCTTGAAAAAAATTTAACGAAACAAAGGAATTTCATCTAAGTCATTACCCAACGGATTCATAATAGAAGAAATGAAGAATTGATTTCAATCTGAAGATTCATGTCTTATCACTGCTGCCAAAACATTTTTCAAAGAGATCGTTTTTTTGACATAACATCATAGCTGTTGTAACTTAATTTAGTTATTTACATATTGTTTTTAAATAAAATATTGTTTCTTTTCTGATATTTTTTATATTTTGTGTTTCAGGTGTTGCTTCATTCAAACTGTGACCCATCCTCAGCATCAATACAGTGAACAGCTAATTCATTCTTTGCGTGCTTGCATTTCATGCTTGTGTATTTTTGCTGTTCTTTTTCTGAAGGGACAGCGTTTGTGTGCACTTTTGTCGTTTTTGCTGTTCCTTGTTCAAAGGGACATCAATTTCGTTTTATTATTTATTTTCTAAAGGAACAACACCTTTTTGGTCAGCAATTCATTTTGTTGTTCCTTTGTTACGGGTCATTTTTCCATTCCTTTTCCACGACTCTTTTTGCTGTTCCTTTTTCATGTTTTGCTGTTCCTTTCCGAATGGAACAGCACTTCTGCTCTTCCACTTTTTGTTGTTCCTTTCCGAATGGAACAACACTTCTACATTTTCACGTTTTTCTATTCCTTTCCAAATGGCATAGCACTTCTGCATTTCCACTTTTTACTGTTCCTTTTCGAATAAAACACCATTTTTGCACTTTTACGTTTTGTTGTTCCTTTCCAAATGGAACAACACTTCTGCACTTTCACGATTTGTTGTTCCTTTCCGAATGGAATAGCACTTTTGCACTTTTCATTTTTGTTGTTTCCTTTTCCAAAGGAACGACACGTGTGCTTTTGTCGTTCTTCTGCAGGAACTAAGACTATGCTATTGCCTTTTCAAAGGAACTAAGATTACAGTCATTGCCTTTTCCAAAGGAACGACACTTTTAGTTTTTGCTGTTTCTTTCTTCAAAGGAACGACATTTGCATTTTCACACTTTTTTTGTGTGTATTTTTGCTTTTTGTGTGCATTTCCTTTGTTGTTCCCTACAAGGAACAACACTTTTTTGCATGTTTTTGCTGTTCATTCAAAAAAGCAACACTTTGGGAGTATTTTTGAGAGCAACCTTTTCTTCCTCTTGTGGGACTATTCCTAGTTCATCTCAACCACATTTTACTGATTCCCCTCCATGGCATGAAGTACACTATTTTTATGAGGACAAGAATTATGGATTCTATTGAAGCGAGTTAATATCATTCACGTTATGATCTTTAACAGGACAGCTCCTTGATGATAGATTATGTTCAAAAGGGACACAATTATTTATATACTACTTTACTGCATTGTTTTCTGTTGAACATGATATTGATTGATCATCTTAATACCATGCTGGTTCCACCCTTCCTGGTTATAATCTTCTCTGTCTGTAATAAACGAGATTATGGGTATATTTTTTTTCTATTGACATGTTCAACTTCTTCCACCATCCCTGCTCTTAAGGAGTACTGAGCCTCCCTCTTTTTATCATAAAATTGTGTAATAACAACAAAATTTTGTTCACAGATAGAGGATAGGGGGTCTCATTACGAGCCAGCCTACCATGTTCATAAGGTTGTAAGAAAGTGACATTCCCATTATGGCCACCACACCAGGGTTATGATCCATTGGATAGTCAAATTATCCTTGAAACAGGAGGTCTCATCACGAGCCCACCTGATCACTTTTGCTACATCCCAGTGAATGGCAATGTGGTTATCTGGTTACCACGCCAGCACACTGGTCTCTTCTGTAAGAACAGCACTGAAACTCTCTAGTTATAAATTGAGGATTCTGGCTCATATGGGTTAAAAAGCAACCCTGCCGAGGCTATGGACGCCTGCTGGCAGCAGCGGCTCTGCTTATGGTATTGAAGTTATATTTTATCGTCAATTATTATTATAATACCCTTTTCTTATTTTTTTCTTTTTATCAGAGAAGTTATTTCCTTAGCTTTTTCCCTGTTTTGAACCTTTATGCATGAGAAATTGTTTTATGATCAATCACATCATTTTCAGCTAGAATGCTGTCAGTTAAGCATCTTTTTAGCATATTGTTGTCCTTTTTCATTTTGCATAAACTATCATCAATTCAAAGCGTCCTATCTCTTATTCATAACTATCTTTACACACTCTGCTCTCATTATAATCATAACTCTCGTTGTCCTATCATTGATATGTGTACTCTGCTTCATTTACTGCTATATTGTTCATTCCCTTGCCTTGCCATCAGCACAACACCTCTCATATACTTTATGGTCATGGAATTCTTTTTCCAATTGGAGGGGGGAATGTCTGCATTATGGGATTGCCCTATCTCTTATTCATAACTATCTTTACACACTCTGTTCTCATTATAATCATAACCCTCGTTGTCCTATCATTGATATGTGTACTCTACTTCATTCACTGATATATTGTTCATTCCCTTGCCTTGCCATCAGTACAACACCTCTCATATGCTTTATGGTCATGGAATTCCTTTTCCAATTGGAGGGGGGAATGTATGCATTATGGGATTGCATGTGATATGATTACTGCACTCTGCCATAACTTGTTGATTTGATAAGTTTTTCTGATTGAAATTTTTGCATGCATCTGAATCTATTGCTCTTTAAAACTAACACTATGGATTCAAGAACATTGTATGCAAACTAATGATTTGTTTATAGGAGAACAACAAGTATGGGCAGAATTCTATTCACAGCATGACTACAGTATTGCAACTAACAGAAGAGGCTCGAGCAACTCGCGAACGTGAACAATTCTTCAGATATGATGTGCTTACCTGGATTCCACCTTTTGCATCACTTTCAGCACCAACTCTGCCTACATCAGCTTCAACAACTGTCAGTCCATATATGTCATTCCACATTTTTGGAGGTAAAACTTGAGGTAAAATCGCATAATTTTCTGATTTATTACGAATTTAGGAGAATTTCATAAAAATCCATTTTGAGCATCATTTATCATCCTTCAGTCCACATCTATACCACTCCCTATTTTTCAACGGCATATCATTTTCGAGTATGGGGGAGTGTTCCTTTCATTCATTTCTTTCTTATGACCATGTCATCCATATTCTTTATCATCCATTGTTATTCTTATTCATTCTCAACACCTCCATTATTCCATGTTGTTTTACACTAAGCATAGAATTCAACAGATGGTGGCAACCACCTCTATTTGTTTTCTAGCATTGCATGAGGGCATGCTAATTCTTCAGAGAGGGGGAGGAATTGCTACGCATGATGGATGTTTTCAATTTTCTTTCTCATTTAAGGCATACAATCTCAGTGCAGAAATTGATTTCCATAATATTTTTAAAACTATGAACTCAATTCTTGTGATTTTTGGAAAACACAGACGTATCATTAATACAAACCCAGACAATTTCAAGATAAATTGGTTCATAAAATTTCGGAAATCATGCACTCTCACCTACAACCATTTTGTTTATATCTCATGATCCGTGCATCAAAACGATCTGATTTTTGGATCATAGAGACATTCATATATTATAAACTTACTTGCAACATTTCAACAAAATCTAGTTTGTAGTTTTGAGAAAATGGTTAATGAAGTTTGCTGTTATCTATATCATATTTTGCTGCAACTTCATACATATAGTTGAATGTCAATGTAAAAATTGTTATGCCTTCATCAAGATTGCTAAAATTGAATATTCATTAATTAAGGAAGCATTCATTTGTTCTCAAATTTTTATTGTTTGGTTAACACATGGGTTTTGTCTTGGGGTTGCATGAAGACATGCAATATATTCAGGTTTTCGTTGCATGAGGACATGCAACATATTGAGTGTGGGGGTATGTTGGGCCGTTAATATGCCATCATTATTATCACTTGTGAACGCTTATTCCACCCATTTCTACCATTCTTCATCACGTCATTTATTATAATTTATTATTTAAATCCATTTTATAAATGATTTATGCTCTTATGAATGAATATTATTTATCTTCCTTTATTTCTAATAAATTGATGATTATGAATTATTTTATCAATGATGGTTTTAATAAGTTGGTTATAACATTATTCACCATTTTTAGCCTCCAAGATAATTTCCAGATGGAAGATTTGATCATTAAAAGTGCCAACTCAGAAATGCGCTGGAATAAGGAGTGACAGTTTTGCGGTTGAGATTCTGAGCAAATGAAGACGAATCTGGAAAATCCGGAACATGGGTTTTGTTCAGAACGGACCCAATTAACTTTTCCAAAGAACGGTTTGCCCAAATTCGGCTTGTACTGAGAGAAACACAGGGTTCTTTGAGCACGATTTTCTCAGATCTGTGGTTGCGGCCGTCCTCCAAATCTCAGCTACAAAGCCAAATTCGACTTGATGTTGTTGAAAGAGGGATGTAAATCTATTTTATTGTTGATCAATTGGTTGGAAGAAATTCAATATTATTATTAGAGATCCTATTTGCTATTTAATTTCTCCACCTTCTGATTATAAAAGGAGAAGCATGTATTGTGTATGAGAGGATGGAGAGATTTTTCTTATTGTAATTTGCAGAATTGTGCATCGGCTCTTGTTAAGAGAGTGTGAGCTGTTTGTAAACATTATTAATGCCTGATTAATAAAAGAGTTCACTGTTGTTCCATTTCTCAAGCGCTGGAGTAAAGCACAACAACGCTTCACCGGTGGTTGAGGGCCCGGCCCTGGTGGAGCGATCTGCTGTTTGTATTTCTATTGGTTTATTTCTGTTGTGTGAAGTTCGTTTATTACAATTAAAGAATTGAGTTATTGCTAATTGTATCAAATACAGAGTCATTGTTATTCCATTCTTTACAAGAAGCATGATTCATGATTCAATTGTTATAAAATGTTGTTTTTCTGTATCTAATTCCAGTTGTTGTTCCTTTTGTTTATGAATTACGATAGTTGATTGTTGCGTGGCTGTCGACAAGATTAAAGAGTAGAAATCTAGTTTGCTTGGTTATGAATTGAATTCACTGTTTATTTTACGCTGCTATTCAATTCCTGTTCATTGCTTTTAGATTGTTGTTCCTTTCCAGTTTGTGTTTTAGATTTCATTTTCTTTGAGTTGTTTTCACTTGCTTTGAGATCTCTAAACTGTAGAGGGCAGAGCTAATCATTCCAGGTCCCCAGATTTGGTCATCTCACATCGACTTCTAGGGGAAAGAGTTATTACTACTGCATCCCTAATCGATGTCTAGCAAGGTTGTTGTAGTGTAGTCTTTACATTTCTGTCATTTGTAATTAGATTTCTTTTCAAGCAGATTTCTTTTCAAGCATTTATTATTTCTGCATTTGTATTTCTATACTACATCTTCACAAACATTACTCTTGAGTAAATAGCCACCTCAGACTGAGTACACTCTTGAAATAGAAAGTCGTCCCTGTGTTGATAATTAATGTGAAGGTAATTAGGAGTTAAAAAGACCCTTTTTATCGCTCCACAGTATACACAAGTGATCAGGATTGTGACCTTGATGACCATGCAAATGATCATGATGATAATTTATCACCTTGAATTTATGGCATAAATTTTCACTCTGCAAATGGATTTTATTGTTTTGGCCATGGGATTAGCCAGATGGTTGTATTAAACTCTGTGTGAAATTTATCATTCATTTTTCACGTTGTGTGAATTTTTGTTTCATTCCGGTGACTCTATTTGTAGCATGAAGTGATTCAATTTATCTTAAAAGAGGATTACTAGATCCATAAATGAAATTGTCTACATGAAGTTATGCTAACTTTAATATTTATTTTGTAACTTCTATAGTTGATTTTTGTTTTTTTTTCCTCGTTTTTCGAAAATCTAGATTCTTCTAATGTTATTTTAGTTGTTAAATTGGGGGATGCGTATCTTTTTATTGCGGATATTTGATTTTTCGGCTTGCAAACCTCGAAGCTAAACTGCTTAAGTCTATGGAGTCTATTTGTACTAAGGGCTCAAAGTCTTAATATGGTTCGGGGAGCTCACTTCACCAAAAGTTGTACGCGTACGACGCGGTACACATATAATAGATTCAATAATGTTACAATGGGTACATGGTGACAATCTGCATTCCCAATTGCAATATGCTATGTTTTTATTATGTGATAAATTTATGCAAATATTACAATTTTTTTAACAATTAAAAAAATAGAATCCATAATTCTAGATAAGGTGCTAATACTAATTAAAGTGTTCCTTATATCAATTTAAGGATAATTCATTCTCATTGATCATAATGCATGATCGTATAATAGATATATTTTATAATTGTTATTTATCCATGCACTAATATTTTTCTTTAAATGTGAAATGTAGGACATAAATACTATGAAGAAGAGGGGGTTGAAACGTAAAAATGATCTTAGCGATGATGAAAATATGATAGAATACGAGCGTGTTCGTAAAGAACGCATCACAAAAAATGAAGAATATTTCTCATCTCTTGGTTTGGTGAATAAGTAGTAGTTACTCTTCGTCACTTCTTGATTTCTATGCATATTTAATGAAAGTTGTATATAATATATTTGATGATGTAGGCCATTATTTGATAAGTATAGAGGGGAAGAAACTTGGATCCCTATAGAGCGAATGAGAATAAACAAAAAGCGAGAAAAGACATATCCTACTGCCAACTCGTAGAAGCAAACGCCATAGTAATTCAATGCATGGAGATGAAGACGACAATTCTAATGATCAACTTCACGATATATCGGATGATCATGTCGAGGTGTTCGCGAAAAATTGGCACATTACGATGAAACTGAGTTGCAGAGAAATTTATTTACGAGTTAAAGAAAATATTTGAAGGCACATACGAGGAGATTTGTGTGCAACCTAGTGCCACACCTATGTGGACAAAGGAGCAACCAATTCGGTCTTTTGCCACAAAAAAGCACACCAATTACATCTTCTCCAAGTAAGGTGCTAGGAACTACCACACCTTCTTTAGCCACAAGTATGAGTGATTTACCATCACCTAGTCTTGGTTTTGAAGATGCATCGAGACTTTAGTGAAAAGACAAAGAATTAGTCAAAGCCTTTATAGGTCCACATGAGAAAGAGGGAAGCCAAAGAACGAAAATCAAAAGGGAAGAAGGCTTACTTGATTGAGGTATTAAGATGGTGAGCCTATGCGGACCAAAATGCGTCAAGGTGGGCCCAGCGAGTTGGGCACAAGAATAAGGTCTCATTTGGATGTTACCAAATCCAACTTTGCAGATCAAGATCTAAGAAATGTTGATCAAGTGATCAGCAAATGGAAAATGTGTTTGAGACTATTGAGTGGAAGGATTTCTAGTAAATGATTATAAGCGCAGAGAATGAGAATTTTGATGAATAACTTCAGGGCATAAATCGCGAAAATTAATCTTGGATGGAAAAGATAGGGAGAGTAGCTTGACTCCCAAACAATGGGAAGATTTGAAGGAAAGTATGTGTCTTTGAAGAGTATTTGTCGAAAGAGTATAAGAGTGAAGAAAGCAAGAGAAGCGAGTGAAGGCTCGATATTTTTTGGAGTCGGGGGTGGGTTACTTGAGGCAAACAACAAATATTTGTAAGTATACAATTTTTTTGTTGAATATTGTACATTGTGTTATGTGTTTTGAGTTTTCTTAATATCCAACTATGGGGTTGTGCATTGAAAATTATTTGTAGGTTGAAGAAGCTAAAAGAGAACCGAGTCGGGTGATGAAATGGCTCATTATATATGGCAGCACTTGGAAAATTCCAAACATAATTATATGTCGAGAAAATCTAGTAGAAAGTTCTTTTCCATCTATTGATGTCGAGTAGACAAATAGGAGCTTTATCTCTTTGTTGAAAACCATAGTAAGGATTATAATCATGCAATGCAATGTATAGCTGGTTTGGCAAAGACAATGTCAACCATAGCCTCCTCCATTGAACCTCTTGTTGTTGCATGGAAAAAGAAGGAATTTAACATTGATTTAGATGAGGTAAGCAAATTATAATTCCCACTCTGCAACTGATTGCTTCACTTGAATTTGTAATATGTTAATGTTTTTAGTTCCATTTCCCTTCTACTCATGAAAGCATTATTTTATTTTGCAATTCTTGTCAATCATGAGGAAAAGAAAATGTAAATTTGGGTGGTGCAAGAATGCTAAATGACTCAAGGGCCATGAACATGTGAAGGTATGTTTTTGTAGATAACTACTACAGAGCTATATGCTTCTATTTTTAGTGTTGATTAATATTTTTTTATGTTTTAATATTATATTTATGCTGCATTTTATGTTATGTTAAAACTTATTTTGTTTTAATGTAATATTTGATTTGTGCCTAATGAAATCACGTATAGGATGTTAAAGGAAAAATGGTTACCTCGAGAGTTCTAAAATATGATAAAATTGATGCACCTGAACATTCCCAATCGGTGCCAAAATACCTAGCTGGTATTTCGAGTATATTAACTCGGTAGGTGCATATTATTCGGTTAATTAAATAGCTATGTATGTTTTTGCAATTTAATTGTAATTATTATTTTCTAATATCTACTGTATAATTTTTCATTTTTGACGGTGCTTATTAACTCCGTAGGTGAGGGATGACCTACTCCAAGTAGGTGACAAAGTGAATATATTAAATCCATATGACGAGTGCTATTGCTGGCATTGGACAAATTCGATCAATTTCTATCATACATGGAGTGCCACTTGGTCCGGAAAGACTGTAAATGTAAATGTCATTAATGTCACTGAGTAACATCCCCCTTCCGTATGAAGATAAAATGTCGATGGATGTGTTTGTTTGAAGGAGAAGGAAAATAGTTCCATTCGGTGGCCGAAGAAGTATTTGGAAAAGTCATACGATCTAAGATAGGGTCGTCTTGTTGTTGTTCATATATAACTTCTCAAATCCACCCACTCTTCTTTGATAACTTCCGGATACAAAACATCTTAATATTTGGACTAAGTTTTGAAATTCCTCATTTGGATTTTATTGCAAGTAAAATGTCGACTAAATGATCACACATATTGTATGGAAGGACTTGGTCACCTTGGATGTCAACTATAAATTTTCCATAGCTTGTTGATTGTATTGGTTTACAAGTTGATAGTTTGGATGATACTAATGGAAAACATGGGAATACTTATGCCTTGTTCGTTTGCTTTTGGTTTGTTTTCGGATGTCGGTATCTTTGATGAATCATACGTATTTTGCCTTAACTAACACATTCACATACGCGAGAAAGGGTGTTACAACAAGCATAAGTTTCATTAGATAAAGTGTGTGGGTACAGGAGTCCATTATAAATGCAAATAATGTTAAATGTGGGTGAAAATTCTTTTTGCTACAAGACCAAATTATTCTTCTCTTATTTTCAAAGTTGAGGGAAACTCAAGTTATTCACTTTTGGCTTAGAAATTGTGTAACAAATCCAACCTCAATAGAGGCAAAGTTCAAGCAATTCGTTGCCTTCACAAAAAAATAATCAATGTTGAAGATCTTGCCCATCTACTTCTTTTCTCGAAACCAAATTTACATAGCAAAAATAGTTCTGCTCGTAGTCTAAGTAATCTATCGATGCTAAGCGCATGAACCGGAGAGAAAATTTCATGCACCGAAAGAGCTTTCGGGTCATGAATGGATTCATAGCCTGGATTTGAGTTGTGCCAATAGGTGAACCGAGAAATAATGTTGCTACCCTTCCAATTAGCAATGAAAAAGAAGCAATGGAGTCTACACTAGATGAGGATGGAGGTGCGGTTGTGTATTCCTTTGTGCCATTTGCGCACAATCAAAATCAAACAAGTCGGTGACGTTATCATTTACTCAATTACAAGAACTTCTTGGTCTGAGACAGAGAAAAATCACTACTCTAAAAACATTCAAGGGATGATTGGTCTCTTTGTGCGGAGCAGATCGAAGGGGGTAAATGGATGTAAGACAATGATTGTCATGCTCTTTACCCAAATGGGCATGAAATCGACCCACATGTAGTTAACACGCGACGCCACCAGTGGTGTTTTTCATGTTGATGATCACAAGTTCATGTCTCATATGACCTCCCTATAGACAAGCACGGTAACGAGATTATAAGTTGGCCTAGGAAAATGGGGATACAATCCTTACGCTTTTGTTAGGGTTCTTCCAAATTCGGTATAGGGAGAGGTATATCAATCATATAAGTTTCGAGAAAATCGGATATAAAGGCGATTGGCTTATGATCATGTTTTTTACGATAGCATAGATCCTAAACCCAACCTCCAATGTAATGAGACTCAGTAGTCATTTCTAGTACCTAGGATTAGCCAATGAGAACTACAAGAATAACAAGACTCTGCTAATATTCGGTTTTTCAAATTAGAAAAATTTAATGTGCACAACTTTTGAGATTTGGAAATCTTAGGTAAATGACTAAGAGCCCATAGACCTCCCATGAACCATTCCCTAAATTGTATCTATGAAGAAGAATATAAGAAAAAATGACGAGGATCATCGTTGATGCGGCGGGTGGCTAGGCAACTAACGTTACTACACATAAACCACGGTGATACTAAAAACGGTATTCCCGAGAAGAAGCCCACATCAATATAATTATGTTTATAGATTGTTTTAGTCGGGAGATGTCCAAACTAACATTTTAAGCCAGACACTCCAAAAACGAGGAAAAATAAAATCCAAAAAGCGAGAAGGAACAACAACTAGATGCCACAATGATACTACACAGTATTCCAGAAGAAGCCCACATAAATATAATTATGTTTATATATTTTTTTAGTCATGAGATGTCCAAACTAACATTTTAAACCGATACTCAAACAGAAGAAAAAAAAATATATTAGAAGGAACAACAAATAGAACTTAAAATATGGGTAACTAACACGAGAAAAACTGGTAGATCTAGGACTTTTACCCTACGATGTTGTATACACACAAGATTCATAGCGCTATGACTTAATTAAAGTTCAAACACATTGGAGCCTTTTAGATGCATTGTTGAAAGCCTTCTTTTGTATTAGTTTGTTCATTGGCATTTTAGAAGGCCAAAATCTGATTCAGTTACGTGGACTTTTTTGCTTTTCTTAATGCTATGATACGAATTGTTTGAGAGGCACTTCTCGTTGGTCTTTTCTAAGGCTCGGTCTACGGTTTTCACGATGCCCATTTTTGGCTCGCTTTGAGGGCACTCATCGAGGCACTGAGTTCTATGATTATTTTTAGCCTCCCTTGACAAGGATCTCTGCGGCTACTGTAGCATCTATTCGGCATCGCAACTCAACAAATTTTTATGCGAGGCTATTTTGCTCACGTCAATGAGGTAAGTTTGGCCCTCTTCACTGAGGTAGCTCTAAGATCAAATTTTGACCCAGCTGAAGCAAAAATATAATCCACACTGAGACGAAGGTAACACTTACGTGAACTTGAAGTTAATTTTCACGTTGTCTTGGGAGGGGTTCTTCATGCACGGAGTTTGTCGAAGTTTTCAAGAAATTTTTTGCGAAATTTTTACTACAATTTTGAACCCTAATCCAAGGGCGTTTGAGGCTTTTTCATTGTTTTCTGATCGCTTATTTTGTTGGCATACGAAAAATTTTGTTGAAGGGCAAGAAGCTACCGTCGGGTCGAGCTTGTCCCAAGGGTTTTTGAGTCATTTTTCAAAGATATTTGCTTTGAACCACTTCATTCATTGAATAACGGTGTGTTAACTTAAGAAGCTTGTTTGAATCATCTTAAGGGGAGTACAATGCGAGACCTTGTGCTATATAAAAAATTTCAAACACTTGAAGACATCGGTGACATTATCAAAGATTGTAATCGAAAGTATATCGGTGACGGAAGGAAAGCGGAAAAGGAGACATCTCCAAATCGGTGACAAAAAGATCCATGAAGAAGGAAATGCAGGAAAGTATTTCTAAACCTTTACGAGGGTACGATCGAGGTCTATTCAAAGGGCTGACAGAAGTCTATAAAGAAGCAAACTTGAGTGGACTAAAGATCATGCAAGTAGCGAAAGGGAATTGGTAGATAGTCCAAGGTTTCTTCATTTCCTATGGTATGATCTTTTCAGACAAAGGAAAGGGAAGACTTGAGATCTCTCAAAGGCATCTTTAGGCACAACACTTGGAAGTAAGTGGCACTCTTCATATCAAGAATCTTGAGGTATAAGACATGTTATGTTCAAATTGTTGAGGCAAGAATTTGTTAGGAGAAGTATACAAGGAACGGAGCGCTTATATATATAAGCGAGGACGACGAACCAAAGTGCTTTTGACCATTCTATAGCGAGAGCCTAATGACCACTTGTTGCTAAAGCATTCCGGATGGTTTTACCTCATAAAAAATGTCTTGCTAATTATGTAAGACGGCCGGTTAGCTAATTATGCAAGTTGGATCGCTGTTATAATTTACTCATCTTGCGCAATTAGTGAAATATTCTTTATTGTTTTTGCTTCGTATCAGGCGAAGAAAACTGCATAAAGTCAGAAAGTACGGAAAATTTTGTAGAGAAATTGCAAGTCCATTAATATTTTTTCATTTCATCACCTATTTTTTGTTGTTTTCTTTGGGCTTTTCCTAAATGTGTGTTTTAGTGTGGAAGTGCCACATTGTTTTCATACAACAAGATTCTAAAGACCTATCCTTTTAGGACTTGTTGCTTTGTTTGGTCATTTTATCCATTTCAAGCCATTGATTTGGGTTGTTAATGAATCCATATAAATTACCAAAGGTAGGACATTTAACAATGTTTGTAGAGTGTTGTGGATTGCTTTTTAATGGTGGTATACTCTTGTTTGGTCATGCATATCACTTTTCATAATCTTGTGGGACTCTTATTCCATGTTCATGTCATTTGGGAGAGTAATTGATGTAGAGTGCGGCGAGGCTTGCCTAGAAATTGCCATAGGAATATGAGCACGTGCTTTAAAGATGTTAATTTCCTTTGTCATCCATATTACTTCGAGGCCTATGCCTTTCACCGGATTATGTTTTACCCTTTAGATTTTATACGTTAAAACTACATGTTATGGTACATAGGTTTGTCATTTGTTGTCCTACTCGTTTCTCAATGTGTATCAGAGTCCTAAGGAAGGACATTCGGTGATTTTTGTAGAGATGTTCAGTGTAACACCTTCCAAAGGTTTGCTATTTTAGGGTTATGGCCTTTTGTTTTAGTTATGCATATTACTTTTCATTTCTTTTGGACTCTTATTCAATGTTAACGTTTTTATCCAATAGATATTTATCGTAGAAAGCGGCAAATGCTTGCTTAGATGTTGTGAAGGGCTCTTAGCATGTGCTTAAAAGTATATTAATTAATGCCTTATTTGTATGGTCCATGGATATCATTTTATTGCTCTATATATGTGCTCTCCAATGACATTTCCAATGGTATTAGATTGCGGGGCAATTACACTGGAACATTTGTGTAGCCTGGTTTGGTCATAAATTCCCTTCTCTCAGGGCTTCGATAGCGACATATTCATGTGAAAAGAGTTTAGTTGAGGGTGGAAAAGGAGCTTTTTAGAGCTGAAATGCCTCGTTATAAACACCAATCGTACGTAATCAAGAGTTTGTATGCATCATTCTTGTGTATTTTGTCTACCATATTCTAGATAAGGTATGTTGTAGAATTTCATTTGTAATAATATTGTGGCTTATTACTAGTAAAATGAATTGAAGGTTCAACTAGGATCAGATTTCCCTTACACATAAGAAGGCTATCAAGTATATTATTGAGATGATTAGCTATGATACAATTCATCTGTATATTAATTGTGATGAAATATTACATACTAAGGAATTCTCTGCGTCTTCGAGGAGGATAAGTTTTCCTATATCCCAATGTCGATATATGCAACACCATAGGGATATGCTATCTTCCCTCTTAGACTAATAGAGAACCCCATTGACTCATAACGATTCGGGGTCTCGATTTCAAGGCTACCATCAAAACAAAAAAATGAAGGCTTTTTTGAGTACGTCTCCACTCATGAAATAATTGTGGAGTTATATGAAGGTTGCCAACATGATTGTGTGGACATACTTACACGAGGTCCCCGGAGTCGGGGAAAGAAGAACAACGAAAGAATATTCAAAATTAGAGATTGATCTATGCAATTGAAGTTCTTACTTGCAATGCAAAGATCTTAATGCGGAATGAATTTAATCCCTTTTGAATTAAGATGTTTATATAGCAAATGTTTTGCTTTAATTGCCACCATCTCCATTTCACTCATCATCTATTTGGAAAATGGCACGATTTTTTTGCCGACCAGATTTCCAACATACTGAATTTAGACAATGCAAACTAGACCCTTTCAAAAGAGCCTTGCAATGAAAGGACCTTATGTAATGACTATGACATGTCCAAATTAGTTGATTCGGTGAATTTGACTACTTGAACCCGAATCTCAAGGCCATTTACCACCATCGACAAGCTAGCCATAGTGAAATGGAAATCTAAAAACGGACTGATGAGAAGATTCCAAACTAAAGGCAAAGAGAGCACACTAGGGAGGGACCACTGGATCCCTCTCTCTTTCTCATATTTTCACGAGGTTAATATGTTGTCATGAGATAGGGTCCAATAGAAAATATTAATCTTTGGCAAAGAGGTATCTGAATGCCATATTTTGATCTGAGATTTAGTCTTTGTGGGGAAGTGAACATGACAAAGAAAGTTGTTGGGCATAGCTACTGCAGCACGCTGGATACTCGCTAAACCCCACCCGCTACTGATCCGATTCCTATAGGTTCTTAAGGGCACAACCATGCAATTTTTGTTCCATTGAGGCCACCAAATGGAACAAGTCTGAAGGTGGAGCCCACAAATCCGACCCTCTCAATAATCCTAAAGCTCGTCCCATGAAGAAATGGAGGGAATTTTCTCCTTCTTTGTCCAATCATATCTTTAAAGGAGTGAGATCCCTAAGAGTTAAGCAGTGGTGACGCATGATGTTACATACTTCCAAAATATTAATATTTTACCATTTCCTAAAATCCGGGTAAATGGCTTGATCCATTATTATTGGAATCGCTAGATTTCATAAGTCAAACATTTCTTGATCATTCAATAAATTTAGCATATGCTAGGAAAGATGGAATTGCCTTGTATCTTTATAAGAAGAATTGGGTGATTACAGAGCACCGAAGTAATGGTGTGGTTGGTCTTCAAGGAAGTAAAAATCATTTTTCTTTCAAAGTCACGGCTTAGGTTCTTCAATTGACCAAGCAAGACATGGCCTTCAAATATCCACTCCTCGATAATATAGTCCTAAAGTTCCAAGTGAGGAATATCCAAGATGCGATTTGAAACTTGAAGAAATGCACTTCTTTCATTGCTGCGTTTCTTTACAATATTTTTTTGTAGATAGAGAATGCGAGTCACTTGGTTCATGTTTGTCTTTGAATTTAACTTACATAATTCCATAATGTTAGACTTACATAATTCCATATTAGTACTTACTATGCTCTTAACAATGGTATCGGTAATACATTAAAATATAGATTCTAGCCATATGTATATTCATCTTCATAAACAATCAAACAAAAACACTGTGAGTGAACTTTATACTTATCAGGCAACTATTCATGCTTTCAACAACTTTTTGTTTTTGGTATTTGATTGGTTTCCACCTACTGAGAATTTTCACTAGTGTTGCTAATGTATATGAATCACGCAGTGCAAGCTGAATGTAAAGGTACGCCACTTGCTCTCGAAGGTGATCGGAAGCTCTCTTGTATGGTCAGCCTCATCCACCTTGCACAGGAGGGTGCCAGAACAAACTCTTAAAAGGGGAATCAATATCGAGATTATCACAAAGAAGAGCTTAGATGCTTGGAGACCGGTATTGATGCCCTGGATGAGGGAGCACGGGAGTGCTTCTTAGACTTGGGGTCATTTCCCGAGAGGATAGAAAGATATCGGTGGATGCATTATTGGATATTTGGATTTATGTGCGAGAAGATGGAGTGGCACAATGCTTTTGTCATCTTGTTAGAGCTTGCAAGCGAAATCTGTTGAATTTAAGAAGCAATCTCGGGTAGCGCCTTCATTTCTAAGCTCGTTGTGTGCTCAATATCATTTGATCACTTAGCTTACCTCTTGTCTTATACATTGTGTTGTCTTGGTAATTGGATGTAGTAGGAGCCAAGAAATCAATTATGGCGGTGCCTCCCCGAGCCTGTACTTTCTCTCAACATGATGTAATGCGAGACTTGGCCCTATATTTGGCATCCCGAGGTAGCATAGTTGGTAGGAAGAGGTTGCTTATGCCTAAATAGGAGGACAGTAAGAACTTTAATAAATTTTCCTATTTCGATAGACCATAGACCTTTAATAATATCTAGGTGTTGATCATTGATTCAAAATTTCTTAGAAAATATATGCAATAACCTATAATGTTCGAATCTAGATTTACTTCTATGGTTCACCTATGTAGGTGCAATGGAAGACGATCAGTGGTGTGAGATGAATTTTGGTGAGGAAAAGGCTTTGGTATTACTCTTTTATGCAACCAAATAATTTCTTCCATCATTTTTGAGTTACATGAAGAAACTGAAAGTCCTCATAGTGTTTAATTATGGAGTACAAGAAAGCCACGGTGGAACGGTCTACGTACCCTATCTTCCTTACCCTGACTTAAGACTATTCACTTAGAGAAGTTGTATGTGCCTCTCACTTCAAGAGCACGGTAAAGTATTGCAAAACTTGGAGAAGATATCTACGACATTATGTGAAGGGCTTGGAAATATGTCAGGGTTAACAACTCCCGGAAGTCAAAGCTAAAGCTTCCCACCAATGCTTGAGATTTTATCTTGGACCATTGCTTTGTGATTTAGAGGAGTTACCCCACTGGTATACGCTGACACTTGTCTTCTGTTGAGAAGTGAGTGCGATCACTGCTGCACACCTTCTTAGTGGTCTATCACTTAGCATAGTTCTTGCGAAAATTTTCCTTTGGATTCGGTAAGAACTTCGATAGCGAACACTCACGATCCTAGGTGTACGAGATCCCGAGTCTGACTAGTTTGTCTCTAGGCTCATATTTAAACTCAAGGGCATTGAGATGGGTATTTAGAGATTGATTAACGCATGACTTCATGCTCCCTAGGCTCTTGAGGGGACTTTGTTACGTCTGGTTGTCCCGCAACCTCACATTCGATGGCTCTTCGGGAACTCGGTTAGCATACGGTTTTATGCACTTACTGGCTTCATGTTCCATAGGGCTCTTCGGGAAATGTGGTTACTTTCTGGCTTGTCTCCTCGTTGAGAAGTTGGACCAATCTTGGTCGGTTTAAAGATATTATCTCTCTGGGCTACTCAGACAATTTTCCTTTGTCTTCTGATTTCCTCGGATTTAACGTTTCAGCCATTCTCATTTGTGGATAACGCAGTAGACTCTCTATTATCCTTTGTAATTTGCACCATTGGAGATTTTGTTTCTTCGAGTAAGAGAGGCTGGTATTATGCGGAAATATTACACTCATTGTTGAGCACGGGAGATCTCTTGTTGCAAACTCACTGGTGTTCTTGTGAGACAAGTTGTTGGAGTCCGAAAAAAATGGTAACAAGAATTTCATTGTAATTGATGGCAGCATAGGCGAGCTTATTAGGCCTAGCCTTTATGGAGCTTACCAAGTTAGTACATAAATTTGACTTGGGGCAAACCCAACTTTTTTTGATGGGATGCATGATTGAAGGGATGATCACTTCCAAATGAATATAGAAGGGATAATTTGTCCTACTTTTGTAGTCTCCTTGTTGACCAGGGAAATATTCGCGGTATTGAGATTCCCTGAGATACTAAATAGACCATTCTTTCTCATGTGACAGCACTACAGTCGAAAGTTGTGATATGAATCATAAAATGATTTTGAGATTTTGAGATGTTTCTAATGATATTCTTCTTGATACACAACACATTGAGCTAATTTCTCCACCGCCCCAAAGGCAAAAATTCAAACTTTTGATGTTGTTGGGCACATGTCTGCTGGTGCTAGAGCTTTTTGAAAGAGACAGGGGGAACTTCCAACTCGAAATGGTGGTTAGTTACTGGGGAAAATAATTATCACACCTAATATACTTGCATGATGAGAAGGAATTGATTTTCCAATATGATATTTAATTATTTCTAGAATGATTTCTTTGTGATGCTTCTTTGAAGCACACACTTCGAAACTTAACTTTGAGTGGCCATCCTCTTTTCGGTGGGCGGGATATGGTGGTCCATGACGCGGGAGCTTCTTTGCATGAGTATGGCATCAACTTACAACTTAGAGAATGAGGCCCGGCGAATGCTTTGGGTAAGTTGAGTTGTGAATGCATATTTTTTTTCTAGATTGGAGTGAATGCTATATTTTTAAAGCTTGACAATGTTGATTTTGATGATTGAGAGAATGCTAGACAAATTCAAGATGATGGATCAGTTAAAAATATAAGACATCTTGAAACAATTGTAGGTGCTTGCTATAATAACTCATGACATTGTTGACCATCTTGTCTTATAGCGTACAAGAACGATCGGGGTCTTCTTGTCAAGTTTGCTAGGCGATGTTGGGTAGTTGGTCTTGAACTTAGGATCTTGAAAATTACAAAATTTTGGTTTGACGTTAACGAGCCTTTTGATATGAATATTTTTTAAGAGTAAAATGTAGCTGACTTGAATAAACTTTTCATTTCTCTCTTGGGCTATTGGTGTGTTCTCTATATGGATTACTTCATAGAGTGTTTTGTATAGCGAGTTTATTGAAGGTGTTTGTATGACATCTTTTAAGGTTGTTAGAAGTCGAGTTTTGGACCAGCTTTCTTGTCTTTGGCCTTGTTACTGACTATTTTGAGAATATATATAGACACTTTAAAGATGTATATACGCACCATTAATTTGTTTCTTCGAGTCAGAGAGGCTGGTATTATACGGGAAATCTTACACTCATTGTTGAGACTGGGAGATCTCTTGTTGCAATGCTTTGGTGTTCTTGTGAGTCGAGTTGTTGGAGTCAAGACAAATGGTAACAAGAAATTCATTGTAATTGATGGTAGCATGGCGAGCTTATTAGGCACTAGCCTTTATGGAGCTTACCAAGTTAGTACATAAATTTGACTTGGGGGCAAACCCAAATTTTTTTGATGATGCATGATTGAAGGGAGTGATCATTTCCAAATGAATATAGAAGGGATAATTTGTCCTACTTTTGTAGTCTCCTTGTTGACATGAAATATTATTGGTATTGAGATTCCCGGATACTAAATAGACCATTCTTTCTCATGACAAACACATCTGATCTGAAAGTTGTGATATGAATCATAAAATGATTTTTGAGATTTTGAGATGTTTCTAAACCGATATTCTTCTTGATACACAACACATTGAGCTGATTTCTCCACACCTGCCCCAAAGGCAAAGATTCAAACTTTTGATGTTGTTGGGCATGTACGCGAGTGCTGCGAGCTTTTTAAGAAAAGGACGAGGGAACTTCCGACTCGAAATGGTGGTTAGTTACGGGACAATAATTATCACACCTAATATACTTGCATGATGAGAAGGAATTGATTTTCCAATATGATATTTAATTGTTTTGAGGGTATTTTGTGATGCTTCTTTGAAGGCATACACTTGTGGCTTAACTTTGAGTGGCCATCCTCTTTCGGTGGCGGGGAATGGTGGTCCATGACGGGGAGCTTCTTGCACATGAGTATGGCATCAACTTACAACTTAAGAATGAGGCCAGCATAATATTTTGGGTAAGTTGAGTTGTGAATGCATATTTTTGTTTCTAGATTGGAGTGAATGCTATATTTTTGGAAAGCAGCAATGCTAATTTTGATGAATGAGAGAATGCTAGACAAATTCAAGATGATGGATCAGTTAAAAAGATAAGACATCTTTGAAACAATTGTAGGTGCTTGCTATAACTCATGACATTGTTGACCATCTTGTCTTATAGCGTACAGAATAGTCGGGGTCTTCTTGTCGAGTTTGCTGGGGTACATTGGGTAGTTGGTGTTGAACTTAGGATCTTGAAAACAAAATTTGGGTTTGACGTTAGCAGTTTTTTGATATGAATATTTTTAGAGTAAAATGTAGCTGAGATAAACTTTTCATTTCTCTCTTGGGCTATTGGTGTGTTCTCTGTATGGATTGCTTCATAGAGTGTTTTTGTATAGCCGATTTTATTGAAGGTGTTTGTGTGACATCTTTTAAAGTTGTTAGAAGGCGAGTTTTTGGACCAACTTTCTTGTCTTTGACCTTATTACGGCTATTTTGAGAATATATATAGACACTTTAAAGATGTATATTTGCACCATTCGTTTGTTTCTTGAGTAGAAGTGGTATTATGCGGAAATCTTACACTCATTGTTGAGCACGGGAGATCTCTTGTTGCAAGCTACGGTGTTCTTGTGAGTTGAGTTGTTGGAGTCAAGACAAATGGTAATAGAACTTCATTGTAATTGATGGTAGCATGGCAAAGCGATGATCATTTCCAAATGAATATAGAAGGGATAATTTGTCCTACTTTTGTAGTCTCCTTGTTGACGAAATATTACTAGTATTGAGATTCCCGGATACTAAATAGACCATTCTTTCTCATGACGGGCACACGATCTACGAAAGTTGTGATATGAATCATAAAATGATTTTTGAGATTTTGAAATGTTTCTAGCGATATTCTTCTTGATACACGACGCACATTGAGAAAGGACGGGGAACTTCCAACTCCCGAAATGGTGGTTGAATTCTGGGGACAATAATTATCACACCTAATATACTTGCATGATGAGAAGGAATTGATTTTCTAATATGATATTGAATTGTTTCTAGAATTATTTTGTGATGCTTCTTTGAAGGCATACATGTTGGGAAAAATACTGAGAGGGGGGGGGGGGGGGGGTGGGGGGGAATAAGTAATTAGGACTTAATCAAAACTTTTTACTTTTCCACTCTCTAAAACCCATATGCTACTTTGTTGAAGAAAACTAGCGTATACACGCGGATACAATTCATAAAACTCGCGTATACACAGAGATCTACTTATGGCATTAATTCTTCACTTATATCATTCCATCATTCATTCATTAGATGTTTAATAAACTGTAAACATGTGCAGTAAGAACCGAATAAATCATCACACATAAGCATCACACATGAACACAAGGGATTTTTAGGTGGAAACCCAAGTCGGGAGAAAACCACTGCTACTTTGATTTATCGGCCTTCAATATTTTATTATAGAGAAAACATCTTACAACATATGTGCTGGCGCAGACTCCTACCAGCACGCAGGCACCCACCTGCGCTCGTTTACCAGCCTCTCATGGAAGGGAGCACCAACCCCCTGCTCTCGTTTACCAGCCTCACCTGGAAGGGAGCTACAACCCCCTATCTAAAGGCTACAACCCTCAGCACCTCTATGGACCACGTTTCATCAATTTTCACACTGGACCCACTCCATACATTTAAGCACAGTCAAACATCATCAACAGATAGCTATAACACAGCAGAACAGATCAGACATTTCTTACCACAGTCTTCAGCAAACCCTAGTTTGCATACACGCTTTTCTTTCTCTGATATTGCGTATATACGTGCTTCCATTCCCATCAACCAGCGTATACTTCTGCACATTTTTATAGAGTTAATTTCATTGCGCATACGTGCTTTCTCTTCAGCGAAGCCGCGTGTAGATCTTCAATTATTATAGAGCAGCATACTTCATCAGATCAGATGTTCAGTTCAGATTTAACCCTTCACTTTAGACAGATGTTCGCCTCATCACAGATATAATCATTCCATAAATAGATCTAGCAAATACAGATAGATTTCAGATCTAGATATCCCGCTTCATCATTTATTCATAGGTGCATCATAGATTCAGATCTATCATCAACCCTTTACCCTTTCCATACAGATATACTTCACAGAGAAGTATTCCTTCAAGCTCAGACTCATGCACCACACTTTTGATTTGCACAATGAATTTCTTCTCTTTATATAGGTTTACCCTTTTTCAATACCATGAGCCAAAACCACATTACTTCCGATGGTATTCCTGGACGGGGTCATTTAGACGAATCATTACCCAATACAAAGGGTAAATATCATGGTGGTTACCCCTGGTTTTACTTTTTAAGAGCGCTTTATCCCATACGTGACTTGGAACGTTATTTACCGCGTGCATACGCGACTTCTCCTAGACATACCCGCGTATGCCTTGGAACATACTCTTTTCATCACTGTTTTAGCACATACTGAAATTCTTTCATCATTACCTTCTGTACTCATTGTAGATACATCAGATCCATATCAATAACAAATTCATCAAGACATATTCCATCAGGGACAACTTCATCAAGTAGGTTGCCATCATCTTCTTCAAGTGGGTTGCCATTCAAGGACAACACTCAGCATCTTATTGCCACACAAACATCATATTACATCAGATTTACATCATTACCAAGTCCATCAAGTCAAGAATAACTTCAACAGGTGGATTGCCATCAAGAACAACACATGCCAACAATTTCATGTCATCATCTTCATTCAGTGGGTTGCCATCAAGGACAACACTCTGCATCCTCAATAGCAACAATCTCCCCCTTTGGACTAAATGGCAACAATCATTGTTTGATCACCACAACGAGATAAGTACATTAAGAATACAATGACACCATGTCACTCTCCCCATTCTTTGACACCATTATCTTCATTCAAAACACCATGTCACTCTCCCCTTTGACATCGAGGGCAAAGGGGCGGATCAAAAACCAACACACTCTCCCCTTTTACTTACCTTGGATCGGATGTATCTTAGTGACCAAGCTCCCCACAGGTTCATGCTGAATCTTCAAACATAATTTTCAATGAAGTACATGACTCTATGAACTTCCTATCACCAAAGACTCATACTTACATCAAATATCCAACCAAGTGGATGTACATATAAGACTCAAGTACCCAACCAAGTGGGTTTACACTTTTCAATACAACTACCCAACCAAGTGGGTTTACAAAATTTGACAAGTCCTTACATGACTGAATATTACAATTTTACATCAAGGGCCTCAACAAGACCTTTTCATCAAATTACAAATATGACCATTTATGAACCAATCACCAAAAAGTCCTCAAGAAAGAGAACATATTTCAGAACCATCATAATGCCAACAATGCATTATACTCAGCAAGGCTAATGCTCCTCCTGAATTTGTTCATCCAAGCATCCTTTCCATATGACTAAGGCTCCCCCTTAGTTTGTGCATCCTGAGCACCTTCAACAGCAAGTCATTAGCAGCAAATTCTGCATGATCTGTCCACATCTCTGAATCATAAGACTTCCATCTCATCCAACAGATACTCTTCATCAAGTAATAATCTGATCTCATCCATGATCTTCAATTCAAATATCATATAAATTCTCTTATTAGCAATGAATACGCGAATGTGTCTGTTGGAACTCGCGTGTATACGCGACTTTTGTTCATGTAACCCGCGTATGGAAAGTGAATCATTGAAAAACTTCACATTCCATCATCTCCCCCTGAGTTTGTCCTTCCTGTACCTGTCTTCTTTACATCAAATGCTCTGTCAGTGATAAGCATAACCAGAAAGACCAAATCAATACTGAAAATTGCTGACCCCAACCAAAAATTGTCAGTAATTATCCATACGCGTCTTTATGTTAATATACTCGCGTATATACGCGACTGTGTTTTAGTAAAACTGCGTATTCATTTTAATCTTCTGAATTTAAGCAGATTTTTTCTTTTTACTGGCAGAGACTACTCCCAATTTCTGTCTTAGATACTCGAACGCTTCCCTGGGCAGAGGTTTGGTAAAGATATCAGCAACTTGTTCCTTGGAAGGAACATACTCCAACTTCACCTTTTGTTCAAGCACTTGTTCACGTAAGAAGTGATACTTGATGGGAATGTGCTTGCTCTTCGAATGCATAACATGATTCTTTGAGATACTGATGGCACTTGTATTATCACACCTAATGGGGACAGGAGGTGTACATTTGATTTGAAAATCTTGCAAGGTTTGCATCATCCAAAGGAGTTGAGTGCAACAAGATGCGGCAGCCACATATTCTGCTTCTGCTGTAGATAATGCAATAGAATTTTGCTTCTTTCTGAGCCAAGATACCAATCGGGGTCCCATATAGAATGCACCACCACTCGTGCTTTTCCGATCATCAACATTTCCTGCCCAATCTGCATCAGTGTAAGCATGAAGAGTAAGATCGGCATTCTTTGGATACCATAGTCCAAAGTCTTGAGTTCCGTGTAGATACTTGAAAATTCTTTTGACAACCTGAAGGTGAGACTCTTTTGGATTATCTTGGAATCGTCCAACAATCCCAACTGCATGCATAATGTCTGGCCTAGTCCCAGTGAGATAAAGTATACTTCCTATCATTGATCTGTATTCTGGTTGATTCACCGTGGGAGAATCATCATGAGAACTGAGATTGCATCCGGTTATCATCGGTGTACTTACAGGTTTGCATTCTTCCATGCCATACTTCTTCAGAATTTGCTTAAGATATTTTGCTTGTGATAGGAATATGCCATCTGCAGTTTGATGCACTTGCAAGCCAAGAAAGAATGTTAGTTCCCCAAGTAATGACATTTCAAATTCTTGCTGCATGACAGAAGCAAATTTTTGACTCATAGATTCTTCGTTACTCCTAAAAATGATATCATCAACGTATACAACCACAATCAATAGTTTATCATTTTCAACTTTTGTGTATAAGTTGCTATCAGCAGACCCCTTTGAAAATCCTTGTTGATGAAGATATTTGTCAAGACGATAATACCATGCCCTTGGAGCTTGTTTGAGACCATATAGAGCCTTTTTAAGTCCACAAACAAGATTTTCATCATTTCCCAAAATGAATCCTTCCGGTTGTTCTATATATACTTCTTCTTCTAGATCACCATTAAGAAAAGCAGATTTAACATCCATTTGATAAACTTTGATTTGTTGATAACTTGAAAAAGCAAGAAACATTCTTATGGCTTCAAGTCTAGCTACAGGAACAAAAGTTTCTTCAAAGTCTATACCTTCTTGTTGAGTATACCCTTTGCAAACCAGTCTAGCTTTGTTTCTTACAACATCCCCATTCTCATTTAACTTGTTCTTGAAAATCCATTTAGTTTCAATGACATTTTTATCATGTGGTCTTGGTACCAATTCCCAAGTGTCATTATTTTCAATTTGATCAAGCTCTTCATTCATGGCTTGCTTCCAACATTCATCTTTTCTAGCTTGATTGACATTGTGTGGTTCAATTGTGGATAGAAGTGCCAGATGACTAGAAGATCCCACAAGAGTTCTCCTTGTTCGTACACCTGATTCCTTGTCTCCCAAAATTTGAGATTCAGGATGATTCTTTTGAACATATCTGGATGGAGCTTTTTCAAATAGATCATTTTCAGGTTCTTCATTGGATCCATTGTCTATATCATTTCTATTTGATGTAGAAGGAAATAAGTCACCATCATCTTCTTTTGTTGTTTGTTTTTCTTCTTTAGGAGCTGCAGGAGACTCATCAATAACAACATCAATACATTCAACAATCTTTCGAAGCCTTTTATTGTATCATTTGTAAGCTTTGCTTGCAGATGAGTAACCAAGAAATATCCCTTCATACGTCTAGGTTCAAACTTGCCAAGCTTTTCATCATTATTTAAGATAAAGCATTTACTTTAAAACTCTAAAATGCTTTACGGAAGGAGAATTACCATACCCCGAGTTCATATGGAGTTTTGTCACTATTTACCGAACATGAGCCTTTGTTGAAATGTTAGGCTATTTGTATGTCTTCAAGTCTAGGAAAGTTGATATATCCAAGACCTGTTTTTATAAGAGGAGACCGTTGTATCTTGATAATCTCATCTAAGGTTTCTGAACCTTTAGCATATCTAAGATTGAGAGTTTTCACTTTCTCATTATCTTTCCTTAGACTTACTACTTCACACTCCAATTCCTCAATGTGTTTTTCCTTTGCTTCAAGCTGATTTTCAAGAGTCTCTATAATTTTGTTCTTTTCTTCTAGGCTTACTTTGAGTTGATTGTTTTCTTCAAGAAAATCATTGTCTTCCAGAGCATCCACAAAAGTATCCTTTTATTCTCTAGATTCTTTTGCCATGAGCAGTTTAATATCTTGTTCACATTCTTCCTCACTATCAGATGACTCATCACTGTCTTCATTAATATAGTAACTTTTTCTTGTGCTAGATAGATTTTTATTCCTTCTTGCTACTTCTTTTCCTTTAGCAGATGTTTCTTTATAAGGACACTTTGCAGCATAATGACCAACTCTTCCACAATCAAAACATTTGAAAGGAAGCTTACCTTTGAACCTTCCAGTTCCTAGTTGGAGTCTTCTCACAAAATTTGCTTCTTCTTCTTCTTCAGATATATAGCTGGATTCCTTGACAACTTCCTTTTCTTTTCCTTTTGCAGACGCCTTAAAAGCAGCTTCTTTGATTTGAGAAGGACCTCCTTGTCTCATTTCAAAAGCAGTCAGGATACCATGTAATTGAACAATAGTAAGAGTTTGCAGATCTTGCCTTTCTTCAATAGCTGAAACTTTAGAGTCAAATTTTGAATTCAAGGATCTTAAAACTTTTTCCACCAGAGTAGTATCAGTTATGGTTTCACCCAAATTTCTCATTCGATTTACAATATCGTCCAGACGTAAGAAGAAATGGGCAATACTCTCATCACTATGCATCTTCAAATTTTCATATTCAATTCTAAGAGTTTGGAGTTTTGCACTTTTTACCTTTGTATCTCCTTCATAACTCAAAATGATTTTGTCCCATATTTCTTTTACTGAATTTAGCTGCATCACTTTAGAAAATTCTGGTTCAGACATGCTTCCTAATAAGACATTTACTGCTTTGGCATTGATTTCATACTTCTTCCTTTCTGCTGCATCAGTAGGAATACTTGCCGAGTATTGATAACCTTCTTCCACGATTGCCCATACATCTGCACCAAGACTTTGCAGATATGCTTTTGTTCGTACCTTCCAGAATATCAGATTGCTTCCATTGAATAGAGGTGGCTTTATAGACATCACTCCTTCAAGACTTCCCATTGCGACGGATCTCCTTCAAGCGATCAAGCTTCTGCAGAAGAACCTGCTCTGATACCAATTGTTGGGAAAAATACTGAGAGGGGGGGGGGTGAATCAGTATTTCAGGCAAACTAAAACTTTTTACTTTTTCATGCTCTAAAACCCATACGCTACTTTGTTGAAGAAAACTAGCGTATACACGCGGATATCCGTCATAAAACTCGCGTATACACAGAGATCTAATTATGCCATTAGTTCTTCACTTATATCATTCCATCATTCATTCATTAGATGTTTTGTAAACAGTAAACATGTGCAGTAAGAACAGAATAAACCATCACACATAAGCATCACACATGAACACCAAGATTTTAGGTGGAAACCCAAGTCGGGAGAAAACCACCGCTGCAGTTGCTCGGCCTTCAATATTTTATTATAGAGAAAACATCTTACAACATATGTGCTGGCGCAGACTCCTACCGGCACGCGAGCCTTTCCACACAAGCTCGTTTGCCGGCCCTCTCTGGAAGGGAGCACCAACCCCCTGCTCTCGTTTACCAGCCTCACCTGGAAGGGAGCTACAACCCCCTGACTGAAGGCTACAACCCTCAGCACCTCTATGGACCACGTTTCATCAATTTTCACACTGGACCCACTCCATACATTTAAGCACAGTCAAACATCATCAACAGATAGTTATAACACAGCAGAACAAATCAGACATTTCTTACCACAGTCTTCAGCAAACCCTAGTTTGCATACGCGCTTTTATTTCTCTGATATCGCGTATATACGCGCTTCCATTCCCATCAACCAGCGTATACTTCTGCACATTTTTATAGAGTTAATTTCATTGTGCATAGGCGCTTTCTCTTCAGCGAAGCCGCGTATATACGCGCTTCCTCTGCGGCGAACTAGCGTATAGATCTTCAATTATTATAGAGCAGCATACTTCATCAGATCAGATGTTCAGTTCAGATTTAGCCCTTCACTTCAGACAGATGTTCGCCTCATCATAGATATAATCATTCCATAAACAGATCTAGCAAATATAGATAGATTTCAGATCTAGATATCCCGCTTCATCATTTCTTCATAGGTGCATCATAGATTCAGATCTATCATCAACCCTTTACCCTTTCCATACAGATATACTTCACAGAGAAGTATTCCTTCAAGCTCAGACTCATGCACCACACTTCTGATTTGCACAATGAATTTCTTCTCTTTATATAGGTTTACCCTTTTTCAATACCATGAGCCAAAACCACATTACTTCCGATGGTATTCCTGGATGGGGTCATTTAGACGAATCATTACCCAATACAAAGGGTAAATACCATGGTGGTTACCCCTGGTTTTACTTTTTAAGAGCGCTTTATCCCATACGCGACTTGGAACGTTATTTACCGCGTGCATACGCGACTTCTCCTAGACATACCCGCGTATGCCTTGGAACATACTCTTTTTATCACTGTTTTAGCACATACTGAAATTCTTTCATCATTAACTTCTGTACTCATTGTAGATACATCAGATCCATATCAATAACAAATTCATCAAGACATATTCCATCAGGGACAACTTCATCAAGTAGGTTGCCATCATCTTCTTCAAGTGGGTTGCCATTCAAGGACAACACTCAGCATCATATTGCCACACAAACATCATATTACATCATATTTACATCATTACCAAGTCCATCAAGTCAAGAATAACTTCAACAGGTGGATTGCCATCAAGAACAACACATGCCAACAATTTCATGTCATCATCTTCATTCAGTGGGTTGCCATCAAGGACAACACTCTGCATCATATTGCCAACAAT
>JAXQQM020078029.1:0-14737 GCA_034641835.2 Pinus albicaulis | reverse complement strand
ACAGAGATGGACTGTAGGGGCATTCACTGGACATGTCACCTCTAAAGAGAGGATGAGTTCCAGAGGCTACATGGCCCTCTACAGACTCTGCCTAAGGAAATAATATGTAAACACTTAGAAGTCTTTGACATTCACATACTTGAAATTTGATGTCTTGCGGAATAAGACAAATAACTTTCTGCAGCTGAGTAGGTGATTATGTGTATATGAAAGTTATGTATATTTGCTGTTTAACAATTTATATCAGTTTTGTTTAGCATATCATCTTCAGCAAATAAAGACATGAAAATGATAAGCAGTTCACCCCCTTCTCTGGGCTACATCTGCTGGACCAAGCCTCTCAAACTAGGCTTGTCCTCTTGTATTAAAAATGCTACAAAGGCTAATAAAAGAATAAGAATGTCTCGAAAGACAGATCTGACTGTAAATACAGAATCAGAAGATAGGAATTAGCTGAACATGCTCTTTCCCAAACACTAAACAGTGAAATTTGTACCTGCTACAGTACTTTTCCCTAATTGTCCTTGGTGGCCCTTTAGACTTGCAGGGAGAATTTCGAGGTGAAGATGACCTCAATTGGTTCTGAAACCTCTGCCATTCAACTCAGAAGGTCTAAAATATCAGAAATAGACTTCTGAATCACCAAAAATGGATGGACATAGCCCCCAAACAGCTCCAACACTGAAATGGCCCTCTTGGCCCTGAAAGCTTCCCTGAAGCTAAACAGTGAGAAGAATTCCTCAAAAGGAAAAACGAGCTGTAGAAATGGATTCATACTGCTGAAAAACTTCAGGAATGACCTTCGTTCCACATAAACTGGCTGCACAATTCCCAATGCAGCTCCCACTCTGATTTGGCCCTAGTGACTCCTGGAACTTCCACGGAGAAAAATCACCTGCAAACGGCCTCAGATGGCTGTGAAACTTGTGCCAATGGCTTCAGAAGGTCGAAGAGACCCCGAATCAAAAAAAAATTCGTCTTCAAAAGCCTCCCCTAGCCAAAGTTATGGCTCTTTTAGTAAACTGCCAGTTTGAACTAGAAATCCTCCACTAAATGTGGAGCAACTGCAGATAAGGCCGCCACATGGGGAGGTGGCGCCAAAACTGGGCGGAACCGCCATAAAAGGCGCGCGGTTAAACTTGGCAATAAATGTTGTGGTTATCCGTTCACAAGTGGGTGGTTATATGTAACGGTTTTAAACGTTTGAAATTAAAAACAAAACGTTTATATATAACATAACCCACGTAAACATTATAAACCAAAGTTTTAATCGACCGTTGAAAAAGCGCGCCGAGCGACTTAGAGTCGTGGTTCCGCCGGTGGCTATATGGTGCGGGGGCTGGCCCATCGGGCCTGGGCCCCTTCGGGCCCCGCCCAAACTAAATACACACCATAAATAAAACTCGTGCCGCCCATTTGACAACAAACGAACCCGTGGTGCATTGGTGAAAACGCCCTAAATAAGATTTTGAACGCCATTTCAACGTCGGTCTTGGGGCCCACGTGGCGCCTCCTGATTGGTCGCCAAGGAAATATTCCCCAGAATATTCTGTGGAATATTCCCAGAATATTCTGCGGAATATTCCCAGAATATTCTGTGGAATATTCTTTTTTTAATAAAATTTTTCCACAAAGGCAAATTGGCATTTTTTTAATGGAAATGGAGAAATCTTCAAACTTGAATAACTTCTTCATACGGAGACCATTTTTCGAACCGTTCGTGGCACCGGAATTAGGAAGACGAGAAATATCCGGTCGTTCAGGTTCAAACCAGTTCTGAGCACTTTCATTTTTGACCATTTTACGACACTTGGTCCTGAGTTCCTGATCACACCTCCCAAATGAGAAGGCTTTTGGTCCCCAAAAGCTTACTGAATCTCTGCACTGAACTGTACAGCAACTGAGGAACAGAAATATCCTCTTCCAGTCAGCCAAAAGAGCATACTAATGCCAAAAAGGTCCTGCTTTGCTAAATGTCGTCATGGCGACTTTTTGCTGCAAACGCCAAGTACTTGTCGAATCCCGACCAAGTTCTTTCGCCAGACAAAACTGAAATTGCAGGAACCAGCAATGAAATTTGCTGATATATGAGCTGAAATATTCCCCTGAATATGTGAACTTGCCAACTGTCACGATGCCCATCCAAGGCACCTCCATTCCAGAAGAAGAGTTGCCTCCCAAATGAAAAGGCTTTTACAAAGATGAAACCCTTCATCATTTCTTATCTTTACAATCTTGGAGATCAAATTAACTTTTTTCAAGTCAATAACATTACATGCATGTTTAAAAACAAAGTAATCAACCCTTCAAGTTAATCACACATACATGTTTAAAATACAAGGAAATCATCATGATCCCTGTGCTCATGCATCTCATTCTCATGCATGCAGTTTATCCTTCAACTTTCTCTTAAGTACAATCATAAGTACAAGATCCTCAATCACATGTACATGTACTTTCAAAGCTGAAATGAAAATAACTTTCGCTAAGATAGAATGAGTCTCATACTCAGCTTTTCCATCCTGCAACTTGCATTCCTTAACAAAGAAAATGCATTCAATCAAAAGACATGCAACTTTAATTGGATAAGAATTCTAACCATTTATTACCAATCCATTTCAAAGGTGATTCCTTTAACTGCACATCGATATCAACATGTGTATCATCCTGACACATATCAATGATGGAAACTTCCTTCCCATTCTTGCCATACTCTTTCTCCCACTTCTTCAACTTTTGTGGAAGCATTGTTGGATTCAAAGTCCAACACCTTTCAACAGTATGTCCTTGCTTATGGAAGTTGTCATTATAAAAATGAACAAAAGAGCTTCAACAAACTCAAACAACAAGTAGTTTGCAGAATAATAAAGCAGTCAATCTTCAACACTGCTTAAGACACCTTTCAAGCTACATAATCAAGCTAGTGATGTCAGTCAAGCAAACCAACTTTGCAACCTCGCTCTGATACCATCTGATCTGAAAATGGAATGTACTTGTTTGAGGGTGCAAGGTATCCATTTCCCATAATTTCAAATTGAGCTATACACTCCAAGTGACCTCTGAAAATGTGAGAACAAACTATTTCCTATACAGAGATAGACTGTAGGGGCATTCACCGGATGTTTCACCTTTCTAGGAAAGGATGAATCCGGAGGCTACCTGGCCCTCTACAGACTCTGCCTAAGGAAATAATATGTAAACAATTAGAAGTCTTTGACATTCACATACTTGAAATTTGATGTCTTGCGGAATAAGACAAATAACTTTCTGCAGCTGAGTAGGTGATTATGTGTATATGAAAGTTATGTATATTTGCTGTTTAACAATTTATATCAGTTTTGTTTAGCATATTATCTTCAGCAAATAAAGACATCAAAATGATAAGCAGTTCACCCCCTTCTCTGGGCTACATCTGCTGGACCAAGCCTCTCAAACTAGGCTTGTCCTCTTGTATTAAAAATGCTACAAAGGCTAATACAAGAATAAGAATGTCTCGAAAGATAGATCTGACTGTAAATACAGAATCAGAAGATAGGAATTAGCTGAACATGCTCTTTCCCAAACACTAAACAGTGAAAATTGTACCTGATACAGTACTTTTCCCCAATTGGCCCTAGTGGCCCTTTAGACTTGCAGGGAGAATTTCGAGGTGAAGATGACCTCAATTGGTTCTGAAACCTCTTCCATTCAACTCAGAAGGTCGAAAATATCAGAAACAGACTTCTGAATCACCAAAAATGGATGGACATAGCCCCCAAACAGCTCCAACACTGAAATGGCCCTCTTGGCCCTGAAAGCTTCCCTGAAGCTAAACAGTGAGAAGAATTCCTCAAAAGGAAAAACGAGCTGTAGAAATGGATTCAGAATGCTGAAAAACTTCAGGAATGATCTTCATTCCACATTCACTGGCTGCACAATTCCCAATGCAGCTCCCAAATTGATTTGGCCCTAGTGACTCCTGGAACTTCCACGGAGAAATATCACCTGCAAACGGCCTCAGCTGGTTGTGAAACCTGTGCCAATGGCTTCAGAAGGTCGAAGAGACCCGAAATCAAAAAAAAATTCGTCTTCAAAAGCCTCTCCTAGCAGAAGTTATGGCACATTTAGTAAACTGCCAGTTTCACCTAAACAACCTCCACTAAATGTGGAGCAACTGCAGATAAGGCCGCCACATGGGGAGGTGGCGCCAAAACTGGGCGGAACCGCCATAAAAGGCGCGCGGTTAAACTTGGCAATAAAAGTTTACGGTTATCAAAACGCGTGTTCACATTATTCGGCGGTCAATGCAAACGGTTTCAACGTATTTTAATTAAATACAAAACGTTTTAATACAACGCATAACCAAAGTTTTAATTGACCGTTGCAAAAAGCGCGCCGAGCGACTTAGAGTCGTGGTTCCGCCGGTGGCTATATGGTGCGGGGGCTGGCCCATCGGGGCTGGCCCCCTTCGGGCCCCGCCCAAAACAATCACACACGATAACAATGAATTCGTGCCGCCCATAATCAACAAACGAACGCGTGGCTCGTTGGTAAAGGCGCTCTGTTATGAACTTGGTGGTCGGCTGTTCGAATCCTGTCGAGCCCGATCAAAACTTTTAAACGCCAATTCAACGCCAAGTCGGGGCCCACGTGGCGGCCTCCGGGCTAGCCACGTGGCGCCTCCTGATTGGCTGCCAAATGGAATATTCCCCAGAATATTCTGCGGAATATTCCACAGAATATTCTGTGGAATATTCTTTTTTTAATAAAATTTTTTCCAAAGGCAAATTTGGCATTTTTTTAATGGAAATGGAGAAATCTTCAAACTTGAATAACTTCTTCATACGGAGACCATTTTTCGAACCGTTCGCGGCACCGGAATCAGGAAGACGAGCACTATTCGGTCGTTTAGGTTCCAACCAGTTCTGAGCACTTTCATTTTTGACCATTTTACGACACCTGGTCCTGAGCTCCTGATCACAAATGACCTATAACCAATTCTTGAATCCACTATCCCTTGGTTATAGATAAGGTGAATTCTGGAGCCCTTCAAAACACACAATACTCTCCATTTCACTAGCACGTCCACACCCATAGGAAACAATCCAACTCTTGTCAAAATATTTTCTCCGAGGGTATTTATCTCCTCACGGATCTACAACATGGCATTTCATGTCTAATATGATCTCTAACAGAGTTCTCGGTCCCTTTAACAAAGGCATGCACCTCTCATGCCCACTGCATTTTCTCTTGCGCAACTTGCATCTAAGCCAACGTGTTTTCTGTCCATAACTGCTTTTTTGCTGCTATAACAACTCTCCTCATTCATTCTGATTTGTCGTTGTTGACCATGAAACACCATCAATGAAATACTCTCAACCACGGTGCAAACTATTTGTGGATTCTCATTCGACTCCTAACAAGGCAAAGATGCCATTATGGCCTCCACATCCACCAGCTCCACCACTGGTGCTACCATGGCCTCCACAATAAACGTGTTGCTCGTAGCCATCTAAAGTATATAAAAGTTATACTCCTTCGCCATCAAGGATTCCATGCCAAAACTTGTTTGCACGCCTATGTCACCTACGCCAGATAAATAAATGACTTGGATCTTTCTGGTCCATCTTAAATCTGACACACCATTTTCTCAGCAGATATGGAAATTTCCTCACGCATTTTTTTTCGATGAGGGCCGAAAGTGCAGGGATTTCTATTCATCAAAACTTTCTGCTCACAGATTGTGCTTCTCTTCCTATGCACGTATCGCTTCTTGCAAGGCGCCTTGGCTCTACTTGTTTGACGAACTCCAACCCGCACGTGAGGCCATGAGAATCTTGACATAGCCACTCTTCACCATGCCAAGACCCATCAAACGCTCCTGCTAATCATGTGACCGTCCATTTCTTCCACGAGCTCCTGCTCGTTCTGCCATGATTGATTCATTCTTCGAGGCTTATTTTTTTGTCTGGCGTGAGAAACTCACACAGTGCCTGCGTCCTTCAAGCATCCAAAGAACTCCAGATGCCAATACATTCATCCAAGGCTCATCCAAGGCCCTCTGTGGCCCCATTCACAAAAAAATAATTCTCAATCAAGTCAAATTTCCACTAGAGATAACTGGATCAAATTTTCTCCCATCGAATTTGATTTTCGGCTACTCCACATAGTTGGTAATCTCCATTGGGTCAGCCCCCTCATGTGACTCTTTCCACTTCACCAAAACAACTACCCAACAACCCCTACGACACTGTTAGATCGATCTTGGTCCGATAGCACGTCTTTGATTCCTCTATGGATTTTACTATCACCAGAGCTGTGAACTCTCTCATGCTTCAAAGTCCACGTACTTGGTTCTCCAAAAATCTCAGCCTGGGCACAATGCAATCTTTCACCCGCTTATTTATAGCCACACATCTTCATCTTCAATCTCAACCACAGATCTTACAGATTGGATCACCAACTTCCATATCGAATCTGTAAACAACTTGCAATGATTTCATCAAGCCTTATAAACCCTTACATTCTAGATCCAGATTTGCATCGGTGCAACAAATCATATCTCCATTCACAGGCCAATAAAACCCATGGCAACAGAAGCGTCTCTCTGAAGCCAAATATGGCTCTGATACCAAATGAAGAAATAATTTACTAAAGAATATTAACTAATTACCGAGAGGAATAAGTAAACATAACCAGCAACAAAACATAAACATAAACACAAATGTTTATCAGGGAAAACTCCAAATCAGGGGAAAAACCCAACCAATGAAATTTCATTAAACATTGGCTAAAACCCTAGCCAATCCGGCCAAGTGAGCCTTCACCGCTCACATCCAAGCCTCATCTTACAATGAAGTCTTCCCAACCTTTTATAGGCTCCATTACATGCAATACCATGAGACGAAAACCATGGGTTCACAATACCATGTGCCCCAAAACTACTTGTTTGTTTAACCTGGTCAATATTGACTCTAACCCCGAGTCAATTTACCCAACAGCTCTCACTATTGTTTGTTTTCTGTTATAAGATTCGTGTGTAGATAATTTCTGTTCAAGGTTAAAACCTACATTTGGTATCAGAGCCAGGTTTCGGCTTCAAGGGGACGCCTTTGCTGCTGAGGGTTTTTTTGCTCGGGCCTGAGGTAGACCCTGTTCAATGGGAGATCTGCGGGATCGATTTTTGCGGTGAAAGAAGACGACGAGCAACGGAAAGATAGAGATCG
The DNA here is from genome assembly GCA_034641835.2 of Pinus albicaulis. Taxonomy (NCBI): domain Eukaryota; kingdom Viridiplantae; phylum Streptophyta; class Pinopsida; order Pinales; family Pinaceae; genus Pinus; species Pinus albicaulis. The sequence continues at coordinate 7,532 of JAXQQM020078029.1, read as the reverse complement.
AGAAATTTAATGGTCAGAGTTTTGAGTTGTGGAAGATCAAGATGGAGGATTTGCTGGTGGATAAATATCAGTGGATCGCGGTAGATCCAGGTACTAAACCAACAACAATGTCAGATGAAGACTGGAAGAAACTGGATCGGAAGGCTAAGAGCACAATACGGTTGTGTGTCTCAGATTCAGTATTGTTGAATGTATATGGGGAAGCTATGGCGAAGAATTTGTGAGAAAAATTTGGGACTTTGTACCAATCTAAGTCTCTGGTGAATAAGTTGTTCCTGCGGAAAAATATGTATAACCTGAGGATGAAGGATGGAGACTCGGTGATAGAGCATCTGAACGCCTTCAATACTGTGGTAAGTCAACTTTCATCTGTTGATATTAAAATCTCAGATGAAGATAAGTGCATCAGTTTGTTGTGTTCTCTACCAGACTCGTGGGATAGTCTAGTTATTGCAATAGGTAGCAATACAACTACCTTGAATTTTGATGACATTGTCTCAGCCTTGTTGTCGGAGGAAATGAGACAGAGAAATATGGAGGGCCAGAATGGAGATGCCTTATCTGTACGAGGAAGGTCCCAAAACAAAAACAAGAATAAGGTTTTGAGTGGGAGATCCAAATCTAGAGGGAGATCTAAATCTCCTGGAAAGTTTGTAAAGGTGTGCTGGAAATGCGGAAAGGAAGAGCACTACAAAAAGGACTGCAGATCTAAAGCTCCTGAGAAAGGAAATGGATTTGATGATGCTCCTTCTGCAGAGGCAAAAACCACCTCGGATGAAGGTGGGGATGTGTATTTGGCTTCTTCTTCAAATACACATGTAGATCATGAGTCATGGTTGATTGACTCAGGTGCATCCTTTCACTTCACTCCCCATAGGGAGTGGTTCTGCGAGTATGAGAAATATGATGGTGGTGATGTCTTCCTGGGGGATGATAGGAGGGCCAGAATCATCGGACGTGGAAAGGTCAAGCTGAAGCTGCAAGGTGGAAGGATTAGAACACTTCCTGGTGTTCTGCATATTCCTACATTGGCCAGAAATCTGATTTCTGTAAGCAAGATGGATGATGCAGGTGTAAAAACAGTGTTCGAGAAAGATGCCTGCAAGATGGTTTGGGGAGCACTAGTATTAATGCGGGGAGTTTGAATTGGAACTCTGTACAAGATACAAGGTAGCACTGTTATTAATGGGTGTAACAGTTCTGTGGTTCCTGAAAGTGGAGCGGAAAGCCTAGATGTCTCTGGAGAAAAGACCATGCTATGGCATCAAAGGCTTGGACATATTGGAGAGAAGGGCCTCCGAATACTACATAGAAATGGTATGGTAGAAGGTATGTCTAATTACTCTCTGGATTTCGATTTCTGTGAACATTGTGTATATGGGAAGTAGAATCGTGTGAGTTTTCCTTCTGGTGCTAAGAGGGCGAACAAGATATTAGAACTTGTGCATGCAATCAAATCTAACTCTCGACAAGTTCACTTATAATGTTACAGATTAGTTTTAATCCCTTTCCTTAAATCGTGAAGTGTAGACATAAATTAAGACGTTGCAATGGCATTCTTTTTCATTTCACGAAGCCATTCTTAACCATCAGAAGTTTATATTTTAATGTTAGGAGTGCTTTATTCTAATGATAACGCTTACTTGCATAAGTAAATTAAATCGTATACAGGAAAAGGAAAAGAACACTTGCTGTAAATAAATGAGCAAACTAGAGTGCATAATCCTACATGCACTGGTGTAGGAAGAATCTTCCTGCACGATCCAAGCAGAAGCAAACTAGGAAAAAATTGCAGGAAATACATAAATTCAATTTTAAACTTCCACACAACGGATCCGTTCACACTTTGACTATTAAATGAAATTAAATTAGAACTATGAAGCAAGAACGAAATAAATATTTAAGCCACGCATATGCAAGTAAATAAATCGACACACAAACCTTTTAAAATAACGAAAGCACAAGGGTAAATGAGCTCGGTTGGATGGGCCCTAGCCAATCAACTCGTTTCCCATTTTAGGAAACGAAACTCTTCAACACTTTAATCAATGCATCAATAAAAGATTAGATGCAATGTGAGAAAATCATGGCGCAGTTCCTTGTATTAACTTCGATCAACAAACATACATTATGGTTCAAGTCTAGCCGAGAGCAAGGGCAATAACGAAATTATAAATTAAATAGGATTACAGTGATGCTTCTACTGCTAACCTAGTTCTCTCTAAGAGATATATTTTATATGTTTCTTTGGGCTATGGCCATGATTTCTAATTACAGAGCCGTTCGCAAATCAAGCCTTTGAGCTGAACGGACTAACAAACAAAATTACAAAATTGGGCCAACAACTAGAATAAGGCACGAGCTAATCGCTGGCCGTAGACCCTATCTTTGGCAACATCCCTAACTATACTCCGCTTGTGTTTAACTTTAGATAATCCGCAATCGAATTGGAAGACGTGGACCAAAACGCCTGCATGGAGTGATCGAGATGTTGCGGAGATCACAGAACAATGATTGTTGGCAGTGTAGGAATATGCCTGCACTAGATCACGCTAACATAATGATTAATACTTAGCTTACCGATTTTTTTTAGGAAAGTAAATGTAAATTACAAGAAATATTTAAAGGCACGAAAGCTATTCAAAATAATTAATTAAGCACCTAATAAACCTTAATAATGAAATATGAAGTTTATGTAGGAATAGACAGTTTTCTTGGACTAGTGCAGGAATGAGAAGGTTTATGGAGATAAAACAGAGATTAATGATTATAGGAAGGGGGTAAAAATAGAGCATTTTGGCACACCAACATCCTCCCATCCCTAAGCTATTGTGTGTCTTTACACAACATTTTACCTGTTGCAAAAAATCTTCAAAAATAGGGAGCCATCTTTCACTCCTGCACTTCGATACTCATTCTTGCTTTCACTAACCTTTGTATTTTTACCTCGGGCTTTCTCCATTTGTTTGGTCACCTTCTTGAGGCGCTTGTAGCGTTTAGAAGCCCAAAACTTCCATATTTTCACTTGCCATTTTTGTTCTTTGACCTCTACGACCAAGTCTACCTAGCCTTGATTTTGCAAGTTCTGCTCCTTCATGACTTGGTTCAAAGCCTCCAAGTCATGAACTTGTTGTTCCAAGTATACTATCTGGTTATTGAGGTGGAGGGTAGAGGTCTTCATGTTCATCTCATCTGGTGCAAGCACCTTTTCAGCAACGGATTCAAAGTATGTAACATCATTTCCAAGATCGAAGTTGTCTTGGTCATCTAGTCTTTGAATCATGATATCACCAAGGGTTTCTCTGCCAGGAGATTCCATGTCACTGAGGTTTTTATTACCCTCCACATCCTTTGCGCCAAGGGCTTTAGTACTCTGCAAACATAACTCATTAGGGAATTTAGTGCCCTGTTCATCCAACTTGTCAGGGGCTTCAATACCCTGTACATTCAAACCATCAAGGACTTCAATACCCTGTTTATCAAAATTGTCGAGGGTCTCTATGCGTTGTGCCTCGTCATCTTCTTGACCCTTTTCTGGGTTTTATATTGCACTCGGTGTCATATTTTGTTTCCTTAATTTGTGAATGAAGGTCGAAAAAGATATGTCGTCCTCCTCAAAATTTTCTTCATTCACCATGGTATGGGTTTTTGCATCCGCAAGAAATGAAAGTTTATGATCTCCAGGTGAAACCTGGGGTGATTCATCAATCACAATCGGGGAGCTTGACCGATGCTGACTTGTCCCCGGAGAGACAATCCTTTTCTTGGTCGGGGTCCTGTCGCTTATCTCTTTAATGAGGGTGGAGTGTCTTCGACATAATTTCCCTTTTCTTGCATCTGCTTACTTTTACTCTTTTTCTTATCAGGGGACAAAGTCTCTGCCTTCCTTTTCTTGCTCGCACTCATGCCGGCTATCTTCCCTACACTTCTCGCTCGAAATTCTTTCAGGAATGCCTCCCAGTTCACTTGCTTTTCCTCCAACTCTTTCTTGACCATGATTGCAATGAGCCCGTGATGGTATAAATTATATGCAACCTGAATTTCATCCCATTTATGCATGCCTTTCGCCATCTTCTCTAAACTTCAGAGCAGGTAATAGGGAAAATTGATATGTTTCCCTAATTCGAAGTGCAAGAATAACCGAATGTGGTACATGAATGTTAAAGAATAGTGTCCCTCACATGTCAGGAACTTCTATAATATAAAGAGGAGTTCTCACCATTTTCCAACCATGGAACTGCGCGGAAGCCCCTTCTTCTAGTCAACCTTGAGCTTTCGGTCGACCATGAACCGACGCCATCTTTTCTTTTCAATCCTCGCCTTTTTAAACCACTGCCCCCCTGCGGTTGACAAGCCTGTAGCTTACACTATAGATTCCTCCGTGACTTCAAATTCAAGTGAGCCGACTTTATCTTGGCCTCCCTTAAATGTCTTTGAAAACTCCAGAGCCACGACCATATCGAACCCATCAAATTTCTGCAAGAATAGACGAAATCCTGATTCTTACAATAGTGCAAGACTGTTTCGATATTCCGCAGTTTGATCCGCCTCAATTCTCTATCACATCCTTAGAAGGATTTCACAGTGAGAAATATCAAAGGTTGCTGAGAATTTTATGTCGGAGGTTCATCCATCCACCACCTTATTGGTCCCATCCATACAATCACATTCAATCATTAAAAATGACTCCTCGGATCGGATTCATACACGTATCAATCTGCTACGGGTAGGCAATAATAATTGGAGGAAGCAGAGGTTTTTACGAGGGTAGTGTAACGGTCATGAATCATCGTGTTATGAGGTAAGGTTATGATGAATAAGTGATGGAGGATCTTTTCAAAGGAGGCAAGTATGGGGTTTTGGGTAGATCTGTACTATCCCACGTTTTGCCTCATAATTCATTTAAGATGTACTTCAATACTTATTAAAAATATTAGACCTCAGAACCTAAAATACCTTGCACTTAAATAATTTCTCCCTAAGTTAGTAAATGATAAAGCAAAGTGTTAACCAAAATTTAAATAATGTAATGTTATGATCTATTAGTACAGTACTCATTAATATATAAAAAATTCCATAACCATTTTACATCAAGCGCTCCTGTACTATGTTAAATATTTTTACACTGTGCTTTCACAGTCGGGCGCGTGCTTGCACTAGTCGTGCCTGCACTGATCCTGCTTGCACTGCAACGTGCTTGCACTGAACCTGCTTGCATTGCGCGTTTCTGCACCAGGGACTTCATCGAAATAAGAAAATTATGATAGAACACAGTTCTTTGGCTGTACTAATTTTTTTTTTTCCTGAATATATAAGAGAAGTTTTATTCGCCATCCTTTGGTGTTTCATGAGCATGCCTTCTGATTTGACTGCATTTGATCTTGCAATCAATTTATGAGGGAATAAAGAAGTGGGAAGGGCTTAATTTTCAGAATGGAGAGGGACATTATGGTAGGGATTCCAAGAATAGTACCACCAAGGGGGACAAACGAAATGGATGTGGAAAAAAAATTCAAGGGAGAAAGAGGGATTTTACGAAATCGGGTAAGGGTAGTTTTGTTAGAAGAAAAAGGAGGGCAATTCATTATGGGATTAGGAAAATAAAAATAGTGGGAATTTACGAAACAAGAAATAGAAGAAAGGTAGAATTTTACCAAAATATGCCTGTACTGGTGCTGAAAAAAGTAAGTGCAGCGGGAATTAGGCGTTACTTGGATAAAAATTTTCATGCTAGTTATCCCAAACTGTAGAAATTTTGACCCAACCACGGTTATAAGTTTCTCCTTATTACTCCCATGTAGTTAAATGCCCATTCCCATAACCATATATTCAACAAGTTGGAAATAATATATATTTTCTGAAAACACAAATTCTGGAAATTTCAAAGTGATGAAAATGCAGAAATAAAAACTCAGAAAATATATTAGCCACACACACAGAAAATGACACATTGATTTTTAGTCAATGTGACCCTGGAAAAACACCCTACAACTCTTGGGGAAAACCAGTTCGAAAGCTTCTCTTTATTTTTGAATATTTATTTTACAGTGAGACAGAAAATATAGTAAAAATATCAGCAACCAATATTTTACTTATCTCAAAAATCGTGCACAAACTCTGCCTCGATTTTCGTGCCAAATAAAAACAGAAAAATATCAGCAGAAATTACACCCTTAAATGCTGTATGGACAACACCAAAAATAGTGTCAGAATAACTGTACGACCTCTCTTGAAAACTATGCCACTTGCTGCCTCAATTTCTGTGCTGTACAACTGTTGCAAATACCTCGTTTTCCATGCTGTTTGTTGTTGTACATATTCCATAAAAAACAACTCTCTCTCTCTCTGCTGTACAGACCTTGATTTCCGTGCCCCTTGTTGCTGTATGGATCTAGAAAAATGTGCTACAATAAATTCTATTTTCCACCCTCTAAATTTGTGGCACTTGCCTCGAACTTTGTGCCACTGCTTCCTGTACGGATTCTCTGAAACTGCTTGCTGCTGCCCTCTTTCTTCTCACTACTAAGAAATGTCTCCTTTGCTTTCTATCCTCCTCTCTCAATCTGCTGATGAAGGAATGAATGATCTTTTCCCTCTTTTCCTCCTTTAACCTAATCCTAACTGAATTTTGGGGAATCCCTAAATCCAATGGTTGAGATAGCTTTAGATCTAGGGCTGAGATTAAATGTGCATTTAAATCTCACTTTCTATTTTTTAATTCACCCACTTTAATAAAGACCCTCTTAGTCTTTTATTTCCAAAGTCACTTTTCAGTTTCTAATTTGACATTGACTTTATTAAAGTCACTTTAAAGTTAGACTTAATAACTTTATCACTTATAAAGTCACTTTTAAATTATATTTAACCTTACCACTTATAAAGTCACTTTAGGAGAAAAATTAATTCTTTTTGACACTTTTCCCTAGGCCAAAGATCAAAGCCTTAGGGAACCACTTGTCCTCTGGTGCCCAAATTTTAACACTCCCTCTTACCGAGGAAAGTGTTCCTCACCACACCCATCTTGTCTCTGAAGTAGACATGCTTGCTCTGTGGTAAGGCTTTGGTGAAAATATCTGCTACCTACTCATCTGTGGGAATATACTCAAGCTTCATAACCCCCTTTTGAACATAGTCTCCGATAAAATGATATTTGATCCTGATATTCTTTGAACTGTCATGAAATACTAGATTCTCTGTGAGTTTAATGCAACTTTGATTATGACAGTAAATCACTGAAGGTCTCAATGGTTGACCAAATAAGACAAACAATGCATATGGCCTCACAACTAGTTATATTGGCTACCATGTACTCTACTTCCGCTGAATTCAATGCTATTGACTGCTACTTTCAGCTAAACCACAACAAAACTGCCGAACCCAACCCAAAACAACACCCTGAAGTGCTCTTCCTATGGACCTGACACCGTAATCGATGTACCTCGTGATCCCTACCCACTGGATCCCTGTGACTGACTCAGCTGCTCCTGAGGGTCTGGCCAATCTAGATACTCTAACTCCCGTGACCTCCTGAA
>JAXQQM020062117.1:0-50724 GCA_034641835.2 Pinus albicaulis | reverse complement strand
TGCAATCCTCATGGGATTACTCCACCTATCTGTGTGTTGCAAATAGCAACAGTATAGTCACAACTGATAGCTAACTCTACCCTTTCATCTACCTCTTTCAATGGTCTCCACTGAACTGATCATGCACTGTAGTGAACTGATGTGTTCTTGAGTTGAATAATGAGTTACTAATTAATGAATTAAATAATATTTAATTCACTCCACTCATAACTAATTGATTAGCTAGTTAAATTAATCTCAACTAGTTCAACTAAAATAAACAGAACACAACTCCACTATCTGTCTCATTAACTACACCAAACTTCTGCCACTGAAGTCCTAACTGAAGTCAACCATGCATGTTCCATCAAACCCTTGGGAACCATGTGATTCCTCTGTCAGATGCATGAGCCACTTCTGTAGCTCGAACTGAAGTGCTCCAAGAGAGTAAACTGCTGTTTAGAGTCCAAATATTATTAAGGGTAAATAATATTTGACTTCCCTATTTTTAGGAGAGGCAGTCTAAAAATAGACTTCGACCTCTTCGACCTAAAAAATAGAGTCTCATATATTTTACCAACATGACCAATGCTCCAAGAATCTCAAACTGGAATCCCCGAACCATGCTCCATATGTCTAAAAATAGACATAGTCTAAAAATAGACTTTGCGCGAGAATTTGCCTGCGGGCCCACTTAGTGAAGGCGACTTCATTTCACTAAGCTCCATCATCTTGCTGCATTCTCAACACTCCCTCTCAGCAAGATATGGATTATCTGCAATCCCTATCCTGCCTCTGTGGAATTCGAACTTGCTCCTGGTGAGCGCCTTCGTCGGGATGTCGGCATCCTGATCCTCCGTGGGAACATATGAAAGCATCATGATCCTCCGCTGAACACAATCTCTGATGTGATGGTACCTGATGTCGATATGTTTGGACCTATCATGAAATCCTGGATTTGCAGAAACTGATGTGGCTCAACAATGCATCCATCATGTACTTCGTTTCAGTTTACGTATTGCTGAACTCTAGTAACATTGCAAAAGTTTGAAGTCAATAAAGAAGCTTCGATTGAAGGCATAGCTCTAATTGAAGAAAGGATCGATTTCCGTTTCGCAGAATGAACTAGCATTTTAAATTCGGTTTGAATCGAATGACAAAGGTGCAATTTGTAGAAGACAGTGTTTCTGAGTTGAACATTGAAGACTTGGAAGTGGAATTGAGTCTTCAATTCAAGTTCTGATCTTGTTATCGATCAATTGTGGAAGGAGGGCGCAAGTTCAAAATGTGGTAAGCATTCTTGTGAAATTACACATTACCAGTATCATGTGGATTCGTGGGCGTAGATCCACGACCTTGTTATCTCTGCAAATGAGCGCACATAGGAGTAGAACACAACGTTGGGTTGTGTTCGTGAAGATCTGAGTTATGTATTGAAGAGCTGCGTTTATGGCTTACGCTTATGAGACATGAGTCAACAGTTAGTGTGAGCACTAAACGACGTTGAATGTGTCAACAAATTGTAATGATAAGCATTAAGCAGTGGCGCAAATTCTCAAATACAACATGAGGAAGCTGCGAATGAAGATAAAAATCCCAGGTAACACATGTTAGAGTGTGTGTTCGATGGTTTGCTATATTGATTGTAAGTTGTAATGAAATAGTCGATGCCAAATTGCAGCGTTAGCATGAGTTTGTGTTGCAGCATTAAGTGCAGAGCTGGAAGTGAACGAGAATTGTAGTGGAAGTCGTAGAAAAATATGAAGGTGAAATTTGGAAGTGGAATTGGAAATGAGGAACAACAAAAAGAACATTAATCAATCTCAAATTCGACTTGGGATCAATTTTAAATACACAGCATTAAAACCAATGTTATCAAATCCGATTTGATGAGTTGAGTTCGGAACTGGCAATGGAGTAAACGGCATACAGCATTTACAGAATCAATGAAAGACTTTCAATTTATGCAATGAAGATGGAAAGGTAAGTTAATTTGCTGGCCAATGTTATTTCATGTTGACTTGGCATTTTAAAATAATGTTGTGAGACTTCATTCGTTGATGGTGGATATGCATAGATTGTGGGTCCATAAATAGTATGGTGAATATTTGGGACTTTGAGCCAATGTTGGGGTTTAAATGTGGTCCTGCTTTGTATTAAAGGAGTGTATTTATATTTAGATTGATGGAATATGAAAAATGAAACCAATGGGGTTTAATTAAAGTCTTTTTCTAAGACCTTTGAAAAATAATTTCATTTGAGAAACAAACCTTGGAAATGGAAGTTGTTGGGTTTTAAATGTAAAGATAACTTTGGGTTTAAATTATGAAGTTTGTCATATAACCATGTTCATGGTTTCATAACCATAAAGTGATAACTCAAAGAGAACTTCCGCTTATGTAATGGTTGTTATAATCATCAGATGTGAGATTATCAGCTTCCGCATGTATATTTGTGAAATTGCCCAGACTTGGAGTCTTATTTGGGGCAAAGCTTTGGAATGCATTTTTATGTGCATCTAAGAGTGTGAATGTGGGTTTGCAGCCCTCTGGGCTACTATCAAGTGGGATTCTTCATAGTTTGGTTAAGTTATTTTGACAAGCATAAAGAAGAATTATTTTGTTGGTGATTGGAAATTGCTTGATGTTGTAAACCTTTGTTTTACCATCATGTGACGGCATTTAAGGAGGGAATATTCAGGATGAAATAGTGTAGGAATGTACATCATTCATGGAAGAAGTTTCTTATTCTTTGTACACAGGTAAGAGATGTGAATTGATGTTGCATAGTGTATATAAGTGCAGGGAAATTTTTGCATTAAAGATGACAAACTTGTGAGCATGCAAGTATTGACAGTGACAAAGATGACACAGAGGAATGGAAATCAGAGGGTTGAGGTTGCAGGAAGAAAGGTTTACTAATAACCTTAACAGGAGCATGAGGTATGATACTTCAGGAAGATATTTTTGAACATTAAAGATGGAATGGTTTATTTATTTTCACCTTAAATAAATCTTGGAACACTTGAATTGCAATTGACTAAAGACTTCAGTATCATATAGAATGATAAGGAAAATTGATGATTTTTCTTAAAGAATGAATTATGAAAGAAAGTGAAGATTGTATAACTTGAAACATCCATTGTCATCATTTTGGTTCGAGTCTTGAAGTGAAAACAGGTGTTAGAGTCAAATGAAAGCTTGGATAGTTTTGAGTTGAGCTTGATTATTTTCATCCAAGATGAAAATTTGGTATAAGTTTGAAGTCAAAGAGTCGTAAGATAATTACAAAGTCTGAATGTAATTGGGTGCATGATCAGTGGAGCCCGACACCCAAAGAATTGGTCATTGTAACACATGTGTTGCTACAATATTGTTTGTAGAAAATTGTAGCAAAAAGGTTGCCAGAGATTGGTTCCAGGACAAGGAGAAGCAAAGCGCAGGAGGAGAAGTTACATTTTGATAAATGAAAAGTGTGAAGGATTGCTGAGAAGTGGATTAAATGAAGTCCACATGTGAATAGATGTAGTTCATAAATAAGGGAGATATGACTGTTGATAGTCATTTGTGAAGATATGGTGAAGACCACGACAGAGGGAAGAAGAAGGAAAATGCCAAGGTAAGTGGCATATGTGAACATTTTACAAATGATAAGTACGAGCGGGAGACGGCTGAGATAAAAATTCACCTTGAATTGTTAATGGAGTTGTTGCAGGAAAATGTGAGAAACCAGACACATGGTTGGACCATGAGAAAGAAGGTGAAGTGGCAGAAGCTACATGCAAAGAGGGAAAAGCAGGTAAACATACTGTTGATGGAGGAGATGAGGAAGCTCGAGCAGATTTTGAGTTGTGAAGAACTCAGAGAGGCTGAGTTAAAAATGGATGTTTCCATTTGTGGCCCGGAACATGGCGAAATTCTGGGTGAATAGATCAGTGAGGAAGATCTCATGAACTATTGGGATATTTCAGAAGCATCTGAAGATGTGTTCGTAAGAGAAGCAGGTGAGGCTATGAAGCCTTGCAATTTTTCTCATAGTTTATGTATGTTTGTAGGATGTGCAAAAGACGGTGAACAGTCTGATGGAACTGTCACAAAGGAGAATGAAATTCTTGAGGAAAATTCTGGTAGAGAATTCCTTTTAGAGAAGGAAAGTGTTGATTGGTTACAACAGGGAGAAATCATAACTGACTTCTTATTTGGGGTAAGACAACAAGTTGAAGCTGTTATGGAACTGGAAGAAAGTGGAAATGCTGAAGGAAAATTCCAAGGAGGTAAACAAGTGTATTTGTTTAATGGGATTGCTGACAAAATTTTACAATGTAATGATGTTGAAACTAGGAAAATTCAGGAAGATTGCCAGAGGGAGAATGGAAGTAGTGATGAGACAGAAGGGAAATCTACAGAAGAACTGAATCAAATGAAGGATTCATAACAACAAAGAGAGATGTCGACTAAAGCATCCAGTGAGATCACAAGGTCTTGTGTTTTTAAGACTAATGATTGGTGTGTGACTACAGGTACATCATGGAGTGTTGAAAAAACTTTGAAGTTTGTTAAGGAAGAAGAGTTGAATCTGAAATCTGTTCAGAATGATGCTGAGATAGCAAGATCTCAGAAAGAAATGAAGGCAAAGGCACTACTACATTTGGCGGAAATTCCGACACTTGGTTCTGACGGTTTTGACCAAATGTTGGAAATTTCCCCAAATTTTTTCCATCCCGCTTGAAACAGTCGCTATACCGACGTTTATAGAAAAGTGTCGCAATACCGACACTTAGAAAAGTGTCACAATTGCGACGTTTGGAGGAAGACGTTGCAATTGCGACACTATGGCCCAACGCGTCGCTATTGCGACGATTGCCTCTAAACATCGCAAGTGGGACACAATGTCTAAGTGTCATAATTGCGACGTTTGGAGGCCTTCGTTGCAATAGCGATGCCTTTTCCGCCGTCAGTATAATGACACTTATATGCGCGCTAAATAAAAATACAAAACTTATATGCCCGCTACATAAAAATGATTTTATTGTTTCATATCCGTCGCAATAGCTACATTAACGTCTGATATCATGCGTGCATTCACCCTCCGCTCTTGCAGAACAACATTCGCCCTCAGCTCTTGCAGAATAGAATTTTCCCTTAGCATTCACCCTCAGCGTTTGCCCTCAGCTCTTGCAGAACAGCATTCGCTCTCAGCTCTTGCAAAATGGTAAGTTCTTACTGCAGGCCCTTCCTCCTATAGTAGGGTTGACTCTATTTGGGTTTTTATGGTCAATTCCATTGGATTGTGTTAGGCTGTAGGGTTCTCTATAGATGTCAGGAATCAAGATTCAATACCCTCTGTTATCTTCATCACCCAATACAAGATTTAAGATTTTCCCAAAGAAACGCTTATTAATTTGGCAGCCATTATTTCTCCCTGCTTAAAAAACCCTACATTTAAATGAAAACAAGCATTGCATTTCAACTACAAAAATCTATTAGTTTTCAAATGTACATGTGTGCTACATTAACGTCTGATATCACGCGCGCATTCGCCCTCTGCTCTTGCAAAACAACATTCGCCCTCAGCTCTTGTAGAACAACATTCGCCCTCAGCATTCGCCCTGAGCTCTTGCAGAACAACATTCGCCCTCAGCATTCACCCTGAGCTCTTGCAGAACAAAATTCGCCCTGAATTCGCCCTTAGCTCTTTCAAAACATCATTCACCCTGCATTCGCCCTTAGCTCTTGCAGAACAACATTCGCCCTTAGCTCTTGCAGAACAACATTCGCCCTCATCTCTTGCAAAATGGTAAGTTCTTACTTCAGGCCCTTCCTTTTATAGTAGGGTTGACTCTATTTGGGTTTTTTTGGTCAATTCCATTAGATTGTGTTATGCTGTAGGGTTCTCTATAGATGTCAAGAATCAAGATTCAATACCCTCTATTATCTTCATCACCCAATACAAGATTTAAATTTTTCCCAAAGAAACGCTTATTAATTTGGTAGCCATTATTTCTCCCTAATTTAAAAATCCTACATTTAAATGAAAACAAGCATTGCATTTCAACTAAAAAAATCTATTAGTGTTCAAATGTACATGTGTGCATCACTTGTGTAGGGTATTCCTTTTCCACTTTCACATTATCCAAGAATTTGTGCAGTATAGTTCATATTTTTTGTGATTTAGATTATCTTGAAAAAGGAAAGGTAAATTATTTCCCATGGAAAAAGAAGGTTTTCCCTTTTTACTACTGGAAATGGTACAACAAAGTTCCATTTCTACCCGAAACTCCTAGAAACAGGAACCAAATAAAGGCCATGTCCTCAATGGACATCATTTGGATTTGAAAATGGCCATTGCACTGTGTTGTTTCTTATATTAAATCATGATAGTTTCTTAGGTCATTTCTTGTTTCTTGAGATGAAAAACAACCAAAGAAATTGTGAAGATCCTTTCAAGAAATAAATGACCATTTCTCAATCATATCTCAACTATTTTTTATTTTATTCAGTGGTTGCTTACTTTGAGAGAAATTTGACACTTTATAAGGAATATAACATAAAAACACAAAATGGGAAGGAATTGATGAGGTAGATGACCTTTAGTTGTTGTCAATTAAGAATTGATAATACACGATGCATGTTCCGTACTACAAACTAGATTCCTTCCTGGAGTTAGGACACAGAGTATTGAATCAAAGTTGTAGTTTCTAACTTCTTGTATTGGTTCATCAATCTTGAAATTCAGACATTGCATGTCTTCATTGCTTCGTGTTTGAATAATTTGCATCATATCGTACAATAGGAAATTAGGAATTATGATTATTATTACTTTATGGATCTGTTAAGTTACTTTTAAGTTTGCATGGTTTAGTGTGAAATTATTCTAGCCCCCAAACACATATAATTAAGGAATTATAACGTGATTTCAAACATTAAATATCAACAAAATCGTTTAAAGGATATTGAAAGGAAAAAGGTGATGGAAGATAGAAAGTGCCTTACTTAAATGCTCTAAGGATTTTTCAATAGTTGCTCCAAAAGCTTCACTTCAAGGCCCTTCAAGATCGCCTCCAACAATGCTATACCATCAGCTTCAACAATGTTGCTCCAAAAATGTCCTCAAGGTCTTCACAACAAGTTTACTAGAAGTTGCTCCAACAATATATTCAATAAGGTCTTCATTGTCAACTCGTCTCTTGTTTGGGTGCCTTAATGTGCAATGACACGTTTCCAGGACTGAATTCAATGCAAGGCATATTTGAAACTCTAACTCTGTCGTCCGGTGTCTTATTAGAAATTATTTCAGTTTTCATTTTGTGTTTTCAAGTTAGATATTGTTTTCAAGTTTTTACATTTATAATTTTTTTGCAATGTGGCAGACTGATGAGAGCAGTGCAGGAACAACCGAGAGATGGGATGATCGCAGAAAGTGGCCAGCGGAAGAACATGTAAAGTGCCAACATTTCTCTATCTTCAGGTATTTTAGTTATTTACATAATTGAAATAATATTAATTTTGTTCAAATATGCAGACACCTAGCCATGGTACACCCGATGATTCCCTCTTTGAGGAAGAGCTTTCTTCATCCCTATCTCCAGTGTTCTTGTTGCGAAAAAAGGCACGAGATGCAAGGTCGGAATTTAATACTTTGATAGACGCGCCTCAAACACCTGAAACAGAAGAGAGGATAAAACAACTTATGAGCCAACTAGAAACATATCAGGTAATAATAAAAAGTCAAAAGGATATTTTTTTGTTCTGCATGAGATGAATTGTGATAGTTTGATTTTTAATTTTTACATTGACTAAACTAACAAAAAGTTCTTTTGTATGTAGCATTTTCTGGCACTTGCTGAACCCGGTGTTGGTGGTAGTGGGACACAAGGGCAAGAGATTTCCCAACAACCTTCTCGTACACCTTCTACTCCTTTAGGTGCCAGCCAAGAAACACACCCTGCCCAAGCAGACACCCAGCCAACCGCTGAACGTGTTGGCAATGATGAGGCTGATATGGCCAACTACATTATTGCGTTTCCTAGAGCTACACGTGTCAGCTCCACAGGGACCATTAATGGCACATTGTTGGTGAAAAATGAGGGTGTACCTATAAAGCATGTACAACTCCCAGGTAAATTTTAATATTTTAACTATTTCATGTACTTTATCTAAAACATATTTATCATGATTTTTATTTTTAAATTAATGATAATATTTTCTTTTTCTTTTGGTTTTATTCTGTGTAGGAAACAATGAGTTCTACAGGATTCTGGAGAGCCATGCGTTGGTAATTTTTGGCCCAACCATACGTACAGGGTGGAATTCCCAGAATTCCAACCTGAAAAAAGAACTTCTAGATTATCTAGAAGCCATTTTTGGGGTCGGCACATTTGACAGAACAGCGGTGGCTCGGGTAGCCGGCAAATATTTGAAATATACCAGGGACACCTATAGGACGCAATTGCAATTTAACCCTAGATATGAGTGTCCTCTCACAGTTCCAGAGAGTGAGTGGAGAGCACTCATCCATGACAGAAAAGAGAAAAGGGCAAAGAAAGATGGAAAAATGCCAACTGGACCCGCAAGGTAAATTAAAACTTTAATTCAATAGCTTTAATTTTCTCTATGTATAAAACAAAAGTGCTACGTCATATCTGAATTTAATCTTTTGATGCTAGGTTGCTTGACACCTCAAAGGCAACCAAAGCTAGGATTGAAAAAAAGGGCCATCACAAGCTAGACTAGGGCGGCTACTTGAAATTGGCCGCAAGAATTGTAATTAAGTAGCTAAACATCTTATAATTAATTGTATCGCCTTCCAACGTTTTTGAAATATTATCAAATATGATTAAAAATACAAAATCATATGTAATGTAGGGTGATGAATTCAGAACAGAAACTACAGAGGAAGATAAAAATATCGCTTTCCATTTCGGCTATCAAGCCGTAGTTGAACGTCGCATAAGCTTGGGGCAGGTCCCAAGATCCAGAATGCCTGATAAGGTAAAACATTAACCTTTCAATATGTTTGTTTCCATCCATAAATTTAATGTCTAACAACTTTGTTTAAATCAGGGGAGCAACACTACCGATGACGCAAATAACCCAGTTTTAGAGCCAAATGTAGATGATCCTCATGTGCAACCTGATCATTGTAGTAGGGACCAGGCCGAAAATGCTACTATCAGTGAGGGCCGTGACGGTAATTAATTTCCACTTATAATTTTTTCTAATTATACCTTGATGGTTGTCCTTATAATTTTTTTTGTTTAAATGACAGAGAATGTTTCCCTTGAGGATCTTACCACCAGAGAGGAAGACAGGGCAACAGTCCCAACGGCGACAATTGGTGCACCAGGTAAATAATCTCATTGCAATTTTTTTTATTAATATTACTGAACTAGTTCAATGATATTTAAAAACTGACAATTAAAATTTAATATTATCTGCTTTTGTAGGCGATGCCCCGTCACTGGATGAGACCAGACATCGTGACTACGCAACTAGGTCAGCGGCGACAACTGGTGCACCAGGTAAATAATCTCATTGCAATTTTTTTTATTAATATTACCGAACTAGTTCAAAGATATTTAAAAACTGACAATTAAAATTTAATAATATCTGTTTTTGTAGGCGATGCCCCGTCACTGGATGAGACCAGACATCGTGACAACGCAACTAGGTCAGCGGCGACAACTGGTGCACCAGGTAAATAATCTCATTGCAATTTTTTTAATTAATATTACCGAACTAGTTCAATGATATTTAAAAACCGACAATTAAAATTTAATATTATCTGTTTTTGTAGGCGATGCCCCGTCACTGGATGAGACCAGACATCGTGACTACGCAACTAGGTCAGCGGCGACAACTGGTGCACCAGGTAAATAATCTCATTGCAATTTTTTTTATTAATATTACCTAACTAGTTCAATGATATTTAAAAACTGACAATTAAAATTTAATATTATCTGTTTTTGTAGGCGATGCCCCGTCACTGGATGAGACCAGACATCGTGACTACGCAACTAGGTCAGCGGCGACAACTGGTGCACCAGGTAAATAATCTCATTGCAATTTTTTATTATTATTAATATTACCGAACTAGTTCAATGATATTTAAAAAATGACAATTAAAATTTAATATTATCTGTTTTTGTAGGCGATGCCCCGTCACTGGATGAGACTAGACATCGTGACTACGCAACTAGGTCAGCAGTGCGGGTCGAAAGGCACAAAACAGGAGCAGAGCATGATGATATTGATGATGTAATTAGGAGCTTTAGAAATAGGAAGAAGAAAAAGAAAATTCGATAATGTAAAATATTGTATTATTATAATACAAACGTTACCATACTTGGAATGTTTTTTGCGTTATATAAAAAACTCATTTATCATACTATTTTTATGTCAAGCATTAATTTCAATGTTTCCTTGCGTACTTTTTGTTGAATTGTTTTTATTAGTTATTGAATTTTTTTTTTATGCTCATGAAAGTAAAAAATGAAATATAGATTGGGTATTGGGGAATTGAGAGTGATGTGAGGGGGGGGCTGAGGGGCCATAAGAGCTTCCACCTTCACGTGGTTGGCCCTGTTTAGTAGAGAATAATTTATTGGAGCGATTTAATCTTGGAGCAAACCTCCCTCGATCCAGTGTAGCAACAAAAAAGTCACTGTTGACTTAGTTGCTACTCTTTTAGATCGTGGGAGGCTTGTTCCAAGTTCATGCGACTCCAATAAATTGTTCTTGAAACGAAGAGGAGCTTATTCAGGCATGTTTTGACATTTTCAACATATGTTCGAACATTATCATAAGAATGCATCTTAGAGTAAAAAATACTACATCAATTACTTGTATTTATTGTATAGATAATGATGGATTTTGATTGACTTGGCAGTGCAGGTACAAATCCTCTTGCATCATGAGCAATACAACTTGTCAACCAGGGTCATGTCTAGGATATTTTTTCTTGTGCGCTTGACCAAGTTCGTAATGTCACATTTTGTAAGTTCCTTTACAGTTCATAATTCAATATTAAGCTTGTTCATGGTTATTATCTAGGTTTTTTGTATGTGTTTTTTCATCTATTTGATTGTAAGCAACTCTGCATGTTTTCTGTTGTTCACTATGATTTCTCCCATTACCACTCCCAGGATGAATCCGACTTTATTGTTACATAGGTTACTTTATTGTTACTATGATTTCTCCATTTACGATTTCATAGGTTACATCATGTAAAGTTGTTAATCTCAGGTTGGTGATGAGCTTTAGTTCTCCAGATTTGGGGATTTTCTGATATTTTCTCCCTCATGTCATTCTTGCATCACCTCGTTGTTTGAGCATGCCAATTGTCTACCACTTGTACCAATTGGCACATGTCAATCCCTAAGTGGTGCCACATTTCACCTATTTTCAGTGAGAGTTTAGGGTTTCTCTAACATAGCTTCAGAAATCCGATTCAGTGCCTACTTGAATATTGTCACATAATACTCATGGTTTGGATTGATGAGCATGTTCTAAATGGTTTTTTGATTCATAAGAACCACCCATATAGTCATCTTGAGATATTTCAGAAGTTTTCTCGGGTTTCCTTTTTCACCGTTTCTAGTGGGTGGGATGGTGTGGGGTAATCCATCAATACTGGTGCTCTTGTAGTAGGGAATTTGTTTTTGGGGATATAAAGGAGAATTTGATGTATATATCCCATTGGATGCATTCATAGATGGGCACAAGAGGTCAAGAATTTAAATTAAAAATATGCAACCTCTAGCATGGCAACCTGAAGGCCGCAAGAGACACTGGTTAAAGATTGTTTTGTGTTGGCCTTAATATAGTCGTGATTTATTTCTATTATCTTAATGCAAATATATAGTCTGGTCTCATTAAAATGAGGATTGTGGTTGTATTTCTCTTTGGTTGTTTCTCTCTTAATGCTCCATAAGTTGCCAAAGTTGCGATAGTTGTTTAGTTTGCCTGTTACAACATAAAAGTGGTTTTTAGCAATGAGAGTCATGTTTTTTAAGGTTCATACTAATATGAAGATCTTGTAATTCTATATTTAGCATAAGAGAATATGGCCTCTGCTTTGGGCAATATGACAACAATTGCCACATCTACCTCATTGGGTAACAATGGAAAGGGGAAGAAGTTGGGTGCAATATTTGATAATTATGGCAGACAATTGTCTTCTCTTTCAGTTTCTTCACCCATTTCCTTTAATCGCTCAAGAAAAAAAGGGACTCTGAGATTACGTGACAGAGAGAAGGTAGTTAATACAAGAGCTATGGAAAAGGAGTTGTACTTCAACAAGGATGGCTCAGTGACAAAAAAATTGCAGGTCAGAGAAAAAATTATGTTTAAAGGAAGGTCACCTGCATGTGAAACTTCACTGCGGTGGATATTTCCTTGTCCACTTATATTCAATTTTAATGTGCTATTTTAATTTTTCATGGAGGGTTGTTTTGGCATATGGTCTGGAATTCAATTGCACACTTACTGAAAGCATTGTCAATTTCTCTTGCAGCCGATGTGAATAAACTTGTTGATCTTGTTGGAGTCACCCTTGGGGCGAAGGGCAAAATGTTGTCTTGGAGAGCAAGCATGGTTCTCCGAAAATAGTTAATGATGGTGTGACAATAGCTAAGGAGGTAATTTGTAGATGTGTGCTATGGTTTTCTTTTTAACGTTGTTTTAGTTTCCCCTCTTAAATTTCTTAGATTTGGTAGGCATGATTTGAAAACTCAAAGGTGAAAGGAAACATATTTGTTATCCAGTGGTCTACTTGGCCTATGGACTAGCCACATTAGAGTAATGCATAAATATTTTCACAACAATAAAAGGAAAGGGTTATGGCTGAGTCAAATTTTATTGTTATTAACAGTGTAATGAAATATATCTCAATGCTATGGTTTTGGCCTTTTTATTGGTTGAATTAGAGGACCCAGTTGAAAATATTGGGGCAAAGTAGGCTGGTTTTCCTTTTTGCTGATGATTTTTTGTATCTAATTGAATTAGTTGCCTAAGGTATTTTTGGTTGCAAACTCCTTTTCATTTTTCATATAGTATTGGCCTTGTGGAATACATTTGATTGTGTGGTCTTGTTAGATCTACAACATTTGTAGTTGTTTAGTCTTATGGCCGATGTGCACTTTTATTATGGAAATAGTTGATGCAATATTGTCATTTAATCCTTACTGCAGGGTAGCATGTTGAGAAGTTTCTTGTGAAACATTTGGTATTCAAAATGACACTTGATCCTATACAGCATCATGCACTTGACTTCAAAATTCATATTCAAAGTGTGCGAGACAATTCTTGCAAAATTTCAAATATTTATGTTGTTTTAAACCATTATCTTTTTCATGTATTGGATGCTGAAAATGAGAAAAAGACTTTGGTATGAAACCAATTGGTGAATAATTTCTAGAAAAACAACCACTTCCAAGACATGATTTAGAAGTAGAACATATGTACTTATGAAGCATAGAAAGATATCCTTGATGCATTGTCAATGTTTGGCTAGGGTTATTCTTGGAGAAAATAACTCCTTATTCCTAGAATAGTGATCTTCAATACAAGTAAATGCCAGAGAAGAGAGATCATCGTGCGACGCAACAAAACTGAAATTGGACCCCTAAGGAGAACTGGTGTGTCTAAAATCGCTCTGTCATCATTTTCCCTTGGTTTACCCCGTTCTTTTCCTCCAGCCTGAGTCTTAATTCACTTCTTCTTTCTTCGGGTTTATTTATCAAATTCGTAGAATTTGATAAATAAATACTATCCACAATGGTTGGACTTTAATTTATATTCCCAACTTTATATTATCTCCAAGCCTTATAACCAATGTTTAAATTTCAACACTTTGTATTTATACTCCATGTTTCTTTTTAAATAAATAACTTGTAATGAACTTTCGACTCTATATTTCACCACCCAGCCTTACAACAATCACGCTCCAGACTTATCCTAATTATCCGCTAATCGTTTAATTAAACAATTTCATTATACTCCGGCCCCACCTATATATATCAATAACCAATCAAACACTCATATTGTGCCTGGATATCCTCCGCACACCTTAGTTAACCTCTGGGCAAGTTCAACGTGCGACCACCATCCGATGGCCCTTATCCAAATCAACGACTCTTGGCAATTTCGCTTGGCTTCCAACGTCGGGCTTTAACGTGCGATGGCGTGGGTTAAACGGTGGTTTTCTAGGGGTCACTTCACCACGTGTCGCATTCCATATGGAATCGCTCGCGAATAGGAAACACCGCCTACTCCACAAAAGCGGTGCGATATGGGCAACCCGCTTTTGTGATTCCGCTCGTGGTTTTGGTACAGGGCTTGACCATGGCTGCAAGTCTGGTTCTGCTATCCTTTTGTTTTTTAACTCATGTCCAATCCTCGGGTCAGGTTCCGAAAGCACAACAATCTTGTCTCTTTATTAAGCGGGATTTTTATATTCAAATAGTGTTCACGACCCCGGTTCTCTACACAGACCTTGCCTTCGAGTGGGGTGAGTTCACAGGGTTATCCAACAATTTACGGGAATTTAAAGACAGAAGAATGGAATTATCAGTACCCAATCGCCTCACAGTTAAACAATTCTTCACAATTAGCAGTTCAAGATAATTCAATGGCAACTAAGCTTGGAAATCATTTAACTGGACACAATTGTTCACACACAGAGGTTTATTGCAGAAATCCCCTCTCTACTCTTTTCTTCCCTCTCTATTTTTATTCATCCAAGGAATTAAAATTTATATACATAACATATGGCTCTTTGGTTACTCTGAGAGGACCGTTCTAGAAATCAAAAGGTCTAATTATAATAATTCAACTAACTGAAACTGTTCGACTCTTACAACTCTAACTAGTCTAAGTAATATAGTCAGCTGAGGTATTGACACCTAGCTGTTACAACTCAAATGTTTTCGAACCCTCTTAGCCACAACATGTGGACAAAACCTCCTACATTGCTGGCTAGTGCCTAATGCCCCTGCATCATCGTGTGACATAAACCTATTAACAAAAGTGAACAGGGAATGATTATTAATTGTGGCATACTAAGTTGTCAGTGATTTTGACTATTTGTCTTTAACATGTAAAAATGTTAAATTCCAAACTTACATCATCATGGTTTGGCATCATGAGCTTGAATAATTGTCCACCATGCTCATAATTTCATTTTTGTATTCATATCTATAAACAATGTTTCAAATAATAATAAAAAAGTTCTATAAGAAAAATCCAGACCTCCATGCTGCTGCTCCTTGTGAGACAAAGTCAAAATTGCATTACACAATCTGACACATAAGAATCTCCTATATCCCGATGGTATGTATCCAAATTCTTATAATAGTGTCTTCAAGACTTATGTTGACATTGCCAGTGAGATATTTAAGCAATGAAATATGGAGCCTTCTTCATTATTGTATATGTAACAGTCTTTTATTAATATAAATATTGATGGTTTTGTCTTTCTGAAAATGAAATGTAAAAATAATTTATTGTGGTCAATTGAAAAGTTTTTTTTAAAGCTTTTCATTATGGAAGGGCGACATAGATATATGCCCTTCTAATTGAAATTCGGACCTGCCCTTCAAATTTGATCACTGTGTGGGACCTTAACAAACAATAAAACTATTCTGCTGCACATTATATAAAACATATAACAAAACCTTTGTCAAAACTTCAAACGAACCCTTCAGCCATGGGTATTTCATCACGAATTGATCATTTTACTATGTACCTTCTTCTAGAGGAATATTCTTCCACTTGATTAGGTACTTCATAATGGTTATATGTCAAAGAGGTACATAATGTTTATCTATAACTTTTTGTGGTTCAAGAATCAACTTTTATTCTTCATCTAATTTTGGAAGTTCTATTTACATTGGCATATTTTTTCCCAAAAAATTTTTTAGGCAAGATACATGAAAAACCTTATGAATGCCAGAAGAAGGAAAATATAACTTCTATACCACTTGTGCAATCCTATGAATAATTATTTAGGGCCATAACAGTTTTGTAGTGTGGAAAAAGTCGGCAAAAAGTCCCGACTTTTTGAAAAAATCCTGAATTTTTCCCGGAGCCGACTTTATTGGCCGACTTTTTGCCGACTTTTTCATCCCTGAAAAAGTCGCGATTTTATCCTCGAAGTCCCGAATTTTTGCCGAATTTTTCGAAAAAATCTTGAGTGAGGTAGTTTCTTTAATAATTTTTTAATTTTTTTTGAAAAAATCAGGATTTTTTCCAAAAATGAATATTTTTGTATTTTTTTAGTTTTGCCGACTTTTTGCCGACTTTTTCAAAAAAATCCTGACTTTATCGAGTATTTCAAATTTTGGACCCTTGCCGATTTAATCCCGACTTCGAATTTTTCCACATTGCATTTTTGAGCTAATTATTTATTCTTCTTTTTCTTGAATGAAGATTTCTTATAATGCTATAATCTAAAAAATACCCAATTACCCTCCTCAAGTTATCTTTCACTTCAATGTTGTTCCCCTTGTTGTTTTATCATGTTTCATGTCATTTGAAGGTTTTCCATAATAATTTTCAAAGTTTCTTTAGTATTTTCCATATACGTATTGGCTATAGAGAGTGCATATTTATCGGAACTATGTGTAATGGCTATGGCTATAGAGAATGTACATTTACCGGAACTATACATTGGCTGCCAGACCAGTCACTATATCCAAAGCCATAGCCAGTCGGCCAAAACCAGCAATAGATCCAGATAGAAACAGAAGCAAAGACAGTAGCAGTAGCAGCATAAGATTAAGCCGTTGACTAAGCAGTTTATCCAGCAGAGTGACTCTGTTTCCTATACTTTGGACTTATCTTGCAAAAAGTATGAGATACTAGGAGTTGGATATCCATAAAGGGCCTTAAATGGGGAAATTTTAGTAGATGTGTGATAGGTAGTATGACAGTATCATATTACCATTCTTCCTTGAGGAACCCACTTCATCCATTAAGATTGCTTTTCTAAAGAGTAACATTGTAGATAACCTTAAAAACATTTGTTAACTATTTTTGTTTGACCATTTGATTGTGTTTGATATGTAGAACTCATGGCAGCTAGTGTTTTTCCACTCATATTAAATAATTATTTCCAAAAGTTTCTTGTTACTATTACTTTAGGAAAACCATGAAGACTATGAATTTCTTTCACGGACACTTCTGCCACTTGGCTTGTTGTTTATGTACTTTGAGCTCTACAAAAAAAATCTACAAAATTTGTCTATATAAATGACCACAAAATGTAATACTTACCTTTATATTTCAGTAACCCTGTAATAAATTCTATTGATATATCTTCTAGTATTTGAATATGTATGTGGAATGGTTGAAGTAACCCTAGAGATTTTACTATCTCTCTTTTATTTATTATGCAAACCTGACCTTCTCTTACAAAATTTTGAATATCTTTCTTCATTTCTTCCAAAAATATATTTTTTGATCCTTTGAGATGTTTTAAGGAACCCTGCGTCCTACCATCAGAGAGACATGGGACTCCCTTAATATTTGTTTATTCAAATATGCTTGCGTGCATAAAAATATCCTACATTTGCACCAAAGTATATCTCTCTTTCACTCCCAATGCTCCATAGAGTTCATCCCATCCTTTATAAATTTTAGTTTTTGTTTAGTACTATTGTCATTTTTCCATTATGGCAAGCTTCTTCTAGCCACCTAGGAATAGAAATGTAATTGGATATAAATTTGAGGCCTCTTCTATTTTAGAAAGAGCATCATGTACTAAATTTTCCTTACCCTTTTTGCAGATTATCTCAAAATTAAAACTTTGCATTTTTTCTCCTCATTTTGTTAATCTTCCAATGAAATCCATAGCTTCAAAAAATACTTTATGCTATCATGGTATATCTTGACTTTAAAGTACCTCCCAGTGATATACTATCCCCATTTTTATTGCATGTAATATTGCTTCCATTTATTTTTCATACGTAGATTTCACCAAATATTTTCTTTGAATTCCTTGCTTTTAAAAGCCAATGATATCCTTTATTGTGTTAATGTTACGTAAATTCCTTGTCCTAGTGCCTCACACTCTACTATGAATGTTTTACCAAAAGTAGGTGCAACCGATGTTGGTGTAGAAGACATGGCATCCATTAAAAGAGAGAATGCCAAAGTAGCCTCATCATTCCATATAAATGATATTTTCTACAAGAGATATGTGAGTGGACTTGAAAGGCATGCATAATTCTTAACAAATGATCAATAATATCATGTAAGTCTAAAAAATCTTCTAAGAACCTTGATTTTCTTAGGAATAGGTCATTTTGTAATAGCTTGCATATTTTGAGGCTCCAACTTCACTCCTCCCTTTAAAACAATATGAACCAAATACTCGAATTCTTATTTCCCAAAATCACATTTGGATATTTTTACATAAAAATGATTGTTCTCAATAATTTATATAACTTTTCCACATGTTTAGTGTGGTATTCCCATGATTTATTATAAATATGTGTATTATCAAAGAAAACCAACACAAATTTTATAAGATGGGATCAAACAAAATTGTTCTTAAGTCGAGCCCGCTGGACTTCAAATGGCGATAAACCATAATTGAAACCTAATTCACGTTCAAAAATAGTCTGCTGACGTCAACCAATTTTGTGACGCAAAAACCAAATGAATTCCGCCGTAATATTTTTCGGGTCCGAAGTTGGGCTGGCGTACGGAGGGAGAGTTGTGACGCGAATTTCTTATCAAATTCACCCTAATCTTTTTTGGGTCCGGATTTCCACTATGCGAGCGGCCCAAACAAAGATCCACTCCTATCCCTCTGTGACGAAACCATCATACATGCTGACGTCACCAATCAAAACCCGCCACCCTTTTGACTTTGTAAATAAAACAAATTGCGTCTGCGTCATTTTCATTGTTTCGTGTGCTAGCCAGTCTTCCATGCAAAAAAATTCAAAAACCAACTGTTAATGTTTGCTGACCGTTACCTTGCTGAAGAGAATTGAAGCCAAGTATTTCAGGGTTCTTATGTCATAACCAGTGCCTGTTTAAACACGTTTCATTTCCCGTAAATAGGTATTTATTCCAATTCCCCACTAAACTCTGTAAAAAGTCTTGGTTTTAGTTTTAATTCTGCACTAAGGTCTGAAAAGAAGTTTATTTTGGTCTTTTTCGTTCCCAGAACTGCAATTATATTCCCAAAACTGGTAATTGTGCCCCTTTTCCACAAAAACCCCGAAATTCCATTTCTGAATCCACAAGAACCAGAAATGGAAGTTCCTATAGCTCTGAATGTCGTGCCCATCAATGCCCCTCACAAGGACTTGGATTATTTTCCTTTAGCCGATATGGATTTTCAAATTAAGGACTTGCGTCTCAGTGAGAATCCTCTTCGAATATTTTGCCGCTGCAGAGACAATTATTTGAATGGTTCTGACATCTTTGGACTTTTGGAATCAAATATTCCTATGTACCTTCTCCCCTCAGTCCATATTTTTCCTGAGTTAATCCATTATTGCTACGCAAATTATGATCCCAACCAACGAGAAGTTTTATCCCCAAGTCAAAATGTCCTTTTCCCAATAACTGCTCAGTCCATAAATGAAATGCTACAATTCCAACCTGGTCAAGCTCTCACTCCCCTGTCCATGGCTGAATTACTTGAGAAATCTACTAAGTTATCCCATGAAGAGATAAACCGCCTATGCCAAACCTTCATGTTACCAGAGCATCAGCCAAAAAACCCTCCCCCTTATGGTTATACTTTCTTTACTGATGAGGGTAGACTTATTTTAAACATGATATCTTCCATAATGGGCTTCAATACTAGTGAGTATGTTG
Source organism: Pinus albicaulis (assembly GCA_034641835.2). Taxonomy (NCBI): domain Eukaryota; kingdom Viridiplantae; phylum Streptophyta; class Pinopsida; order Pinales; family Pinaceae; genus Pinus; species Pinus albicaulis. The sequence continues at coordinate 30,910 of JAXQQM020062117.1, read as the reverse complement.
ATCAGTTAACCTTAGTATTGTTATCCATTTTTACCCCTGGACAGCCTTCTACTGTCAAGTACAATTTTGCATCTTATATTGTCATATATCATCTCATGATTTACTTTCGGTCAGAAAATTTCCCTTTTTATGTTAAGAAACTTGATGCCAAAGGGAATCCCAGGTTAGTCATCTTTTGGTCTGCCATTACTCACAATTCCTCCGATTCTCCTTATTCCTATAATGAGTTTTTCGACCTTTTTGTTCATCCTGCAACTACCTTGTTGACAGGAGTCTCTCCTCCTAGAATTAACAATGAAATCAAGAAAATCCTTCAGCTCTCAAAGCATTACAAGATAGGTGACTGGTACCTATATAAAAACTACACAGAGATCAGGATATATGGATGTGAATTATGCCCATTCAAACTGCCCAAGTATGTCCCAATGAGACTCTTTGCATTATAATATTTCAAGCAGATGAATAATTCAGATATAATTCATTTTTGCAATGCAAAGAAAAAGGCTCAACTTAGGATCAAGAGCCAATTAGGTCCCTTCATTTGTAACTCTAGGGAAGCTGGAAAGGAAGTCGAAAGGATTTTAGAAGACTATCTCAGACTACAAAAGAGTTTCTACTGGGTGCCTTATGATCCAAACAACTTTATCTGTGATAGAAGAATGAAAAATAAACCGTCACCATACATCCATCAAAGAATCCCAGAAATAGAACAATATGCTAATATGGATGAATGGACAGAAGGGACATTGGTTGAAAAAGATAGTGAGCAGGTCAATGTTGAAAATGTAATGAAATATCTTGAAAATATACTTGACCTAGAATCTTTTGGACAGGTGTAGGGATCTTCTTCAGCCAGGACTTTACAACAAAATTTGCAGGAGATTAGTACAGTAGCAGTAGAATCTAAAGGAAAATAAAAGGAGCCTGATATACAAATAATTGAAAAATTCATAATGACAGCGCAACCAGAGACTTCTAAAGAACAAGGTCAAGGACAAATTCCTCCTACTCAGATCAGTGAGCCAAAAATTTCTATTTTACAAACTCCTCTGAATATAGAAAAGGGAAAAAAGAGAGAGGCTGAAACAACTACTCCTATTGGTGGCTCTTCTGAACAACAAGATGTTAAAAGGAAGAAATTAAATCCCCTTCCAGAAGATGAATCATTTTAGTAAATACCTGACAGCCAGGGAAGAGAAGACAGTCAGAAAACAGGTACAGGTAGTGTGACATCCACTAATTTTCAAAAACAGGAAATACAGAGGCAACAAAGTGCAGAAATATCTTCTTTCAAACCTCCAGTAAAAACTGCCTGGGACATCAAAAGAACATTCATTAATATAAAGGCCAGGAACGATCCACTTAGACTTCAAGTTTACAACCAATATTTGAAGATGGCTCTGAAAAATCAAGAAAGATTGATGTCAGCTTATGACATCCCACACGGTAAGATGTTAATGAACCATTTGAAGCCGAAGGTGCAGCAACCTCAGACAGCTGCAGATTAGATTAGGACTAATTTTGAATTCTTAGCAAAGGATATCCATCTTTTAGATCAAATTTATCTACACAAGCAAACGGGTGAGATGATTTATTCTACTCTGACGGATAAATCAATGATGACCCATAAGTTGCAGGATTCTTTGGATAATACTAATACACAGTTGCAGCTTGAAAAAGCCTCCTCCCAAGCTAAGGATAATAGAATCAAAACTTTAGAGGAAATAATCATTGGTTTGGGTCATAATCCTAAAGATGTGAAAGGTATTGAAGCTTTGATCAAGAGAAAAGATGATGATATTGCATCTCTGAGAAAACAATTAAAGTTACCGGCCTCAAGACATCCACAGACTGCAGAAATCATCAAACAAAATTCTGAGGAAGAACTAATGGATTTGCTCTTAAAATTGAATGAGCAACTTACTGCAACTGAAAAAGAGCTTGAGAATGCATTAAAAGATAAGAAGGAAAATATTCCAGTATCTACAACAGGAGTAGTGACAGGTACAACAACAACAGGTCAGCCAGCAAAATTGTCATAGAGCAACACTGCAAATTTGAACACCGATGAATTAACAAAGTCAATGGAAGATATGAAAATTTAGGCCATAGAGCTTCACAAAAAAAAGGAACAATTGGCCACTCTAGAACATAAATATGATCTTTCAAAAATGAGTGTTGCTGATAAAACAAGAGAAGTGAACAAATTAGAAAAAACAGTCAAAGCATTGGAAAAAGATCTCACATTGGAGAAACCTTTAAAAGAAATAAATGAAATTCTTTGGGATAATATCATTCAATCAATAAAGGATGTTTGGTCCTCAATTCAAATAATGGATGAACAGAATAACTTAGTTAAATTGGCTCTGGATGAGATTGAGAGATCAAGACAAGTGTTATAAAGGCAAGGAAGAGGTCAAAGGACGGTATATTTTGTTACCGACCAGAACAAATTTATGTAGTACTAGGTCGGGGGATGTGGACCTGGAAAAATTGAAAGAGAGTTTTACCAAAAGAACTCCATGTTGCATTAGAACGGCAGATTTAGGGTGTGTAGCAGTCATTATTTTCCAGGAAAGATTGAATATTTGTTAAATAGAGATTGCCCAAATTGCCACCAAGCAGTCCAGACAGCCAGTATTGAAATCCAGGGCAGGAAGAAAATACAAAATATGTCATAACAAGCAGCCAAATCTGTTTATCAAATAATCATTTTACTATTTACAGTGGAAAAACCTTCATGACAGATTGGAGAATTTATTTTATCTTGAGCATGAAGTAAATCATTTGTTCCCAAATCAGCCTAATTTCTTCAGATATACTGAGGCTGATGAAACACTAAGAAATTTGCAAAGGACTAGAGTGCCAGAAGTTCAATGGTGGGAAGAAATGATGGAAATTTTGTAAAAAATTATCCTTACATAAATTTTTTCCTATTTACCACAGTATATCTGATAAAAAGGATAAAAGGATGAACAAAGGTCAAAGAGTATCAGAGCATTTAAAGAGTACCAGTGAAACGAAATAATCAACATAGAATTACTGAAGAGGACAACAACAAGCCAAGATATAGGGCCTGCCTCCAGCACATTCTTAAAATAAGGAAACAACACAACATCAGTTATCATTTTTCTTATCTACGAGACCATCTGTCTCTAGATTGTTGTAAAATACTTATTAGTTATCCTAGATAATATCTCAATTTGTTATGAGATATTTTGTATGATTTTTTGTATAAATACTCCATCAATTGGAGTATTAAGTGTGGATTCATATACTTTGCAGTAACATTGACTTTTTCGGAATAAAGTGCTGTTGGAGAAATTTCTTTGTGGCTTGCTGGATGATGAATTGATGCTAGAGACTTTTTACAGGATTCATGTGTAAAACTACGGATCAATAAGTCATTTCTATCCTATGTTTTAAGTTTTTATATCTGTTTATTATATCATTGTGTTTCATTTCTGAATAATTAATGAAAAGGAGTAAATCAGAAGGTACTTAAGTGTAATATAGTTTTAATCATTATTATTATAAATGTTTTCTTCTAAACTAGTTATAAACAATGAATTCTTAATTGCTCCTGTTTTACTAGTTTAAGGATTTTGGGTACTTTAATTTGTATTTGGAACAATGGACGTCGGTACTCTATCTGTTGCTTTACTATTCTACATACTGCTATTTCACTTTCTTATAGATGCCTCGGGCATATTTGGATGCTTTCTCAGATTGTCGATAATCTCCATGTGGACCGTTACTGGTTTTATATCATGTCCCTGTATGTGACATGGGGTATTTTTCTATCATTGTCTAGGGTGGGACTTCCACTTTTCTGGATGGATATTTGGGTTCCAATCTTCAGATGTGAAAATGTAATGACTTCATGGACTGTTTTACTTCATATAATATATTCAAAACATCATTTTTTCTCTTGTGAAAAAAAAAATGATTAATGTTTATCACTCTGCCTTCAAAACTAGCGATGCTGGTCTATGTTGCTGGTTTATTGATATGGTCTCATGGTCTTTTATATTTGGGACATATCACACTCCTCACATGATTAGCATTTTTCTCTGTTCAAGGATTTTGGGTACTTTAATTTGTATTTGGAACAATGGACGTCGGTACTCTATCTGTTGTTTTACTATTCTACATAATGCTATTTCACTTTCTTATAGATGCCTCGGGCATATTTGGATGCTTTCTCAGATTTGTCGATAATCTCCATGTGGACCGTTACTGGGTTTTATATCAAGTCCTTGTATGTGACATGGGGTATTTTTCTATCACTGTCTGGGGTGGGACTTCCACTTTTCTGGATGGATATTTGGGTTCCAATCTTCAGATGTGAAAATGTAATGACTTCATGGACTGTTTTACTTCATATAATATATTCAAAACAACGTTTTTTCTCTTGTGAAAAAAAATGATTAATGTTTATCACTCTGCCTTCAAAACTAGCTATGCTGGTCTATGTTGCTGGTTTATTGATATGGTCTCATGGTATTTTTATATTTTGGACATATCACACTCCTCACATGATTAGCGTTTTTCTCTGTTCAAGGATTTTGGGTACTTTAATTTGTATTTGGAACAATGGACGCCGGTACTCTATCTGTTGCTTTACTATTCTACATACTGCTATTTCACTTTCTTATAGATGCCTCGGGCATATTTGGATGCTTTCTCAAATTGTCGATAATCTCCATGTGGACCGTTACTGGGTTTTATATCAAGTCCCTGTATGTGACATGGGGTATTTTTCTATCACTGTCTGGGGTGGGACTTCCACATTTCTGGATGGATATTTGGGTTCCAATCTTCAGATGTGAAAATGTAATGACTTCATGGACTGTTTTACTTCATATAATATATTCAAAACAATGTTTTTCCTCTTCTAAAGTTTCATTTTTTTTTTTTAAATTGAACCTGTCGTCGCTATACCGACGCCTTGTAAGCGTCGGAATTGCGACAGATTAGAAACTTCGGAAGAGCGACAATATAAAAACGTCGGAAGAGCGATGTTCAAAACGTCGGACCACATTTCGTCATAATTGTGACAGTTTACAGACGTCGAAAGAGAGACGTTCAAAACTTCGGACCACATTTCGTCGAAAGTGCGACAATTTACAAAGGTCAGAAGTGCGACGGATTGGGAAACGTCGGAAGAGTGACGCTTGTTTGGAAGCGACGGAAAAAGTGTCGATAGTGCGACACTTTTTAATTGCGTCAGAACTGCGACGGTATGGTAAACCACGTTTTTCCCGCCCTCGAACTATCTCTCTTGCGACGAATATGTGTCGGAATAGCGACGAATTGGCCGTTGGAATTTCCACCAAATTTTCTAGTTAGGGGTCTCATGGAAATATTCAGCAAAATATTGAAGCGGGGAAAGAAGGACCATCTGATGATTGGTCAATAAAAAATGAAGGTATGGAAAGTTGTGTGAAATTTCCAAGTTCTACTCCAGTTGAGATTGTTAGGTTATACAGAAAGTTAGATCTTCAGAGAAGAGAATTGGAAAAGCAAAGGATCTAGGTTCAGGGAAAGTTACTGGAAGACACGGAACAGGGAAACATTTTTCAAACAGATGATGTGAAGGAGGGACTAACTGATAGTCTCACAGAGGAATTAAATCAGCATACTGATGTGCTGATGGATGAGGGAATTTCAGAGCAACGTATTGAAATGTTGCCAGCAGCAGAAGGGGCACTAAAACCTTTTGTTTTTTATTCTAACAATTGTTTTGTGAGGACAGGTTATATTGTAGATGCTGGAGAAAATCTATTAGACAGATAAATTGAAATGATGAGGCGAATGATGATGAAAGTATCTCGGAAGAAGCCAGCAACAGTAAAACAAAGAAGAAGCAGCAAGAGAAAGACAATAGAAGATTGTAAAAGCATAGCCAGTGGGGCAATGCAGCATAAAGTGTGGAGACCTGGAGAAGAACAACAGACAGAAGTAGCGACAAGTGGGAAGTTACAACACAAGATATGGGATCTAGGCAGACACAGATCTGGACACATGATCAGGCGATCATGATTAATTTCAACCTTGGGAGTCTGATGCAGGAGCATCAAGGCAAATTTTCATTATTTAATTATGTAATAAAGGGGGGTGTGACATTTTAATTGTTTTATTAATTAATTTGTTATTTTTAAATAAAATAGGAGAGAAATAATAAAAGTGAGGATTTTGTATATATTCTTTTAATAATTAAAAGGATATGAGAGAAAATAGAATTAGGTAGAAAATTTATGGAGTAGGAATTATATGTACGGGACTTTGTTGAGTCCACACCTAAAATGAATTTAAATTAGATTTAGTTGAGGATTAGGTGGAGATATTTTTGGAATGAATTAAATTCATTATTTGTGTATAAATGTGAGTGTTTTTGTGAGGAAAAAAACATAGTTGAAGAACTGAGATAGTGAGGAGTTGAGTGAGTGAGGAGATGTTTGAAGGGCCAAGAGCCAGAGGCCGCCCAATGTAATATTTGGCCACAGAATTCGATATAGTTAATGGAGTTGATTTGCATGGCTCTTTCCACCTTCATGTAAATTTGAGATGAATGCTTTTTTTTTTATGGATTTATTCTATAGAAGAATTGAACATTTTTTGATCTTGATTAGGCAGTGAGTTTCTTATATGCCAGGATCTGCTTTCTAGCAGAATCCCTGCATCATAGGTATAGCAGACTTCCTATCATGGATCTATAAATTTTTTGATCTACATTTGCTGATCCATAATTAGCACATAGTTTGCATCCCGTGATCATGGGAGTTGACACATGTTTGCAGTCTTCCATTTGAAACCTTTTCAACATTTCTCTTAAGTATTTTTCTTGTCGAATGAATATTCCTATGTTATTTTGTTGAATTTGAAGTCCTGAATAGAAGGTGAGCTCTCAAATCATTAACATCTCAAATTCTGATTTCATTTCTTCAGCAAATCCTTTTTCTAACTCATATTTGTTGCTACCGAACATGATGTCATCTATATACATTACTACAATTAAAAGTTCATTTTCATTAGCCTTTATGTAAAAATTGTTGTCTACTCCTCCTTTATTGAACCCTTGTTTATGCAAGTATTTTTACAGCCTTTAATACCATGCATGAGGAGCTTGTTTCAGACCATATAAGGCTTTATTTAATCTTCACACATAGTCATGTTTATTTGTTAATGAGAATCCTTTAGGTTGTTCTGTGTAGACTTCTTCCTCTAAATATCCATTCAGGAAGGCAGACTTCACATCCATTTGATATACCCTAAAATAATGATAGCATGCAAAGGCCAAAAACATTCTGATTGCTTCCATTCTAGCTACAGGGGCAAAGGTTTCATCATAATCAAGTCCTTCAATTTGAGAATATCCCTTGCATACAAGTTTGGATTTATTTATGATTACCTGCCCTTGTTCATTCATCTTATTCTTGAATATCCATTTTGTGCCAATGCCATTTTTCCCAGTGGGTCTTGGAATTAACTCCCAGGTATTGTTCTTCTCAATTTGGTCTAGTTCTTCATTCATAGCATTTACCCATTTTTTTTCTTTGCTATCTTCTTCGAACTTCTTTGGCTCCATTTGAGATAGCATGGCTAGGTATACTTCTTTTGTCTGTTCAACAAGTTTTTTTCTTGTCTGGACTCCCACACTCTTCTCCCCAATGGTTTGATTTTTTGCATGGTTCTTTTGAGTGTGTCTTGAGGGATATTTTGAGTTTAATTTTGTATCTTCTGTTGTCTTGCTCTGTTCATCATTATCTTGGTTCTCATCTTCATGATCATCTGGAGGATTGTCACAGCTTGTGATACTTGTTTTGTTTGGTAGATCTTCATCAAATCTTACATCAATGCTTTCCACAATTTTGTGCAGTCTTTTGTTGTAGCACCTGTAACCCTTACTCTTGGATGCATATCCTAAAAATATTCCTTCATCAGCTCTTGCATCAAACTTCCCAAGTTTTTCATAATTATTTTTTATGAAACACTTTCTTCCAAAGACTCTAAAGTGCTTGATTGATGCTGGTTTACCATGTCATAATTCGTAAGGAGTCTTGTCACAACTTGGTCTTAGATGAGCTTTGTTAAGAATGTGAAAAACTGTGTGTACTGCTTCTTCCCAATAGGTGTGGGGAATGTTACTTTCTTGCATCATGGCCCTCGCAATCTATTGTAATGAACTGTTTTGCCTTTCTGCCACTCCATTTTGTTGAGGTGTACCTACAATTGTAAACTATTGTTTTATCCCATGTTCATTACATAGGTCTGCAAAGTCATAGTATGTGAATTCAACTCCTCTGTCTGATCTGATGCACTGTAGCTTGCATCCTATTTGATTTTCTGCCAATGCTTTGAATATCTTGAATTTCTCAAGTGCTTTAGATTTATATTTGAGAAATTCCACCCACGTCAATCTAGTAAAATCATCTATTATCAGCATGAAATAAGATTCTCCACCTGGTGCATTAGTTCTTGAAGGTCCACACAAGTCCATGTGTACAAGCTGAAGTGGCCTACTTGTAGATAGTTCATCTTTGGTCTTGAAAGATGTGTGGGTCTGTTTGCCCAGTTGGCATGATTTACATATGATATTTGAAGGCTTCTTTATTGCAGGTGTTATCACTCAGGTTTTCCTTGAAGTTGTGGAAAAGGAAAGTATACCCGAGGTAACCACAAACCAACCTTCAGATGCAGAATCTAGCCAATCTGCATCCAGAGAGGGCTCTCTCTTTATAATTTATCTTTGTTCTTAGAAGGTTTTAGGCTAGTTATAGATCCAAGAGTTTGTTTGAAAATGGTGGAATCCACAAACTAAGGGCAAGGTTGAAAGTTTTCAGTCCATTGGGCTATGGAGTCAAAGGATGGCTTTACTGGATTTCTATTCTACACACAAGATGGATTTACATGGCAAGGTAGCTAGACAGAGAACAATCCTTAAAATTTAAAGTGGATGGGATGATCTTGAAGGGATGAAAGGCAGCTAAGAATCTTTCACCATGTTCAAAATAAAGAAATGAGATGACTACAAACAAAGAGCAATGAATAATTATTTATTATAGTAATCAACAATGTTTAAATTAGCAAAGCAAGAGAATTTAAGAATTCATGCTTATAACCAATTTAGAGGAAAACATTAAGAACAATCACATCTGAAATCAGAGTACAATTAAGTAAATTCTGATTCAATCCTTTATGTAAATTATTCAAAAATGGACATAATGATATTATAAACTGATAAAAAACTTAAGACAAAGGGTAGAAAGACTTATTGAACTGCAGTCCAACACATGAATCCTGCAAAAAGTCCTGAGCTTCAAATCGTCATCCAGTAAGCCACGAATAAATTTCTCCAAAATGCTTTTATTCCGAAAATCTCAATGTTACAGCAAAGTAATAGAATCCACCCTCAATACTCTTTTTGAGGGTTTATTTATACAAGAAATAATTGAAAATATCTTACACTAACCTAGCCAATAATCTAGGGTGACTAAGGAGTAATTTACAAATAAACAGGAGACAAATGGTCTCGTAGATAGAATAATAAGTAACTGCTGATGTGCTGTGTCCTTTCTTTGTGGATGTGCTGGAGGTAAGTGCTGAAAAAAGGCTCGATGTTGTCCTTTGGAGTAATTTATTTGCTTGCTTGATACTCTTTCATCTGTACTCACTTTTATCCTTTACCTGATAGTAAAAGATAAAATTCTCATCCTGAAGATAAATTTTAAAGAATTTTCAATAAGTCTCTCCACCATTGATCATCTGGTATCATAGTCCTTTTGAGTTTTCTCAAGGTCTCATCTGCTTCTGTAAGTTTGTAAAATGTGGGCTCATTAGGAAACAGATACTTTATTTCATGTTCAAGATGAAATAAATTCCTCACTCTATCATAGATATTTCTCCCTGTTGGTAATGTTGATTCTGGCAAACTGGTAGAACAAGTAGCTGTATTTTGAGCATGAGCATTTATTTTCTTTACATAGGTTTCCAAGTCCATTATTTGATCCTCTGAGAGCATAGGACTTGGTAACCCACTGTCCAACAAAGCTTGAAATTTTTCTCTGAAAATATTGATATCAACCAAAATATCTGTGCATTTCCTTTCTAAATTCTGCATGAAAGTTCTTTTGATGAAAACTCTCTTTATTTCCAAAACTGTGCCGGTCCTGTCTTCAATCCCTAATACTGCAAGCTGTTGCTTTGTCCGGGTGTTCAAAAATTGAATGAGCTGATTGGCCTGCTCAGGCCTGCCTCTTAATTCATTTCTGGTTCTGTTTATTTCTTCTTGAGCTATTTTAATCAAATCATTTTGTTCAAAAATTGCTTGAACAGAGGGCCAAATACCCTTTATTAACTCAATGATACTTCCCCAAAGAATTTCATTTATTTCCTTTAAAGGCTTTTCTAATGAAAGATCTTTTTCCAAAGCCTGAACCAATTTTTCTAACCTTTTTATTTCCCTGGTGTTATCAGCAACTGTCTTCTTAGATGTATCATATTTCTCTTCCAATTTTACTAATTGCAATTTTGTGGTTTGAAGTTCTGTGACCCTTAGTTGTAAACTTTCCATTTGCTTTATTAATTCATCAGAACTTAAACCAGAAGTGTTTACCTGGGCTGGCTGTGTTTGCTGACCTGTTGTTGTAGTACCTGTGGTTGATGTCTGCCTGATAGTTTCCTGTTCCTGCAAAGCTTGTTCCAATTCCTTCTCCATTTCACTTAGTCGCTCAGTCATATTTAGGAGCAACTCCATTATTTCTTCCTGTGAATTCCCCTTTAGAACTTCTTGGGTCTGAGGGTGCCTTGAGGCTGGCAATTTTAGCTGCTTTCTTAGTGCAGCTATGTCATCATCTTTCTTCTTTATTAATGCCTCAACACTTTTAATGTCTTTGGGGTTGTGACCCAAGCCAATGATTATGTCTTCCAAAGACTTTATTCTGTTATCTTTGGCCTAAGAAGAGGCCTTTTCAATTTGCAATTGGGCGCTTGTGTTATTCAAAGAATCTTGCAGTGTTAGAGCTGCCATGGCTTTATTGGTAAGAGTGGAATAGACCATTTCCCCAGTTTGTCTGTGTAGCTCTATCTGGTCCAGAGGATGAATGTCCTTTGCCAGAACTTCAAAATTTGTTCTGATGTAGTCAGCTGCAGTAATGGGTTTTGGCACCTTTGACTTGAAGTGGCTCATTATCATTTTGCCTTGTGATATGTCAAATGCTGACATTAGCATTTCTTGATTATGGGGAGCCATTTTCAAATATTGATCATATACCTTCATTCTTAATGGATCATTCTTGGCCTTTATATTAATGAAGGTTCTTTTTATATCCCCTGTATCTGTTTTTGGTGGTCTGAAAGAGGATACCTCAGTACTCAATTGCTTTTGTAAAGCTTTTCCTTTCTGTCCTATGTTTGTTTCACTAACTGTGCCAGTTAGTTGACTGTCTTCCCTCCCATCATCAAACACTTCATCTATGATTTCCACATCTGGAAGTGGATCTGATTTATGTTTTTTAGCTTGATGTATTCCTGAAGGCTCTTTAGGAGGCGTGGTATCTGGAACTTGCCTTTTCTTTCCTATTTCCACATTTGATGGAGTTTGTAACTCTGGAACTTGTGGATGATTTACCTGAGTGGGAGAAACCTGTGATTGTTCAGGTGCTTTGGAATTTTGTGGTTTCTCTGCCATGACCAAAGTTTCAATGACCTGGATTTCAGGTTCCTTTCCTTTGCCCTTTGGTTCTGCTGCAACTGATGAACTGCTTTCCTGTAATGTCTGCTGTAGAGTTGCTGCTGAAGAAGTGCCAATTTGGGGTACCTGCACTTGACCACAAGATTCTAGGTCACACTTCTTCTCGAGATCTTTCATAATTTTGTTCATTTTATCAGCTTCACTTTCTTCCTCAACAAGTGTTCCTTCAACCCATTCATCTTGATTGGCATATTGTTCTAGTTCAGGAATCTTGTGGTGTATATAAGAGGATGATTTGTTCTTTAATCTCTTTTCACAAATAAAACCAAATGGGTCATAAGGAACCCAACGAAAAGTTCTTTGGAACTTGCTTTGTAATATATTTTCTGCCTCTCTCTCGGCCTCCCTAGAGTTGCAGATGAAAGGACCTAATTGACTTTTGATCCTTAGTTGGGCTTTCTTCTTCACACTACAAAAATGGATCACATCTGAATTATTCATCTGCCTGAAATATTCCAAGGCAAAAATCCTCATGGGCACATATCTTGGTAACTTGAATGGATGTAATTCACATCCATAAATTCTAATGACTGTATGGTTTTGATACAAATACCAATCTCCAACTTTATAAGTCCTTGAAAGTTGCAAGGTCTTTTTTATTTCATTACTGAGCCTTGGGGGAGGGATTCCTGTTAACAAAGTTGTTGCAGGATATACAAACTGATCAATGAACTCAGTGTAGGAATAGGGAGAATTAGAGGAAGAATGAATTATGGGGGACCAAAATATGACTGACCTGGGGTTTCCCTTGGCATCAAGTTTTTGAACAGGGAAAGGGAACTTTTCTGACTGATAGTAGATAATGAGATGATAGATGACTGAGGAATATTTAAAAACTTTTTCATCATCTAGCCTCATGAATTGATCATGGATCTTATTGGCTATGAAAGAGGCAAAGTCATATTTAATCTCAGGAGGTTGCCCAGGAGTAAAAATGGATAGCAAAACCAAGTTTATCTCATCAACATATTCACTGGTGTTGAAGCCCAAGACAAAAGATATCATATTGAGGATGAGTCTTCCCAATTGATTGAAATAATAAAAACCATAGGGAGGAGGTCCCTTAGGTTGGTGTTCAGGCAACATGAAATTATGGCAAATGGACTCTAATTTCTCTGGGGTCAATTTATTAGATTTCTCAATCAATTCTTCCATGGACAGAGGTGCCAATTCTTGGTCAGGTTCAAATTGTAGCATTTCATTGATGGCCTGAGGAGTGATAGGGAAAATAACACTCTGGTCAGGGGAAATTACAGCCCTTTGAGTGGGATCATAGTTTGAATGGCAATAGTGGATGATTTCTGGGAAATTAATGACTGAGGGGATGAGATACCTTGGGAGATTGGATTCCCACAGTCCAATGACATCTTGCCCCTTTGAATAATCGTCTCTGCAGCGACAAAAACTCAGAAGGGGGCTTTCATCAAAATGCAAGTCTTTAATTTGAAAATCTCTATCCACTAAGGGTAAATACTCTAATTCTCTGTGAGGGGCATTCAGTGGGGTCACATTCAGGGCTGCTGGGGCTTCCATTTTGGTTCTTGTGGATTCAAAACGGAAATTCCTGGGTTTTCTTCACAGGCCGGGCGCGTTTTCGATTTTAATGATGAAATCGGCACAATTGTAGGTTCAGGGAGCAATTGCACAGTTTTAAAACCTCTGGGGAAGATCTCAGTGATGGGTTTTAATCACTAATTCAGCGAAAAACAAAGAAAACAGCGTTTTACTTGCAGTTCGGGGCGGAATAGGATAAATACCTGTTCTTGGAAGAAAGCTGGTTCTTAACAGGTAACAGGCGGTAGCAGGAGGACGCTTGAACGCAGGTCTGGCGAATTTATGGAGCGAAATTGAATGGAACAGTGGATTTCAATGGAAATTCAAAAACCGTAGCAGAGAGCACAGTCGCGTTTAAATGGTGAAAATGACACAAAAACGCGAAATTTTGTTTTATTTCCAAATTCAAAAGGGGGGTTTTTAGTTTTTTGAGGAGTGACGTCACATTGGTACGGGCTGACGTGTGCAGGGGTCGGGCGGTAAGTGGTTTAGTCCCTGCACCGCTTATGGACTATAGTGGTTTTGAACGCGAGGGGAGCGATTCCATTGAGCGATGGACGCGTGGCAGGTGAACAGTTCCAATACCACCAATCCCCCGCTCGTTAAAATGCTGACAAGGGATGGGTAGCGGGATTGATAGGGAGCGTTGATCTTTGGAAGAGTGATCGGACGGTTGCAATGACGGGGAATAAGCGGAGGATTAAGGTGTGGGCCCGTCGGGTTTTTAAAACAATTAAATTTTAATCTAATCACCCCGGGGGGCGTCTGATAGGCGGAGGAGTATGGTTATTAATTAATTCAGATAATTAATTAATCCCGTAATCACAATGAAAAAAGGGGTCGTGGCGGGGTTTTGTTAGGCGCGGGTATTACAATTAAAGTATCGGGTCGGATGCCAGGTGGATGAGCCACGTTGGCGCGGGAATTATCCAAAGTTTTGGTTTAAAAACAAAACTTCGGGTTTTAATCCTTTTTGTATTAAACATATATGATTATATGTTTAAAGCTTTTCTCATATATGTTTTTTTTATTATATGATAAATTAACCGATATAATTAATTTACCATAGGGGCGGGAGTATTATTAATGATATATTTTAACCAAAGGGGTTGTATAGTGGGTTTTTATTTAAATGCACAGGGAAATAAATACTTTGGCTAAACTTTATTATAAAGGGGTTTTTGGATATTTATATAAAAGGAGTTATATACTTAGGATAAAGGATTTTCACTAGGGATTTAATAACTAGAGTTAAACATTAATATGACAAAGGGACAAGGGAACTCAAAATACTTTGCACATCTAAGAAAGTGATAATTTCTGAAGTAAATTGCAATATCTCATCTTCAACACTTAAACTTAGAATAGTAAGTTATTTTGAGGGATTTTTATGGAATTTTGCATAATTTTCCTAAGCCAAAAGAGATTTTACTTAGGAAAAGGTTAAAGATGAATGATTATAATGATGAATTATCTCAAGTACTTAGGTCTTTTTGATCATTAGGCCGAGGGTCCGGTCCCTCCAAAAGTCAAGGAAATGCCTTGAGCCCTTTTGATCTCCAAACACCTTAGTACTTTGGGGGAAATTAGTAAAACTTTTAAGGGGGAAATGATGAGGGAGGTTAATGATTTTTGACTTTGCTTGCTGTGATTTTCCAGTGTATTTCCTGCTTCAGTTTTTGTGATGAAAGTAAAGGATCAAAAACATGTAGCAGCATCATTCATCAGATAAAAACTTTGCAACCATCTACCTACCCTATCTACTTGACACTACCATTTTCTCTTCTTTATTAGGGTGCATTTAGACTTGCAAACCCTTATCAATCTTTTTTCTTTTTACAAGGCAAATCTATCTAATTCTACCCTTACTACATCCAAGGGCTCAGATTAAACTATTGAGCACCTTTTATTAACTCTACCTATCTACTTATCTGCCAAGATTAAACTGTTTGGTCAGATATTTATTCTCTATTCTATAACATGAAATTGAAATATGAATAAGTCAAGTTTAAACAGTTTGACTATTCATGAATTGTGGCAAAAGTTTGACAAGCTGCACACAATTGCTTTATTACAAAAATAAAATAGTAGTGGCATTTGGATTTGCACACTTTCCTTGGTCTATTTTTTGTTTGGGGTTCATTTCTTTCACTTTTTTGACCATTTTATTTTTCTTACCCTTTAATTTTTCTTTTAGGGTATACCCTCTTTACATATTTTTTAAATTTTTTGATTTTTTGGTTTTTTAAGAATATGGAACACCTTTGCTCAAGAAAAAGGTTTGAACATATTCCATAGTTCAACAAAAAAATCATGAAATATGACACCTATTGGTATAGGAGTCTAACACTGGCTCCACTTGGGGATGGCTTTTCCTTGTGAAAAGTCAAGAACATCAGGTCAGATGCCTCAAAATGCCTTAAACTGAATCATGAAATCTCCTTCTCCTGGTAGCTTTTATTTTACATATGATAGTGAAACTTTTGAAGCTTAGGGCCTTCACTTCGGGCTTCAACTTCAAGAAGTCACCATCCAATCCAAACTGCATTAAAAAAAGGATATATTATGTACAAGTTAGAAAAATCAAAACATTCTAGTAAATGGGATCAAAATAATGCTTGAGCATTCGACCATTGACTGGTCCTTCTTCCACTTCTGAATTGTCCATATCTTTCAAAAAGTATGTATTGTTTCCCTGCAAGGCATGAATAATGTAAGGCCCTTTCCACAAAAAATCAAATTTTCCATGTTTCCCTTTTTCTTCTCTTCTAGAATCCCATCTTAGGACTTTATCACCTAGTTGAAAATCTTCTGCTTTAGTCCTTTTATCAAACATTTTCTTTAGCTTTTCCTGCAAGACTTGAGATCGTTGGTATACCTCTTCCATTTTTTGCTGCAAGTGGATTGTTTGATTAATTCTTCTTTGAATCTCATTTGGTTCCACTTGAGCCTCCTGAAGTAATTTCATAACAGGAATTCCTAAAGATGATGGGAATCTTGCTTCAAGGCCATAAACTAACTCATATGGACTAGTCCCAATTGATTTCTTAGTTGTAAGTCTGTCTTCCCACAATGCATTGGTCAGTTTCTTGTGCCAATTCTTTTTGTTTTCTTCCAATAACATTTTGATGATATTGATAAGGCTTTTATTGGAGGATTCTGCTAGTCCATTACCCTGAGGGTAATAAGCTGTTGAATGGCCTAAAGTATTATGATATTTACTACAGAAACTAATCATTTTCTTTGACTTAAATGCAACAACATTATCTGTTATAATTTTTTTGGACAGCCAAATCTTGAAAGTATGTTGGTTTCTAAAAACCCTATAATCACAGAATCATTGGACTGTCTGCATGGGATAGCTTCAATCCATTTAGCGAAGTAGTCTGTGGCAGTTAAAATCCATCTGTGTTGTCCTGAAGAAGGGGGATGAATTTCTCCAATAAAATCTAATCCCCATTGTTGAAAAGGTCTTTCTGTGGAAATTGGTTTTAAAGGCAAAGGTAACAACTTTCTTTTACCCTCAAATATCTGACATTTGTGACAAGTTGTTACAAATTTCTTAACATCAGAAAATAAAGTTGGCCAGTAAAAACCAGCCCTTAATATTTTGTCTGCAGTTGATTTCCAGTAGAGATGTCCTCCAAAATCCCCTGCATGAAATTCATTAAGAAATTTATCAGTTTCATCTTTTAATAAACAATTCAACAAGATTCCTTCATGATTTTTCCAAAATAGAGTGCTATCTAAAATACAATATTTCAAAGATGTCATTTTTAAAAATCTTCTTTTCGTTCTGGACAACCCTGGAGGAGCTTGCAGGTTTAATAAAACATGAATTATATCAGTGTAGCAGGGTGAATCTAAGAAAGCTTGACTAATCTGTGGAGTCGCCATCTCCTGATTGTCATCCAGTTCGTTAATGTCTAAGGCTTGGCAATTAGTTTCAGTCATGAGTTGTGCCAAACCTTGACCTTTTATGAGTTTTGTTGGTTTAATCTCAATATCATATTCTAAAATGGTAGCTATCCACTTACCTCTTTTACCTTCAATGCCATCTTGGGTCAAAATATCTTTAACTACAACATTAGGCACATAAGCTATCACATGAGAATATAATATGTAAACCCTGAAATCTTTAATTGCTTTTACCAATGCAAAAGCCTGTTTTTCCATAATATTGTATTTTAGAGATGCATCCCTAAGTGCTTTACTAAAAAATGCTATTGGTTTTTCACACCCTTGGTCATCTTTTTGAAGTAAAACAACTGCAACTGTATGTTCAGAAGCAAATGAAAAAATAATAAAATCTCTGTCAAATTTGGGACTGGTAAGGACTGGTTTCCTTGTTAAAGCCATTTTAATTTCCTCAAATGATTGTTTGGCTTATACAGTCCAGTCAATGCTTGAATCTTTCCTCAGCATGTTAGTGAGCAATCTAAGTAATTCAGCTAAACTAGAAATAAATCTTCTCAAGAAATTAATTTTTCCTATGAATGCTTGCAACTCTTTTATGTTTCTAGGATGAGGTATCTATAAAATTGCTTGTATTCTTTCTGGATCAATCCTAATGCCATCTTTATAAATGATGTGCCCTAAGAGCTTTCCTTCTTCCAAACCAAATAATGACTTTTTTGGGTTTAAAGAAATTCCATATTTTCTGCACTTTATAAATACTTGCCTTAAATGATCTAAATGTTCTTGATCTGTTTTAGAAAAAACAGTTAAATCATCTAGATAAATAACCAGAAAATCATGTATTTCTTTAGCAAAAGCAATATCCATTGCTCTTTGAAATGTAGCTCCTGCATTCTTGAGCCCAAATGGCATTTTTACATATTTAAACGTACCCCATGGTGTTGTAAATGTTGTTTTATCCTGATCATCAGAATGAACCAGAATCTGGTTGTACCCTGAAAATCCATCCAATAGAGATATCCTAGAAGATCCTACTACCCTTTGAAGAATATGATCCATTTTTGGTAAAGGATAGTTATCTTTTAAAGAAAATTTATTCAAATTTCTTAGATCAACACACAGTCTAATTTCTCCTGTCTTCTTCCTAGTTGGTACTAGGTTAGAAACCCATTCTGAGAATTTGATAGGAGCTATAATCCCTGCTTCAAACATTCTTTTGATTTCCTTTTCAATTGAAGGTAATAAAACATGATTTATTCTTCTAAGCTTTTGTTTGAAAGGTTTCTGATCTGGCTTCAAAGGCATAGTGTGTTGAATGATGGATGTATCATAAGATTTCAGATCTTCATAACTCCAGGCAAAAACATCCTGGAATTTTCTCAATAGTTCAATATATTTGACCTTTTGATCTTGTGGAAGAGATTTGGACAACTTAACCATTTTAGGATTTTCTGGGGTCCCTAAGTTGCATTCTTCCATATCAGCCTTAACAGGTTCCATTTTAGGTCTAAATGGAATATCATTTGAGTCAAACAGGTCTTCCAAAGGAGTTAATCCTTTGGGCAAATGATTATCTTTTAAATTAATGATTTCTGTCTCATCTTCTATGATCTCATCAGACTCAATTTGTTTCAGATTCTGCATGTATTTTTCTGTGAATGTGGTTGGGTGCAGCATATGAATTGCATTTTCTCTTGAAATTTCTATTTTTTGTTCTTTTTCTTGATCAAATTCATCAATAGTTATGTCTTCATCTATATTACAGTTAGAAAACTCATTTTGAAGTGTCAAAAAATTATTGATTTGATTGTTATTAACAAATACTTGCCAATTCAAAAGATTGTCTGGTATAGCAGGCCTATGTCTAATCTCAGCTGAAAAATGATGATTAGGGTCAAAAGGTAACTTGCATGTGCTAGCAAACATGGCGAGGCTGTGAGCATGCAAATTTTGTTTCTTGGGAATCTTGGCAAGTTGAGCTTGTAAAAATGTGTTGAGAATATCTACAACTGTCTCTCTGTATTGTTTTAGTCTCATATCTTTTGTTGAACATTCTCCTTTAATCTGTTGAATAATTAGTTCGGAATCTCCTATGATTGATACCCTAATAGCTCCTAACTTCTTGACATGTTTAAGCCCTAATAAAAGAGCTTCGTACTCTGCCATGTTGTTAGTGCATTTGAAATTCAACCTATAAGCATGACCCTCTGCATGATTATTCTCAACATTATGTAACCAAATCCCAGCTCCTACCCCTAGTCTGTTTACTGAGCCATCAAACTCTAAATGCCATAGAATTTCATGTTCATAATCTTCATCAATTGTTTTAAAGTGTTTCTTGACAGGAGCTAGTTGTTTAGTTTCTTCAGGTATTTCTTGATCATCTGTTGTTTCTTTGTTTTCAGATATTTCTTCAATTTTAACAGTGGTTTTGTTTATGGTTTCCAATTCTGGAGCTTCTATTTCAGTAGGAAGATCTAACTCAGCATTGTATAAAATAAAAGAATCCATATCAGAATGTACAGAATAAACAGGGAAGTTTTCAGGCTTCTCATGGCTACTAACTAAGTACTTCATCAAGGTTTCTCTATATAATCTTTTAGGCTGACCAAATACCGAAATAGTTGCATATGACATGTCTAGTTGAATAGACCCTCCAAGTTTAGCACCCCAAGATCTAGACAATAACATACCATATTTAGGTGGAATATCAGCAACTACTATGTCCATTAAGACAGACTTAGCAGGGTATTGTACCAAAGTTACACACAAATCTTTAATCAAACCTAAACATTTTACCTAACTAGAATCAAATGAAAACAAATCTTTGTACGGTCTGGTAATATCTAGATTTAATCTTTCCATTACTGCTTTTGGCATCAAATTGTGAGATGCTCCAGAATCAAGCATTGCATTATGGAGTATCTTATCATGAACATTCAGGCTTACATAAAATGGAGGAGTTCCTCCACTTTCTGGTTTTCCATTTACCTCGGGGCCAAAAAGAAGTTTGGGTTGATCATCAAGAATATTTACTGAATCATCCAATCCAGTAATGTTAATATTTAAGGACTTGGTAATTTGACTTCTATAGAGCTCATGTTTAGCCAATTCTGATAAAAGAACAACTATCTTGAGTTTGCCTATTTCAGCCTCTAGATTAAAAGGTTTTTCTGTTTGAGTTTTAGTGTTTTGCACAGTTGGGTTTTCTCTGTTTTTTGGGTCTTCAATGTTTTTCTCTTTTTCATGAATGAAGTTTTGTTTTGAAGATGTTTCTGGACTAACCTCTACTGATTCTTCTACATTTCCTATAGGAGGAAAAGTATTAGACTGTTGTTTGTTATTTGGTTGGCTGTCAGAGACATCTTCAATTATTGGATTCGAAGGGTTGGGATTTATTCTAGACAAAATTTGTACAGGGGAAATGTTTTGTACAGGAGGAATGCTAGTTTTACCTTTGACATTTTGTTTTGCAGTTTTCTGTTTGCTATTCTCTGGCACATCAATTCGTCTACTTCTCAAGTTGTACTGTTTATGGACCTCGTAAATTGCTGTGTCATAGCCTTCCTTAAAATCAAAAGTCTCACCTGAATGAGTTTGGAATGTTTCAAGGATGTGATTCTCTTGATCATCCTGGGATAGGAAGACTTCTGGTTCATTTGTGTCACCAGTTACATTGTTTATTTCTACATCCTCTGTAGGTTCTTCAGAAGTTGAACCTTCAACAAAGTTTTCTTGGAAAGGTGGTCTAATGTTTTGGTCAGGGACATTCTTTCCACTATTTTGATTCAGATTCCTCCTAAAGTTTGGGTTTCTTGCAACATTCTGATTATCAGTAGAATATTTTCTTTCAATGGTCTCTACTCTGTCTCCTAATCTTTCCATACCTTTAATGATTGCATCCAGCTTCTTTTCAAAAGCTAAAGGTTCTTCATTCAGAGGCATTCTTCTTTCTGCTCTTGCTCTGGCTCGTTTTTCTATCAGATTTGTCTCTACACTTACCACTATGCTTTGCATTTCCTCTAATGTTTGAGGAGCTCTTTCCCTGAGGGAATAAGCTATATCAGAATCAAAACCGTCTGGAAATTTAACCAACACAGAGTCAGGTGGGGGTCTTAGATTTTGAGGAACAGCGTTATATGCTTCATTGAATCTAATGATGTAATCTTGTACTGTTTCGTTAGGTCTTCTTCTTAATTTTTCAAATTCTGACAGGATCTGAAGAGGATCCTTTTTCTTCTCCCATCTGTTCAAAAATGCCCTATATAAAGCTGGTAAATCAGCAATACTATCTGGGGCAAGGGCCCTAAACCATGTCCTAACTTCTCCAGTAAGACTCTGAACGAAAATTCTCATTCGGACATTATCAGTGTCAATTTCATAGAACTCAAAGTAATCAGTCATCCTTTTGGTGTGTTGTTGTGCTGTGTAAGTACCTGATCCATCAAAAGGTGTGATCTTACTTTGGTAATCTTGGGGCAAAGCAGGAGGGTTGGCTGGTAACTGTAAAGGGGCGTATCGATTGGCCATTGGAAGATATAGTGGGATGACAGGAGTTGATGGTCTGGTAGGAGGAAATGGAGGAGTAGAAGGGGTGACAGGTGTTTGAAAAGCTTGAGAAAAAGTAACTGAACTTGGAGATGCTTCAGTAATTACAAAGATATTTTAATTTTCTTCAAAGGTTTGTTCAGATTTAATAGAGTTCTGTAATTTTCTGTCAAGATGATGTGAAACAAATCTGTATTGCAAATCTTCAAAGAACAATGGATCTGGAACTAATCTGGACAATTCGGTCTCAGAGAAGTTCACAAATAAAGATGTTTCAAATCGTGCATCAAAAGGAATGTCATCAATATATATAATTTTCACAGGACAAGATGCAGATCTAGAAAGTGGTCTAGAACTTCCTAAACTTTCCTGACTTCCTCTTTCAGAACTTTCTTGACTTCCTTGTCTTCTAAGAATCCTAGGAATCAGATTTGGATTTTCAAATATTGGTGGTGGATTGGGGTCAGGATTTGACCTAGTATGTCGAATCCTTTCTGAAGCCAGTTTTCCTAGACTATGTGTTTTTAGATTTTTTGATTTTAATTGAAATAATAAATACAACTTCTACAAATTCTTCAAGAAATAATGATGTGTGATTTAAAATTTTCTCAAAGATCTGTTAAACTAGAGAATCTGATTGAAAATTTTGAAACTAAGGTTCAGTATATAAGCTAAATCAGAGATAGACTGAAGCAGCATTTATTTACTTTTGCAATTGCAGAGCAAAAGCAATTTCAAAGGCTACCTGGCTGATCTTCAGACTCTGTCTATAGCTTATAAATCAAACAATAATATCAATAAAATGATTCAGGTCCCCAGTATGGTCGCCACTATGTTATCACTCAGGTTTTCCTAGAAGTTGTGCAAGAGGAAAGTATACCCGAGGTAACCACAAACCAACCTTTTAGATGCAGAATCTAGCCAATCTGCATCCAGAGAGGGCTCTCTCTTTATAATTTATCTTTGTTCTTAGAAGGTTTTAGGCTAGTTATAGATTCAAGAGTTTGTTTTGGAAAATGGTGGAATCCACAAACTAAGGGCAAGGTTGAGGGTTTTCAGTCCATTGGGCTATGGAGTCAAAGGATGGCTTTACTGGATTTCTATTCTACGCACAAGATGGCTTTACAGGGAAAGATAGCTAGACAAAGAACAATCCTTAAAATTTAAAGTGGATGGGATGATTTTGAAGGGATGAAAGGCAGCTAAGAATCTTTCACCATGTTCAAAAAGAGAAATGAGATGACTACAAACAAAGAGCAATGAAGAATTCTTTATTATAGTAATCAAAAATGTTTAAATTAGCAAAGAAAGAGCATTTAAGAATTCATGCTTATAACTAATTCAGAGGAAAACATTAAGAACAATCACATCTGAAATCAGAGTACAATTAAGTAAATTCTGATTCAATCCTTTATGTAAATTATTCAGAAATGGACATAATGATATTATAAACTGATGAAAAACTTAAGACAAAGGGTAGAAAGACTTATTGAACTGCAGTCCAACACATGAATCCTGCAAAAAGTCCTATACTTCAAATCGTCATCCAGTAAGCCACGAATAAATTTCTCCAAAATGCTTTTATTCCGAAAATCTCAATGTTACAGCAGAGTAATAGAATCCACCCTCAATACTCTCTTTGAGGGTTTATTTATACACAAAATAATTTGAAACAATCTTACACTATCCCAGCCAATAATCTAGGGTGACTAAGGCATAATTTACAAATAAACAGGAGACAAATGGTCTCGTGGATAGAATAATAGGTAACTGCTGATGTGCTGTTTCCTTTCTTTGTGGATGTGCTGGAGGTAAGTGCTGAAATAGGGCTCGGTGCTCTCCCTTGGAGTAATTTTTTAGCTTGTTTGACACTCTTTGTCTTTACGGATACTCTTTAACCTGTTCAACTGATACTCTTTCATCTGTGCTCATTTTTACCTTTCACATAATAGTAAAAGATAAAATTCTCATGCTGAAGATAATTTTCATAGAATTTCCAATAAGTCTCTCCACCATGAATCGTCTGGTATCATAGTCCTTTTGAGTTTTCTCAATGTCTCATCTGCTTCTGTGAGTTTGTAAAAGGTGGGCTCATTAGGAAATAGATATTTTATTTCATGTTCTAGATGAAATAAATTCCTCACTCTATCATAGATACTTCTCCCTGTTGGTAATGTCGATTCTGGCAAACTGGTAGAACAAGCAGCTGTATTTTGAGCATGAGTATTTATTTTCTTTACATAGGTTTCTAAGTCCATTATTTGATCCTCTGAGAGCATAGGACTTGGTAACCCATTGTCCAACAAAGCTTGAAATTTCTCTCTGAAAATATTGATATCAACCAAAATATCTGTGCACTTCCTTTCTAAATTCTGCATGAAAGTTCTTTTGATGAAAACTCTCTTTATTTCCAAAACTGTGCCGGTCCTGTCCTCAATCCCTAATACTGCAAGCTGTTGCTTTGTCCCGGTGTTCAAAAATTGAATAAGCTGATTGGCCTGCTCAGGCCTGCCTCTTAATTCATTTCTTGTCCTGTATATTTCTTCTTGGGCTATTTTAACTAAATCATTTTGTTCAAAAATAGCTTGAATAGAGGGCCAAATACCCTTTATTAACTCAATGATATTACCCCAAAGAATTCCATTTATTTCCTTTAAAGGCTTTTCCAATGATAGATCTTTTTCCAAAGCCTGAACCAATTTTTCTAATCTTTTTATTTCCCTGGTGTTATCAGCAACTGTCTTTTTAGATGTATCATATTTCTCTTCCAATTTTACTAATTGCAATTTTGTGGTTTGAAGTTCTGTGACCCTTAGTTGTAAACTTTCCATTTGCTTTATCAATTCATCAGAACTTAAACCAGAAGTGTTTACCTGGGCTGGCTGTCTTAGCTGACCTGTTGTTGTAGTACCTGTGGTTGATGTCTGCCTGATAGTTTCCTATTCCTGCAAAGCTCGTTCCAATTCCTTCTCCGTTTCACTTAGTCGTTCAGTCATATTTAGGAGCAACTCCATTATTTCTTCCTGTGAATTCCCCTTTAGAAATTCTTGGGTCTGAGGGTGCCTTGAGGCTGGCAATTTTAGCTGCTTTCTCAGTGCAGCTATGTCATCATCTTTCTTCTTTATTAATGCCTCAATACTTTTAATGTCTTTGGGGTTGTGACCCAAGCCAATGATTATGTCTTCTAGAGACTTTATTCTATTATCTTTGGCCTGAGAAGAGGCCTTCTCAATTTGCAATTGAGCACTTGTGTTATTCAAAGAATCTTGCAGCGTTAGGGCTGCCATGGCCTTATTGGTAAGAGTGGAATAAACCATTTCCCCAGTTTGTCTGTGTAGCTCTATCTGGTCCAGAGGATGAATGTCCTTTGCCAGAACTTCAAAATTTGTTCTGATGTAGTCAGCTGCAGTAATGGGTTTTGGCACCTTTGACTTGAAGTGGCTCATTATCATTTTTCCTTGTGACATGTCAAATGATGACATTAGCCTTTCTTGATTATGGGGAGCCATTTTCATATATTGATCATATACCTTCATTTTTAATGGATCATTCTTTGCTTTAATATTAATGAAGGTTCTTTTAATATCCCCTGTATCTATTTTTGGTGGTCTGAAAGAGGATACCTCAGTACTTAATTGCTTTTGTAAATCTTTCCCTTTTTGTCGTGTGTTTGTTTCACTAACTGTGCCAGTTAGTTGACTGTCTTCCCTCCCATCATCAAACACTTCATCTATGATTTCCACATCTAGAAGTGGATCTGATTTATGTTTTTTAGCTTGATGTATTCCTGAAGGCTCTTTAGGAGGTGTGGTATCTGGAACTTGCCTTTTCTTTCCTATTTCCACATTTGATGGAGTTTGTAACTCTGGAACTTGTGGATGATTTACCTGAGTGGGAGAAACCTGTGATTGATCAGGTGCTCTGGAAGTTTGAGGTTTCTCTGCCATGACTAAAGTTTCAATGACCTGGATTTCAGGTTCCTTTCCTTTGCCCTTTGGTTCTGCTGCAACTGATGAACTGCTTTCCTGTAATGTCTGCTGTAGATTTGCTGCTGAAGAAGTGCCAATGTGGGGTACCTGCACTTGACCACAAGATTCTAGGTCATACTTCTTCTCAAGATCTTTCATCATTCTGTTCATTTTGTCTGCTTCACTTTCTTCCTCAACTAGTGTTCCTTCAACCCATTCATCTTGATTTGCATATTGTTCTATTTCAGGAATCTTGTGGTGTATGTAAGGGGATGATTTGTTTTTTATTCTCTTTTCACAGATAAAACCAAATGGATCATAAGGAACCCAACGGAAAGTTCTTTGGAACTTGCAATGGCTTTGTAGTATATTTTCTGCTTCTTGCTCGGCCTCCCTAGAGTTGCAGATGAAATGACCTAATTGACTTTTGATCCTTAGTTGGGATTTCTTCTTCACACTACAAAAATGGATCACATCTGAATTATTCATTTGCCTGAAATATTCCAAGGCAAAAATTCTCATGGGCACATATCTTGGCAACTTGAATGGATGTAATTCACATCCATAGATTCTGATGACTGAATGGTTTTGATATAAATACCAATCTCCAACTTTATACGTCCTTGAAAGTTGCAAGGTCTTCTTGATTTCATTACTGAGCCTTGGAGGAGGGATTCCTGTCAACAAGGTAGTTGCAGGATATACAAAGAGATCGATTAACTCAGTATAGGAATACAGAGACTTATAGGAAGAATGAATTATGGGAGACCAAAATATAACTGACCTAGGGTTTCCCTTGGCATCAAGATTTTTAACAGGGAAAGGGAACTTTTCTGATTGATAGAAGATAATGAGATGATAAATAACTAAGGAATATTTGAAAACTTTCTCATCATCTAGCCTCATGAACTGATCATGGATCTTATTGGCTATGAAAGAGGCAAAGTCATATTTAACTTCAGGAGGCTGCCCAGGAGTAAAGATAGATAGTAAAACCAGTGTTATTTCATCCACATATTCACTGGTATTGAATCCCAAGATAAAAGATATCATATTTATGATGAGCCTTCCCAATTTATTGAAATAATAAAAAACATAGGGAGGAGACCCCTTAGGTTGATGTTCAGGCAACATGAAATTCTGGCACATGGATTTTAGCTTTTCTGGGGTTAATTGCCTAGTCTTCTCAATCAATTCTTCCATAGACAACGGTGCTAGTTCTTGGTCTGGTTCAAAGTGTAGCATTTCATTGATAGCCTGGGGAGTAATGGGAAACAGAACACTCTGATCAGGAGCTATTACAGCCCTTTGAGTGGGATCATAGTTTGCATGGCAATAGTGGATGATTTCTGGGAAAAAAATGACTAAAGGGATGAGATACCTTGGGAGATTGGATTCCCACAACCCAATGAGATCTTGCCCCTTTGAGTATTCGTCTCTGCAGCGACAATAACTCAAAAGGGGAATTTCATCAAAATGCAAGTCTTTAATTTGGAAATCTTTATCTACCAAAGGTAAATATTCCAATTCACGGTGAGGGGCATTCAGTGGAGTTATATTCAAAGCTGTCGGGGCCTCCATTTTGGTTCTTGTGGATTCAAAACAGAGGTTTCTGGTTTTCTTCACAGGCCGGGCGTGATTTTGATCTTACTGAAGGAAATTGGCACAATTGTAGGTTCAGGGAGCAATTGCACAGTTTTAAAACCTCTGGGGAAGATCTCAGTGATGAGTTTTAATCACTAATTCAGCGAAAAACAAAGAAAACAGAGTTTTACTTGCAGTTCGGGGCGGAATAGGATAAATACATGTTCTTGGAAGAAAGCTGGTTCTTAACAGGTAACAGGCGGTAACAGGAGGACGCTTGAACACAGGTCTGGCGGATTTATGGAGCGAAATTGAATGGAACAGTGGATTTCAATGAAAATTCGAAAACCGTAGCAGAGAGCACAGTCGCGTTTAATAATGAAAATAACGGAAAAAACATGAAAATTGGCTTTATTTACAAGTTAAAAGGGTTTTTTAGTTTTTCGAGGAGTGACGTCATCAATGTACGGGCTGACGTGTGGAGGGGCCGGGCGGTAAGTGGTAAGTCCCCGCACCGCTTTTGGACGAAGGTGGTATTAGTCGCGGGGGGAGCGATTCCATTGAGCGATGGACGCGTGGCAGGTGAACAGTTCCAATACCACCAATCCCCCGCTCGTTAAAATGCTGACAAGGGATGGGTAGCGGGATTGATAGGGAGCGTTGATCTTTGGAAGAGTGATCGGACAGTTGCAATGACGGGGAATAAGCGGAGGATTACGGTGTGGGCCCGTCGGGTTTTTTAAACAATTAAAGTTTAATCTAATCACCCCGAGAGGCTTTTGATTGGTGAGTGGAAGGCTATTAATTAGTTCAGATAACTAATTAATCCCATCATATAATGGAAAACGAAGTCGTGGCGGGGTTTTGTTGGGCGCGGGTATTAAAGTTAAAATGTCGGGTGGGATGCCAGGTGGATGAGCCACGTTGGCATGGGACTTTTCCAAGGTTTTGGTTTAAAAACAAAACTTCGGGTTTTTATCCTTTTTGTATTAAACATATAGGATTATATGTTTAAACGTTTATTTCGATATTTTTATTATATGACAAATTAATCAATGTAGTTAATTTATCATAGGGGCGGGACTAATGTATAAAGCTATATTTTAACCAAAGGGCTTGTATAATGGGTTTTTATTTGAATACACAGGGAAATAAATACTTTGGTTAAACTTTATAATAGAGGGGTTTTTTGAATATTTATAAAAAAGGAGTTATATACTTAGGACAAGGCATTTGCACTAGGGATTTAGTAAATAGAGTTAAATGTAAATATGACAAAGGGACAAGGGAACTCAAAAAACTTTGCATATCTAAGAAAGTGACAATTTCTGAAGTAAATTGCAATATCTCATCTTCAACACTTAAACTTAGAATAGTAAGTTATTTGGAGGGATTTTTATGGAATTTTGCATAATTTTCCTAAACCAAAAGAGATTTTACTTAGGAAAAGGTTAAAGATGATGGATTATAATGATGAATTATCTCAAGTACTTAGGTCTTTTTGATCATTAGGCCGAGGGTCCGGTCCCTCCAAAAGTCAAGGAAATGCCTTGAGCCCTTTTGATCTCCAAATACCTTAGTACTTTTGGGGGAAATTAGTAAAAATTTTAAGGGGGAAATGATGAGGGAGGTTAATGATTTTTGACTTTGCTTGCTGTGATTTTCCAGTGTATTTCCTGCCTCAGTTTTTGTGATGAAATTAAAGGATCAAAAACATGTAGCAGCATCATTCATCAGATAAAAAATTTGCAACCATCTACCTACCCTATTTACTTGACACTACCATTTTCTCTTCTTTATTAGGGTGCATTTAGACTTGCAAACCCTTATCAATCTTTTCTTTTTACAAGGCAAATCTATCTAATTCTACCCTTATTACATCCAAGGGCTCAGATTAAACTGTTGAGCACCTTTTATTAACTCTACCTATCTACTTATCTGCCAAGATTAAACTGTTTGGTCAGATATTTATTCTCTATTCTATAACATGAAATTAAAATATGAATAAGTCAAGTTTAAACAGTTTGACCCTTCATAAATTGTGGCAAAAGTTTGACAAGCTGCACACAATTGCTTATTTACAAAAATGAACTAGTAGTGGCATTTGGATTTGCACACTTTCCTTGGTCTATTTTTTGTTTGGGGTTCATTTCTTTCACTTTTTGACCATTTTATTTTTCTTACCCTTTGATTTTTCTTTTAGGGTATACCCTCTTTATATTTTTTAAATTTTTTGACTTTTTTGGTTTTTCAAGAATATGGAACACCTTTGCTCAAGAAAGAAGGTTTGAACATATTCCGTAGTTCAATCAAGACAATCATGAAAAATGAAACCTATTGGTATAGGAGTCTAACACACACAACTTCTCTGGATGATGCAAACATTTCAAGTTATTCAAATCATTTGTTCTCCACCAATTTCCATTCTATGTGATAATACAAGTGCCATTAGTATTTCGAAAAATCTTGTTATGCACTCCAAGACCAAGCATATTCCAATTAAATATCATTTTCTAAGATAAAGGGTGCTTGAACAAAAGGTAAAACTGGAATATGTTCCCTCAAAAGAACAAGTTGTTGATACGTTTACAAAGCATCTTCCACATGATGCATTTTAATATCTTAGACAGAAATTGGGAGTGGTCTCTGCTTCATCACTCTGTTAATTATTCTAATCAATCCTTCAAGTTTAAAGGGAGAAATGTATATTTTTTCTTGGTGATGATTCCCATGGTTGTTTTGATATCCATTTTAATTATTGACAATGCACTGCATAGATTATTGTTATAGTATGTTCTACCTGTATCTCTCCCAAACGACTTCGACAACAATGTCAAACAAGTTATATATGGTCTTAGTAAATACATGAGGTAAGTAGTTTTGATTTATACGCAAAATATAATTGCTACAATTTCTTTTCGTACTTGATGAAATGATGTATTAATTTACTTGTAATGAAATATATATTATGTTTCATTGAAACAACCTTGCGTAATGATTTGCAGATGGTTTTCATTGAAATAAATCCATCAAGATGAAATAAAGTATTGGAAGAGAGAAATTCCTCGGCTAATGTGTGAAATGCAAAAGTATCTACCTCCAACATTTTTCAATGCACAAGAACACTACTTGATACACCAAGTTGAGGAGATTGAAATGTGTGGACCAGT
Source organism: Pinus albicaulis (assembly GCA_034641835.2). Taxonomy (NCBI): domain Eukaryota; kingdom Viridiplantae; phylum Streptophyta; class Pinopsida; order Pinales; family Pinaceae; genus Pinus; species Pinus albicaulis. Next base: position 413 of record JAXQQM020062117.1, on the reverse strand, counting down.
ACACAAGAGGTCAATGTGGATGGTCGAGAGGCACCTGAAATCCTTGAAGGCTTTGGTTAAACAAAGAGCACGACCCGAGGGTTCTATGGTGGAGGGATATGTGGTATATCAATCCATGGTGTATATTAGTCATTATCTTCCTAAATTAGCTGCGCCAACCATGAAGGCGGTGGATTGCATTTGGGATGTGAACTCCATCAAAAAATTTGAAGAGGAACACCTATTGGAAAAAGGTAGAATGAAGAAAGTGAGAGGTAAAAGATTTATTATGTATAATACATATAATGTTTCATTTTTTTACATCATGTATATGATCATTATATTCATTTAGGTCTTATTCTTTCATAGTTTATTAATTAATATATTTTACCATGGTTATAAGTAATATTTATTAATATTGGTGAATTATTGTT
>JAXQQM020090288.1:0-36370 GCA_034641835.2 Pinus albicaulis | reverse complement strand
TGTAAATCATTCAACATGCTGAACACCAGATAGTTCTCACATTCTAAGGCTAAGTAACATTAATATCCTTATTAATTCGATTTGAGACTTTATCGTATCCTGTTCCTCATTCTCTATAAATACTTCCGTAGAAGATGAGTGAGGGGTTGTCACATGCACTCTGAAGCACTTAATGCAATTGAGTCAAGACTTCATGTAAAATAGTGGTTTCATTGGCTCTTGGAGCCTACTTATAGCGCATAAGCTAATGGAAAGAAAGATGATTTTTAAACACCTGGATTTGAAGATTAATCGTTTGAAGCATCAATACAAGCCGATTTATGGGACTCGTCTATGTTGGATGGTGATGTTATTCCTCAATTGTAACTCGTATTTGTTTTCGTTTTCAATTTGTTTCTATTCTCCCCACTATTCAGAACAGCTTTGCAAAACAATTCTTGTAACTGGGGCTTCCATCGTATATCAAGAACCATGACGGGCTGAGAAATATTTATTTAAATGTTTTCTTTCAACCGTGTTATTTGGAAATAATTTAATTCAGTTTAAGCATAGGAATGCTGGCGTTTCCTCGTCTTATTGTCTTAGCTGAATATTATTTTCGAATGTTACTTTCAATATATGTTGTGTGAAGATGAACTGAGGAAGATATGGTGAGCCCTGGTCCCAGCCTTGTTTGCATAACTGTTTGATTGTTTCCCTTAGAATGTGTTAAAAGCTGGATAGTTTCAAAGTACTTACCAGATCTTAGGCCATTCTGTGTTATCTCTATGATTGTCTTGGAAGTAACCAAGTAAAGAAGAGCTAGGAGAGGATTTGTGGTGCTACCTGCCCGTTAGTTTCTGTTCTCCCAAAGTTGCTCTCTCAAGTTTCCCTTTGTTTTTTATGTGTTTTCTATTAGAAGTGTATCAAAGGCTGGCTAGTTTCAAAGTACTTACCAGATCCTAGTTTGCTTTCATGTCTTTCTTAAGTGCCTGGTCAAAGGCTGGATAGTTTCAAAGTACTTACCAGATCCTACGCTACTCTTTGTTCTGCATCTATTTATTTTCCCCTTCTTATTGTATCACTCCATTTCATAAATCAAACCTTAAAGAGATCCTTAGTCATAGATGACTTGCCCCATAGACCACTCTTGAACCTGATTTGCTTCAATTAAATCCTCTTATGACTCCATAGCCCAATGGACTGAAACTTGCCACCATCTTTCATCTTAGCTAAAGCTTACTCTTGTTGCTTGCAACTTCTCACTTTTGAACCTATTTTCATATAGATCTTTCTGCCTCAGGCATTAATCATGTTCAACCATCCAAAAAAACAAAAACAAAGCCCTTGGTCTTCATAACTAGCCTAATATCAATATCTTAAGCTTTCAAAGACAAATCCATCTTTGTACATATTGGGGAGATCCCTCTCCGGATTCAGGAGGGCTAGATCCTAGAATCCCAAAGTTGGTTGAAACGATGTTAACTCTGTGATCGGACTTTGCCAATCTTGCTTATTACAGAGATCTAACAGGCTCTGCAAAAAGATGTGTAAAACAGAGCTTTGCACAGCCTGAAAAATAGGTTGTATATATGTGCATGTATCTCTCATTCTGTAATACCTGTACAAAACGTGAGATATTTTTTGTAGATGGGTCTCTTAGGAACAAAACCCACCTTCCATTTTTTAAGATTTATTTCTTATTGGCCACAATCTTCTTTGCAAAATGATGACTTAACATGAATTTTGTGTAAAACGTGCTTTCAAATATTGTTTAATATTTCCAAATCCATAATGGATGTTAGAAAATTGAGAGAGGTTTTTGTAGTTAGACATCTTAGGAACATAAACCTCCTTCCGTGTTTCAAAATTCATCTTGTATTGGTCACAATAGTTTATGCAAAACAATGACTTTAAATAGGAAATTTCTGCCAAAATGTTCCTTCTTGCTTTGTTTTCATGTTTTAACCTTTTTGTTCTTTTAACTATTTTTACTTTCACTTTTGATAAATTTCATTGTTGGTGAAAGTATTTTCATCTCTTTTTTAACCATTACTTCCTTTATTTTTACTTTTACTGTTTTACCTTGACTGCTCTGTAACTTTGTTTTAACCTTTATTGTGACTTTCATCTGATACACTTTAACTGTCTCTGTTTTCACTGCAAACTGTTATTGCTCTGTTTACTGTGTGAAATCTTCTTGTTCTAGGAAAGCATATTCAAACTCATATCCTTGTGAATTCTTGGAGTAAAAATGATATTTAACTAGTATTTAGATTGTTTTATCCAAATTTTCCTTTTGCTAATGACCTGCAAGACAAAATAATTGTTAATGAAACACAGTTCTTCATGGAGGAATAATGGATTTGATGATGGGAGAATACTGTAAGAAATGGTTTGAACTAGGCACAGAAAGATTGGGATCAGTTGCAAAGGGTTTATGGAACTCTAATTTTTAGTCATTCTGGCTACTTCAACAAGTTTAGACAGTTTGTAGAAGTATTTTTAAATTTAGCAGAGGTTCTTGGATAAATTAGGTAAAGTATAGCTTTTTATTTTGGGCTTTCTTTTCAATTAGGTCTTTGAAAGAGATTTAGAGGATTTTGACTGGTTTAAAATAGAAAACAGGGGCTTTCTGAGTATTTATTTGAGAAATAAGGCTAAAACTCTGTTGAAAAGGGTTACAGAGGGTTCAAGGTACTTGCAGAGGATTTTTGGCTCGTTTCACAGCTCAAAATAGGTCATTAAACCGTGGAAAACTCACAAATTTCTTAAAAAATGGAGTGCAGCAGAGAAAGGATTTATTGGGGAAATTTTGCCAGAGTTTGGCCTGTTTCTGGGAATTTTTGGGCAATTTTCTTGATCAATTTCTTAATTAAAATGTGTTTTCTTTCTTTGAAAATGGTTTTCCAACTAGATTGTAGGTTGAATTCTGAGAAAAATACTTGGTATGCTGCAGGTTTTATTTTCTGGAAAGGTTTCAGAGGTTCTTTGTTGAATTGAAGGCTTCAGTAGCTTGTTTGGAGCACTGCACAGCTACTCAGCAGTCTTCAAGGGTTTACTGGGAAAATTTTTGCAAGCTTTGGGTGTAAAGATGGCCAAAAATGGCTTGAACAGGGTTTCTACAGTCGGGAGACGGCAATGCAATGGGTTAAAGGCGCAAGAAAATTTTGATGAATGAAATTATTTTACAAAGGTTTATTATGTATTCTAGGTGTATTAATATAGCATTGAATGCAGGTCGCATCAGGCAGGAGAGCGGTTTTGAGGTTACAATGGACAAAAACCACAAGTGGTTATCGTGCGGCTATTGGGTGGTAAGCTGTTTTGGACTCAATCCACGTGATCCAATGATTGGATGGCATGTGAAGGAGAGAGAGAATTGTGAAACCAACCATTTTGCATGGGTTTGGTGGTTGGTTTAATGCGCAGATTTTTCACGCGATTTGGGATGTTAGTCGTTGGATCTAGAGTTTGTGAGCGAATGGTACAGATCATTTCAGAAGTTGTACCGAGATAAGAGTAGTGGGACCAGGCTTGGTTATATGCAGCAGAAGGGTTAAAATACATTTAAACCTTTATAATATAGTCGAGGGGTAAAGGTATAAAACATATATATAGGGTTTTAATGAATATATTTGGGGCAAGTGTTTATGCATAGGTGGCCAAATTTTTATCAATAAACATTTGTTTAATTCACAAAACTTCGGATTATATGAATATAGACGGGGTTAATGCATTTTATTCAAAACATTTGTGATATGTTTTTAACAAAACATATATGGGCGCAATTTATTATATTATATAGTTTTAACCCTTTGAATGGTTTTTAAAACTATAGGGGCGGGGTAGTTCAATAATGATAGTTTTAGACCAAAGGGCTTTATAATTTGGGGTTTTTATTTGTGCACATGGGGATAATAGACTTTGGTCTAAATGTTATAATAGTGGGCTTTTTGGGGTTTATTAAATATAAGGGAATTAATAACTAGGAGAGGGTACTTCTTAGGGATTTAATAAAAATATGTTAAAGGTTAATATGAAAGGGTAATGTAATAAAAACAAAACACGTATTTATCTCTAAGTATAGTATAAAATCAAACATTGCTCATCTTTATATTTCCTTCACTAATACTTAAGATAAAATGTAATTTTGAGGGTTTTATGAATTCTTTTGAAGGGATGAAGTTATTTATTTGGAATTTAGATTTGCTAAGTAAGAGTGTGTCTTTACTTAGAAAAAAGGGGTTTTGATGTATGAATGAAGGGGAAATGATGGTAGAAGTGGGTTTGACATAAGAACTCAATATTTTTAACAAACCAGTCATCAAGTCTTGGGTCTGGTCCCAACAAAAGTCAGAGAAATGTGATGAGCCTGTTTGACTGATAGCTTAGAACACTGAATACTTATAAGGGAGAGGAAATTAGTGATTTTTCCTGATGATCATTTATTACATGCTTGCTCCACTGCTTTCTACCTACCCAACTTTATTCTAACATTTTTTCTTCATTTTTGAAGGTGCATTTAGGCTTGCAACCTTAAAACATTTATTCTTTCAAAGCATAAAATTATCTAAATATACCTTATTTCATCTGAGGGATCAAATTAAACTGTTGATCTCCTCATTGTTCTCTACCTATATATTGATTTATCAAGATTAAACTGTTTGATAAATCTCTATTCACTATCTAAAACATGAAATTGAAAGCATGAAAGTTATGATTAAATAGTTTAACTTATCATGGATTATGGCATTTAATGACACTCTACACATAATCATTATTCTTGATGTAAAAGTAAAAGTAGTGGCATTTGGACTTGCTCACTTTCAGGTCTTATTTTATCTCTTTTTCTTTTGGGGTATATATTTTTCTAAGTCCTTGGATTTTTCTTTTAGGACATTTTACCCTCTTTTTGGTTTTTTTTTAAAATTATTTTTTCATTTTTTTAAAATATGGGAAAGCAACTTGCAGAAAGCAACGTATGTACATATTTACAAGACTATCAAAGTCAATTAAAAAATTATGAATCCTATATTTATAGGACCTTAACACTATGTTGTCCAAGGTATTTTAGACACTTGTGACTTGATCCTCCCAAATATTTCTCATTTGTTCAAACTACACTCTTTCAGCTCTATGTTTCTTTTACTCTTTCCTCAAGACTGATATCTCTTCACTTGCATCTTTCAACTGCTCCTTAAGGGATTCAACTTCTGTCTTTTTTTTTTTTTTTTTTTCTCTTTGCCCTTCTTTTTTTTGATGACCAGATCTTCTTTTGCAGGTGAGGAGAGGTATATGATGCTTGGTGGTGGCTGAACAATTTCACTGACCTTTTGATTTTCTTTGCTACTTTCCAAGACTTTTCTGGCATGTCTTGTCATTGGTTTTCTAGCTTGAAACATGAATCCTGCATCATCACCTACAAATTCTAACTTCTTAGCTGTTTTTCCTTTCTTAAGCTTCCTTCCTCCCTCGTCTATGTCTTCCGCTTGGACTATGGGAGTTTCTTCAATATCAATGGCATGCAATATGTCCTCTAAGTTACCTTTAGCCATTGTTTGCCTCCTTGTAACCCTCTTGCTGCCATGTTTGCTAATTGTTGGCTTTTGTTTTGCAGGTGTAGCTTTGGGTGTATCAACCTTCTGCAAAGGCTCTGGCTCCATGATCATTGGCTCAACTTGCTCTACTACTATAGGTGATGAAACATCTCTAGGTTTGGGAAGTATTTTAAGAGTGATAGCATCTACTTCAAACCACTGATGAACATAAAATATGACTAGTCTGTACCTAACCTCTTTAACTCCTTTAACACCGAAAACTTGATAAAACCATGATGAAAGAGAGAGGTTTCATTTCCTTTTGTTTTAACCTGAACCTTATCTGACATTTTAGCTAAGGTTCTATATAAGTAAAAAGGTAGGTCAAGAGACCTCTTACCCACAAAATGCAGCAGAAGCCTAAGGTGATAGAGATATACCATGTGAAACCTCCCTTCACATGTGAAGTACTTCTGAATGATCAGCAGCAGCTTTGAGTAGTTTTCCTTCATGTAGCTCCTTGGAATAAAATTTGTGAGATTAATTTCACTATGCTCTGTCTTGATAGATTCCTTGTAGTCTTGCATGGTGAAATTGATGCCTTTAAACCATTGTTCCACTCCCCGAGGGATTCCTGTTGCTGTTGCAATGGTCTCTGGTGTTACTGTGATGTTTAACATTCCCACCTTTGAAGTTGTCCCATTGAAACTGATAGAAAATCCTTAGAAAATTGCAAATGGTAACCCTACAGCCTTTGGTAGAACTACAAACAACCTGTTCTTCTGAATATCTCCAAGGCAGTTGGGTCTTTATTTAACAAATTCATGTCCATGGGTTCATATCTAAGGCAGTGACCACCTTTTTTAGTCTTCTTCCTTGCAGCCATGGTGAATTTATGCCTTCTCAGTCTCGCTTGACTAGTGACACTTGCAACTTTTGAAAATGCCAACAACCAGCTTGGCTTGGTGAAACAACTCTCCAGAACTCAATACATGAAAAGATGAAGCGGAGAATGAAAAAAGACTCAATTGGGTAATGTTTTAAAGTGTCAATGACAACTCATGCTCCGGTATTTCACATGGTAGTCAAGGTATCTCTGATTTTGATTCAATATGTTGACGGTGTATTGATCATTATTATTGGCATGGATGGAGGAAAATCACATGGTTTGGGTCTATTCATTGGGAGTGATATCTCCAAAACTTCCTATACCTCATGTTTCAGTGAGAACATTGGGCAATATGTATTTGCTACCAAATAACTCTTACTTCCTTATGATGTGAGCCACTTGGATAACTTGAGCACTTGGGAGGAGCAGCCTAGAGATAGATTTATTGGAGGACATCTGGTTCAGTGGAGGATCGAGGAGAAGTTTTGAAGCACTCACCTTTATATTTTCTTGAGGAAAAGCAACATTTGGGAGGGGAGGTGATCTAAAATGGGTGGATAACTTGTTATTCTTTTCAAGCACCTCCCACTCAGTTAAACAAATTAATATCTAGCTTATACTTGACTGTGCAGAATTTAATTCTTGAAACATGCGTATGTTTTTTTAAACTGTTTTAACTCTTTACATGTGAGGAATTAAACATTGGCTTTTTTTTTTTTTTTTTTTGATATTAAGCATGTACAACAACCATAAAGTGCAGCAAATAAGAATCAACACATAACAACAAATTTAATAAAGGAGTTCACCTGAATATCTTGGGCTACGTCTCCTTGAGACTATGTCAACTGACTTGGCTCCCTGGGATTATGATGGGAAATTTCTTTTACAAGTTAATAAATCAACTCCAATGGGATTGTACCATTGGGTTTAGAATATCATCATACCCCTGGATTAGTTGTTATCTCTTTGAAGATAGACCTAGGTTCCCTTAGACTTGACCTCTTCTATCGCCACCCTTAAGCTTCCCTGAGCTTCTCTGTGGCACTAACTCCTTAAGAAATAATTTGTGTCCCTAAAACCTCACCTAATATCTCTATCACATATCAAACATCCAAAATAGAATGATTATTTGCTCAAAATGAGCTATGGCTCCCCAGTCTAGGCCTCCATCCATTGTTGGCCCTAGGCTGCCTGAAACTTCCCTGTGGCTTCTTGACCTTAAGAAGTCTCCAAATGGCTCTTAAAATCCCTTCAATGGATTTAGAATGTCAAAAGTAGTCATAATATACTATTCACTTACTGAAATTGGCCTCTAGCTGCTTCGGTTACACCTCCAACACCTGGTGGCACCCCCTGGCTCTAAGTTCACTAAAAAATTCCCTGAATCATCTATACCTTCAGAAGTCTTCAAAAGCCTCTGAAAATCCATCCATTGGATTTAGAAGGCTCAAAATAGTCGGAATAGACTACTTTTTTTCTAAGAATGGATACTGGCTACTTTGGAGAGGCCTCATTCTCCTGTTGGCCCCTGTTGGCCCTCGTGGCCCCTAGAAATTTTTTGAAGCATCTCGGCCTTCATAAGTCCTCTAATGGCTTTGAAAACCTCACCATTAGTTTTACAATTTCTAAAACATCCAAAATTAACTATTGGTTTTCTGAGTAAGGCCTCTAGCTTCCCTGGCTAGGCCTCATACTGCTGCTGTCCCCTCGTGGCCCTTGTGGCCCTTGGAACTTCTCTGAAGAATAATATCACTTAGAAGTCCTCTTATGGCTCTGAAACCCTCACCAATGAGTCTGTAGTGTCCAAGAAAGTTGAAATTGACTATTCACACTCTCATAATGGTCGAATAATGCTCAAGATAGAGCATACACAATTTTGCCCAGTAACCCCTAAAACAACTCCACTAAATGTGGAGGAACTGCAGTTAAACTCCAAAAATAGCATCTCTGCCAAGAATGGTGCATTGGACCTAAAAATCCGCCAAGAATACCATTATAAATAAATGTGATTGTTGGGGTGGCCACATGGCCCCATACCCCGCGGTCACATTGGAGGTTAGCGAAACTTCGGGCTAGAACTCCGGTTTGTTGTGGGTTGAGTTGTATGGTTAGCATTTACCATTGTGGAGATAGCGTTAACAATAATCGTGGCCATGTGTCCAAATTTTAATATAAAAATTCGGAAATGGTTGTGGAGTTTACAATGGTCAGACTTGATATTTTTTTTAATTTCCACATGTCATCAGTCCATGGGACCGCTGGCGTGTTGGGACCGCTGGCGGTCCCCAACCCATAAACTTCGACCTTTTAAACATTAAATAAAACCCTTGGTCCATAGAGGTTAAGATCTAATGCACAACGTGGGTGGTTTTTCGACTGGAGGTCATGGGGTCGAGCCATATGGAGCTCCATAAAATTTGAATGCATCACTAAGGGGACATGTAGCGGCCTCACGGCTAGCCATGTGCCACCCTCTTATTAACCCACACAAAAATACAGACAACCCATCCAATGAAAATCCACCACTTGTCACCCTGTGATTGGCTTGGAAGGAATATTATGAGGAATATTCCCTGGAATATTATTTTTGTTGGTTGTACCTTTGATCAATCAACCTTGGTCAGATGCCAAAAATTACAGTTTACTAGAATTTTCCAAACGTGATGAATTATTCATATGGTGTCGGTTTTTCAAACCATTTACAGCACCGGAATTAGGAAGACAAGATCTATCCGGTCGCTTAGGTTCGGCACACTTTCAAACACTTTTAAATTTGAGCTATCTCTTAGGTCCTTGATCCAAATCTGATCACTCCTCCCCATTGGGAATATTTTGGATCCGAAAAGACTAATTACCTGTTCAGTAAAATGAGAGTACGAAACCCTCATATTTCCAACCTCCTTACACTTTGCCTTGCTTGGCTTAGTGCCTTTGTTCCCAACTCGAAGGTATTCAACACTTTCCCTCTTTGATGCTCTTGTCCTTCTGTCAAGAATTGTGTCTTCCTTGAGCTCACCCAGAAATTCCTGGTGAGAAATTTTCAATTGAAGGTAGTTGAACATCATGTCCTTGATCATCGATCAAAGGTGGCTCAAACAAACGTAAATTTTCAATATAAATGCATACATAACTGAAATTTTCATATGCACAAATGAATGTATGTCTTACTGGGTTAAGAAGTGAAACCACTTCTTACCAAGCCACTTCCATGTCGATTTTTGTTGCTGAAAATCTTCTTCATGTGAAACATATGTTCTCACATCAATGATGGAATATTTGGTTCCATTTTTGCTAGTATTTTTATCCTCTTCAATTTCCAACATTGGGCAATGAAATGTCCCTTTTTTTGGCAACGTGTGCAAGTATTGTGTACCTTTTGAGCAAGTTTCCTTCACCTCAACTGTTTTCTGCATGCTTTCATCCTCTTCCAACATTTTGAACTTCATGGTTACAGATACCACAATAGGAACATCAACTCTTTCTTCCATTCTTGCATGCATATTTTCCATGCTTAACATAATCATTAACAACTTGACTATGGGAAGAATTATACCTCAAATGTTGCTTTGCATGTCCATCTTTTTTACCTTCATGAGAAGATGAACTTGTAGAGGTTCCAACTTTCTTTTGAAGAATAACATCTGTGTTCAGGTCTTGATCACTGTCAGAACCCTCTTGCTCACCATAAGCAACATGTCCATTAACATCTTACTACAACATAGGCTTCAAACAACGGCATTCAACTTGAAAACAAAATTGACATGTTTGTGGGTTTGAACTTGAAACAAATTTTCTTTTTGAAGTTGTCTCAAATGCCTTCATGGTTGTAGAATTTTTCCCATAAGATTAAACATAGCCTAGACCAAACTTCTTAGGCCTTTCCTCAACCAAAATAGGATCAATCATGCCTTGTGCATGTTTTCCTAGACCCTTGCCTTCATAGGCCATTTTTAACATCAACTTGGACCCTATACCTCTAGTGTGCTTTTGAAATGAACCTACACATCTATCTGAAGAGGAAATTGAAGAAAAATTTGAGTTATTTACCTATGCTTCAAGCATGTGTTTGGTTAAGGCCCCTTGGGCTTGATGGAGAAGCATCTTATCTCATGAATTCTTTGAAGAAGTCCATATTTCTCTTGCTTCATAGCAACCAATTGCTAATGATGTGTAGTGCTTTTCTGCCATCTTCATACAAAACTTGCACCATATCCTTTAGGATGTATAAGTCGCGCTTCATCTCTTCATCGAAGAATATTGTGAAGGAGGAGTATTTTGAAACCTCACTTGAATAATTTTTCATCATCATGTAAATGAAATAAATAAATTCAACAAAAAATCACAAACCTTCAAAACAATTTGAAAAATATTCTCAACAAATTGGCTATATATTCAAGCTCTTTTCTACAACTTGTGTCTCTTCTTCAAATAGCCTCTTTTGCAAAAAATCCCTTTTGTGCTTCAAGGGTTGCCTTGAGTTCCTTTGGGTAAGGAGAATTATTTCAACCTTCTTCCTTCTTGTCCACTTCTGGACTTAGCTAATAGTAGCTCCCCTTCACCTCTAGCAAACTCAAACTTGTAAGCATCAGTAAATTTGCAAACAGTTATATTCTTTGCACTGTTAAACACCTTTCAAGTCAAACAAGCAACCTAGTGATTTGTCAAGAAAGAAACCTAGTGCTCTGATGCCACCTGATCTAAAATGGGTGGATAACTTGTTATTCTTTTCAAGCACCTCCCACTCAGTTAAAAAAATTAAGATCTAGCTTATACTTGACTGTGCGGAATTGAATTCTTGAAACATGTGTATGTTTTTTTTAAACGGTTTTAACTCTTTATGTGTGAGGAATTAAACATTTGTTTTTGCTGATATTAAGCATGTAAATCAACCATAAAGTGCAGAAAATAATCATCAACACATAACATAAAATTTAATAAAGGAGTTCACCCGAATATCATGGGCTATGTCTCCTTGAGCCTATGTCAACTGACTTGGATCTTTAGGATTATGATGGGAAATTTCTTTTACAAGTTAATAACTCAACTCCAATGGTTATTTGGAATATACCATTGGGTTTAGAATATCATCATATCTTGGGATTGAATTTTATCTCTCTAAAGATATACCTAGGTTCCCTTAGACTTGACCTCTTCTATCGGCACCCTTAAGCTTCCTTGAGATTCTCTGTGGCACTAAATCCTTAAGAAATCCTTTTTTATCCTTGAAACCTCATCTAATATTTCCAACACATATTAGACATCCAAAATAGACTGATTATTTTCTCAAAAAGAGCTCTCGCTCCCCAATCTAGGCCTTCATCCATTGTTGGCCCTGGGCTGCTCGAAACTTACCTATGGCTTCTATACCTTCAAAATTCTCCAAATGGATCTAAAAAACCCTTCAATGGATTCAAAATGTCAAAAATAGTCAGAATAGATTATTCACTTATTGAAATTGGCCTCCAGCTGCTCGGTTACACCTCCAACACCTGGTGGTACCCCCTGGCTCTAAGTTCACTAAAAAAATTCCTTGAAGCATCTCGACCTTCAAAACTCTTCAAAAGCTTATTAAATCCTTCCATTGGATTTATAAGGCTCAAAATAGTCATAATAGACAATTTTTTTGTTGAGAATGGATACTGGCTGCTCTGGATAGGCCTCATTCTCTTGTTGGCCACTAGTGGCCCTAGTGGCACCTGGAACTACTCTGAAGCATTTCGGCCTTCAGAATTCCTCTACTGGATCTATAAACCTCACCATTAGTTCCATAATTTCTGAAACATCAAAAATTGACAATTGGTTTTCTGAGTAAGGCCTCTAGCTGCCCTAGCTAGGCCTCATACAGCTGCTAGCCCCTGGAGGCCCTCGTGGCCCTTGGAAATTTTATGAAGAAAAATATCACTCATAAGTCCTCTGATGGCTCTAAAAGCCTCACCAATGAGTTTTGAGTGTCCAATAAAGTCTAAATTGACTATTCACACTCTCAGAATGGTCAAATAATGTTCAAGATAGAGCATAAACAATTTTGCCCAATAACCCCTGAAACAACTCCGCTAAATGTGGAGGAACTACAGATAAACTCCAAAGATAGCATCTCCACCAACAATGGCGTGCTAGCCCTAAACCTCCGTCAAGAAGATCGTTAGCAATAAATGTGACCGTTGGGATGGCCACATGGGCCCATACCCCACAGTCACATTGGAGGTTAGCAGAACTTCGGGCTAGAACTTCAGTTTGTTGTGGGTGGAGTTGTATGGTTAGCATTAACCGCTGCGGAGATAGCGTTAACAATAACTGTGGCCATGTGTCCAACTATTAACATAAAAATTTGAAAACGGTTGTGGATTTTACAACGGTCGGAGTTGATATTTGTTTTAACGTCCACATGTGATCAGTCCACGCGACCGTTGGTGGGTTGGGACCGCCAGTGGTCCCCAACCCATAAATTCCAACCTTTTAAACATTAAATACAACCCTTGGTCCATAGAGGTTAATATCTATTGCACAGCACGGGTGGTGTGGTGGGTGGTTGTTCGACCGGAGGTCGCGGGGTCGAGCTCTGCGAATCTCCATAAAATTTCAATGAATCACCAAGGGGACACGTGGCAGCCGCAGGGCTGGCCACGTGTCACCCTCCGATTGGCCCACATAAAAATATGTATAACCCATCCAATGAAAATCTGCCACTTGTCATCCTGTGATTGGCCCAGAATGAATTTTCTAGGGAATATTTAGATAAATATGCTAGGAATATTCCAGGAATATTCCCTGGAATATTCTTTTTGCTGACTGTACCTTCGACCAGTCAACCATGGTCAAATTTTGACCAAATCAACAGCGCTGGTATGGAGGGAGTGGATAATTAATGAGGGAAAACGCAGTATTAATGGGAGGAAGTCTCCATGGGAATAGTGGCTTTAATTTGTGGGGCCCAAGGTGATAAGGCTCACAAAGCATATAAGGAAGGGAAGGCAACCATAGAAGGATTATGATGATTGCTTATGTTTTGTATTTAATGACTTCTTGCATGCTTCAGCTGTTTAACATAGTGTTGTGTTGTTTAGCACAAGGGTGTTCCCGAGTGGGTATCCCACCCTCATCCTCGGGGGACTTCGAGTGCCCACTTAGGAGAGGTTTCTTGAGCTACATTTCCACCATTTGGCATCAGGCCAAGCTTCATCCATCATCCACAGCGCAGTATTTTCAAGGGTTGTGTTGTTTTGCAGGGTAGAGGCAGTGGAGGATTGACAGGGCCATTTTCTGAGCTTGTTTTCAGTGGATGGAGCAACCTTTCCACCGAGAGCCTAGCGAGGGAGGTCCTTGAGCATCATTTGATCATTTGGCACCAGGCCAAGTTGCTACCATCCCCTACAATGCATTTTTCCTCATAGAATACATTATTCTATTGAGCAGTTACAGTGGAGGGTTCAATGCCTCATTTGCTGAGTTAGATTTCCAGTGAAGGGATCAGCCTTTCATTTGGAAAGTCTATTGTAGGGGTTTCATTATATTTCTACATTAGTTCAAACACCTCCTTTCAACTATCTCGTTGCAGTGATTCTTCAACCCTAGGGTTGTAGTTCACCATTTTGTATTTTGTGTATTTCTGGAAAACCTTGCTCGGTTGTCTTGGAAAGGTACATGGGAGTCTAGATCTCTATTCCTAGAACTTGTTGAGACATATATTAGGAGATCCATATTATTCTATTTCCCAGTAGTAGTTATACTCACTGGGACTACACTGTATTGATTTTCTGACATTTTGAGTAGCACAACACTTCATGTTTTGGCATATTTTATTATTGGAGGCGTGTGTTATCTTGCTTGAGTAACTTGATCCTCAAGATATTGTGCTTATTTTTTGTTGATATGATTAATAATATGGCTCTATATTTGTCTTGTATCTTATTGTATTGATATTTACTGTTATTTCTATTTTTATGTTCCACATTGCTACTTTTCCTATTTTGGAATATTTCAATTAATCCGGCGCTGTATGTCATTTTCTTCAGTCCTTGATTCTTGCAAAAATTTCATAATCAAGACTACTAATGATAAAGGAAATAAAATATCGACACCATCCACAAATTGAAAAGGAGAAATTCCAATATACTTCTTACTACTCACCCGGTCTGACCACAATGCATTGATCAACTTCTTATGCCAATTCTTTTTATTTGCCTCTAACATTTTCTTAATGATACTGATCAATGATTTATTAGAGGACTCCGCCAATACATTACCTTGCGGGTAGTAGGCTGTAGAGTGTTCCAAATTGATATGATATCTGTCATAAAAATCATTCATCTTCTTAGACTTTAATGTTGCTGCGTTATTTGTGATAATCTTAGTAGGACAACCAAAACTGGACAAGACATGGTTTCTAAAAACTGAATGATGACAGAATCTGTTGCTTGCTTGGTCGGGATTTATTCGATCCGATTTGTAAAGTAATATGTGGATGTAAATATCCAATTATGTTGTGTGGATGATGCTGGGTGAATCTCGCCTATGAAATATAGACCCCACTACTGAAATGGTGCATGCACTGAACTAGGTTGAAGAGGTAATGGGAGAAGTTTTCTTTTACCTTGAAAAAATTGACATTCGTGGCAACTCATTATTGTTTTGTACACATCTGCAAAAAGTTTTAGCCAATAATATCCCGCTCTCAGTATTTTATTGGCTGTGTTCTTCCAATATAGGTTCCCCCCACAATCTCCATTGTATAAGTCATTCATCACTTCGTTAGATTCTTGTTCGACCAGAAAGTTCAATAAAATGCCTCTAGGATACTTCCAGTAAAGTGCATTGTCCAATATGAAATGCTTAGAAGCTTTGAGCTTCAAAGACTTGCCTTGACTTTTAGACATGCCTTGAGGATGGTTTAGGTGTTGCAAAACATAGATAATATTAGAATATCGTGGAGATAAAAAAGAGATATCAGATACTTGAATGAGAATCACTTCTTCTTCGTTATTAGATAAGGATGAAATCAGGTTGATGTCTAGAGCATGGAGATTTGACTCAGCCATGAGCTTGGATAAGCCCTGACCTTTGATCAGCTTGGTGGGCTTGATCTCAAGGTCATATTATAGTAGTTCTGTTATCCATATCCTTCTCCTACCTTCTGGGTTTGTGTGCATGAGAACTTATTTCACAACTGCATTAGGCACATAGGCAAGAGTATGTGAATGTAATATGTAAACTCTGAAATATTTCAATGCTTTCACCAAAGCCAAAGCCTTTTTCTTTGTGATGTTTTACCAAAGGGCTGCATCTCTGATATTGCGACTGAAAAAATGCAATTGGTAGCTCAGTTTTATCCCTTTTCTGCATTAAGACTACTGCCATGGTGTGCTCATAAGAAAATGAGAATATGATGAAATCAATAGAATAATCAGGACTTATTAAAACCGGGGCAGTACTCAAGGCAAAATTTACTGAGTTGAAGGACTTTTGGGAATCTTCAGACCAATTCACATCATTATCTTTCTTCAACATATTTTTCAACTCTATAAGATGCTGAGCCAAATTAGGAATGAATATACGTAAGAAATTCATCTTACCATTGAATGCTTGTACTTTTTTTTTTTTTTTCTGAGGGAAATCAATCTGTTGAATTTATTGAACACGAGAAGGATCAATCTGGATCCCATCCTTGGAGATGATGTGACCGAGAAGTTTGCCCTCCTCCATGGAAAAAAGGCTTTTTTTTGGGTTGAGAGAGATTTAGAACTTCCTGCATCTCTCGAAAACAATTCTTATATGATGAAAATGTTCATCATAAGAATGTGAAAACACTGTCAAGTCATCTAAATAAACAACCAAGGAAACATCTTTTTCATTGGAAAATGCTATGTCCATGACCCGCTGAAACATGGCCCTTGCATTTTTCAAACCAAATGGAATATTTTCATAATTGAACGCGCCCCAAGGTGTAGTAAATGATGTCTTGTCCTAATCATGCTCGTGCACTAAAATCTGGTCGTATCCTGAATAACCATCTAACAGTGACATCCGAGAAGAACCAACAACTCTTTGAATAATATGATCCATATTAGGAAGTGGATAGTTGTACTTGAGAGGTGCTTTATTCAAGTTCCTGAATTCTATGCAGAGCCGTATTTCTCTAGTCTTCTTTCTTACCAGGACCAAATTAGAAATCCAATCAGAAAATAATATAGGAACAATAATACCAGACTTGAAAAGTCTGTTCACCGCTTTTTCAATTGATGGAAACAATCCTGGGTTGATCCTTCTCAACTTCTGCCAAAAGGGATTTCGATCGGGCTTAATCCCAATAGTGTGTTGAATAATGTTCTTATCATACACCTTTAAATCTACATATTCCCATGCAAAAACATCAGCAAATTCATAAAGTAATTTAACATATTTAACCTTTACCTTGGGAGATAAAGACATGGAAAGTTTAACCATCTTTATTTTTGTTCGTTGTCCTGATATTCACTTCCTCCACACCTTTTTCTGTAGGCACCACTCTAGGCTTTCCTGCTATGCTATCTTGGTCAAACAATTCTTCCAAGGGTATGAGACCTTTTGGAATATTGTTTTCTTTTAGCTGTAGTATCCACCTGAGTTGCTTTGATATCCTGGTCATCTTTGTCACAAATTTCATCTATGAAATTTTTTTCAAATTCACCCACACCTTGGAGAAATTTATTTACCTTCTTATCATCCCAGAATACTTGCCAATATCACAAGTTATCAGGAACAGTGGTTCGGTGTTTCACATGAATCTAAAACTTCCTGTTTGAATAGATGGGATCTTGAAATTTCTCGCAGTTGTAGCCAACAAATCTGCCATGAGATTTTGACTCCTTGGCACAACTAAAAGTGTATACTCTAGAAACATTTTCAAAATATATAATGCAACATTCCTATATGCCCTCATCCGTGGATGATTAGCTTGATATTCACCTTTAACTTGCTTGATCACAAGTTCAGAATCACCACGTACTGAAATTATTTTTGCACCCAATTTCTTCAATATATTTAGGCTAGTAATCAATGCTTCATACTCCACCTCATTGTTAGTGCAATAAAAAGATAATTTATAAGAGCATAGTCCAACATTTGTAGGAAATTTACAAGGCTGATGAAAATGACTGCGGACCCAAATTCCAATACATGCCCCATCGTTTTCCAAGGAACCATCAAAGTCCATGGACCACAGACCATCTTCATCCTCCAAGTGCTAAAACTATGATTTATGTTTTGGCTCAACTTTCTGAACTATTTCTTCATGCTTTTCTGGATTTTCTTCTGCTTTATCTAATGGTTGTTATGAGTTTTTCTTTGCTTCATTTGATGGTTGTTGTGATGAACTTGATAGATTCTCTTTTTCCTTTTCTATAAATTTTCTGATGCAATTATGAAGCTTTGGTACATCTTCTACTTCTACGAGCTGGGTATCTACATCATTTAAGTCGATATCATTAAACAAAATAAATGAATCTAAATATGTATGTATAACATTTATTGGATGATTATTGGGATTCTCTTTACTTGTGATCATATATTTCATCTTTGTTTCATGGTAAAATTTTCTCAATTTTCCGAAAACATGTATGGTTGCATAAGAAAAGTCTAATTGCAATGTGCCTCTCAATCCCCCCCCCCCAGGATCTTGACAACAGCATGCCAAACCATGGCAGTATGTCAACTTCCACCACCTCCATTAGAACATTCTTTGCCAGAATCTTCTCTAGGGAGACTACCAAATATTAAATAAGGCCAATATAATGGACTCTACTTGAATCGAAGGAGTATAAGTCATGGTAGGGATGAGTGATATCAAGGCCCAACGTTTCCATAATGGATTTTGGCATTAGGTATGGGAGGCTTCGGAGTCTAACATGGAATTGTGTAAAATGCATTGGTGAATTCTTAAACACAAGTAGAATGGAGGAACCTCACTATCTTGTAACTGACCATCAATAGCGGGACCAAAAATAAGTTCGGGCTGATCATCTTCAACATTTACCATGTCAGACAAAGGATATACTTTAAGAATTTTAGCTACATGGGACTTATACTGGTTATTCTTAACAAGCTCAATCAAAGGTATGGACACTTTTAATTTTGAAATTTCAGTTTCTAGGCTGAAGGGAGTGGATTTGTTTACCTCTTTGATGAAAATTTCTCATTTGTCAACATGGTCCTTTGATGGAGCTTATTTTTTTCTGATTGTACTTATCCTTACTTGCTGAACTTGTGGATGGATGATTTACCTTGTTCTAATTTGTGACTGCAGACTCTTTTCCTTTACTTTGATTACCCAGAGGATTCTGCTTTGTTTGAGTATATTTCTACTGAGATGCCCTCTTCTAAATGGGATTAACTGGTACATCTATGCTCCTCATTAGGTACTGACTTTTTTGTGAACTAAGTGCATTCAAGTATCCCTGCTGATAATCATTTGATTTTGTCTCCAACTCATGATCATTGGCATGGATAAAATATTCATCCTTAGGCTCATATTTATTTTCAAAATATTCTTCATCTTCCTTAAAAAACATGGGTATACCATTAGCCTTAAAAATGATATTTTACTCAACAATTGTGTATTCATCTTCTTCTTCTATTCCTTGAGCATGGTTTTGCTACAAGGGTGTCCTGATTTGTCGTTGTTGTGCTGGTTGCTCAGGAGCCTGTTATTCTCTCTGCTTGATCCTTGACTGAAGCTGTTCTTGGCCTATGAAGTTAGGATTATTTACCTTAGGTTGTCTCTCAGTGATAGACATCCTGTCAACCATTATTTTAATAGTCCTTATCAAAGTGTCCATATTAGCATTAGAAGATGAGGTGGATGGTTCATCTTTAATAGTAATTTTTCTCTCACCTCTGGTTCTAGCTCTTTTCATCAACATATTTTCTTCAACGTTGATTGTGTTCTTTTGTATACATTCTAATGTAGTTGGACTACTTTCCCTTAACTGGTGCGCCATGCTTGGATCAAATGCATCTGGATAACATATGAGAGCTAAGCTTGGAGGAAGCTTGATCTGAACGGGAATTGCATTAGAAGTTTTATTGAAGAGAGTATTGAAATATTAGATTGATTCATTGGGATTTATCTTTATGTTCTCATACTCATAAATAAAATATAAATGATTTTTCTTAACCTATCATTGGGCTATAAATGCATCAATCAACTGGTTTGGAGTGGCAATGGAATTAGCAGTCAGGGATCTAAACCAAACTTTGACACCTCCAGAGAAGCTATGGGATACACTACAAGGAAAAGACCCTCTAGAGGATGTTTTTGAGGAACCCCTATAAAAATACCCTAGACATCCATTTCTAGCGGAGGTTACCAGAGGAGGTTGGTGGGCAGAGGTGTTTCTGGATGTATTTTTTCCGGTGCGCTTAAAACCGTAAAACGTACCAGTGCGTTTAACATGAGAAAGCACCGATGTGCACTAAAAATTAGCACACCAAACACCGTGCGCTCTGTACACACCTGCTCAATGCGTTTCATTTCTGTAGCGCACCAGTCCTTTAAACACTTCCGCACCAGTGCCTCATAAAAAGTGCGCAAAAATAGAAACTGCCCGGTGCGAAACGAAGAAAACGCACCGGTGCACCCATAAACCCCATGCACCGGAACGAGGTTAAATAAAAAAAAATTACGGCCAAAAAACCATACAAAAAATTAGCACACCAGACACCGTGCGCTCCATACACACCTGCCCAGTGCGTTTTATTATTGTAGCGACCCGGTGCTTTACAGAGCATCTGCACCGGTGCCTCATAAAAAGCGCTCGAAAACAGAAACCCCCTGGCGTGGAATGATGAAAACAAAATTATGTGCCCATAAACCCCGCGCACCAGAAAAGAGTAAAATAAAATTAAAAGTACAGCCAAAAAACCACACAAAACATTAGCACACTGGACACCGTGTGCTCCGTACACACCTGCCTGGTGCGTTTTATTACTGTAGCGCCCCAGTGCTTTACAAAGAATCTACACTGGTGCCTCATAAAAAGTGCATGAAAATAGAAACCTCCCGACGCGGAATGAAGAAAATGCACCAGTGTGTCCATAAAGCCCTGCACACCGGAACGAGGTTAAATAAATAAAAAAATTACGGCCAAAAAACCGCACAAAGCATTGGCACACCAGTCGACGTGCGTTCCGTACACACCCTCCCGGTGTGTTGTATTATTGTAGCGCACCGGTTCTTTACAAAATGTCCGCACCAGTGATCATAAAAAGCGCGTGAAAACAAAAACCGCCCAATGTGGAATGAAGAAAATGCACTGGTGTGGCTATAAAATCCCACGCACCAAAACAGGGTTAAATAAAAATAATAATTACAGAAAAAAAACCACATTTTTCAGTTTTGTCAGTGCTACAGAGCTCTCAATCACCGGTGCAATTTATCCTTGTCTGAGCTGCCCTAACATTGGTGCTCCCATTGCACTCATTGCACACACTGCTGCTGTGCATTGCCCACCAATCTCCAGCTTGAATTTTGCAAAACGGTGGAAAATTTTTCTTTTGAAAATTCTACAGCCAATATGCCTCCTTGATGAGCAAATGTACATGTATTTTTTTTGTTTTTCCATAATTAAGCCTTTTAGTGAATTATAATTTCAAATAACCTTAAAATTAACCATTTAAAAGGATTTTTTCTTTTTTCTTTTTCGCGCAGTGCACTCGAGCTGTTCGGATCGCACCGGTTTGTGGTAATGCCTGTAAATTTACAGGCCACACAATAGCCAGTGCTAATGGTATCCACACCCATCCCGGGGTGGTACGGATAGGCACACCGTGTTATTTTTTTTTTTTTTTAAAGGTGTAGTGCGGTCATTTACCATACCACACCATTGACAATGTGGAATAGTGGCAACATGGTGCGTTGACTAAATTATCCGCCCCAAGGCGGGTAATGTTGTCAACACACTGTGTTACCTCTATTCCACATTTTCAACAGTGCAGCCTGGTAAACCGGTGCTAACGGTATCCGCACCGGTTCCAGGGTGGTATCGAAGGCACACTGTGTTATTTTAATTTTTTTTTTATAGTGCGGTGCATTCGGTTATCCGGCCACACCATTGACCTAGTGGAATAGCTGTGACGCGGTGCGTTGATCAAAATAGCAGCCCCAGGACGGCTATTTTTGTCAGCGCACAACTTTCCGTATTTCACCTACGTCAATGGTGCGGCCTTGTAAAAGGCCGCACTGTTCACTATTTCACAATGGCAGGAGGTAGGTCTACTGACTTAACTATACGCCATGGGGTGTAGAGTTTTGTTAGTGCATCTCCCTCCTAATACCATACATAGTCAACAGTGCGCTATAAATTTTTCTGGAGCATGGTCCCCGGGGAACTTAATATTATTAGGTGCCCTGAGGCTGGTGCGCTCCATAGAAGGACGCACCGGGACCAGTGCGTGACTGTTTTTTTGGCGCACCGAATGTTTTTTTATTTAAAAAAAAAATAAAAAATTATATATGTATATTTATAAATACATGTCTCATTTAATAAAAAAATTGTGTTTAATATGTGAATCATTTAGAGACGGAAAGGAGAGAAGAGGGGGAACAATAACAACAACAGGCGGAGCAGTATAACATGGTTCACCTATGGGAGGCATGAGAGAGGGAGAGAGATGCGTACCCTCACCCTATTACAACAGCTACGTAGGGGCTCCTAAGGCAGGTAGGCCTCCTCAAGTTCTATGAGGATGCTACTTCCCTAAAGGGCCATAGTTTGTTTTTGATACATCTTATCCAAAGGTGGAAGGCCCAACAACAGGATTTTCGTGTTGGTATCAGCCAATGGTACATGCCCACTGAGGAGGATATATACTTCATTACAGGGCTATTGAGGAGAGGGGTGGATTTTCCCTCGTTCCCACAGGTTCTGCCTGGCTGTGTAGCAGGGAGTCAGTTAGTTTACTCCCAGATATACGTTGGAGAAAATGTACTATCTCTTTCAGAGTTTCAGGTTGCTGGAGGTTAGTTACGTATTGGTGCATTTGGTAGGGAGGAGGTGTAATGTCTCTCACTTATCATTTCGACCATTTCACACAACACTAGTGACTGGAAAAACATTAGTTGCTCGCTTCTATATTATGTTGATTCTTAAGTATAGGAGCCATGACTTGTCAAGTGGTTTGCCATTCTTTTGTGGCAGTTCTGTACAACCTTAGATAGATGTCGTGCTCATGCACAAGGAGGGTGAACTTACCTTTTTCTTCAGAGATTTTTTAATTATTTTTTGAGAGGTTTCAAGAGATGAGGCCTACTTTTCTTTGGCAGCCTCGTAGGATGATGTTTGAGGCGCGTATGCACATGTGGAGGTAGATGATGCCCAAGAGGGATGACGCTGATTTTTTCGCAAGGATATCACAGGATGCACTAGAGTTGCTAGCCATGTTGATGAGCATCCCTTAGTTATGGTCCCCTGTCCTTATGCGGGTTTGGATTGGCAAGGGTGTGCCAACATCATCTTCACTACTGATGAGACACCAGATGATAGAGGTAATATTACTGTTTTATATATTCAAATTTATTCTAGCATGTTATTTAACTTATTTTATTAAATTGTGTAATGAAATTGTCTAATTATTGTTGTGTACTTATATATATATTGCAGACATTGGCTCTTTTGATGGCGAGGAGATGTCAGCACCACCACATGATCTAGATGTGGATCCTGATGATGATCACGGCATGCTAGATGCCGAGGATCATCAAGAGGCCGGTGCTAGGAATGGTAAACTTGATGCTAGATACTGGATGGAGTTGGGCGACCAACTCAGTGCATTGATTGTTGAGGTGGGCATCAGGCCCGCTCATTACAGAGACATAGAGGCCGATGATAGGCTATTACAAATGTGGAGAGGCATGCTACATGATATGTGCAGCCTGATGCGACATGTTTTAGGAGTTACGATAGCTATTATGTGACTGACGAGGAATTTTGAACATTATAGGCGTGGCCGAGACAAAACAGGTGATGGATAGTCCACGAGCAACGAATCTTCATCTCATGATCGTTCACCTCGCACCACGCTAGATGAGCATGAGCCTCCACTAGCATCCAGTAGCAGTCATCGTGGAGATGAGGTTGGACCATCGACCATGTCCAGTCAGCAACTTGCAGCATCCATCAGTACTCATGATCATGAGCAGGCTGGACCATTGACCGTCGAGGATGCACCATTGACTGAGCAGGCCTCCGCTAGTACTGATATTGATGTTGTACTACCACCAGCTAATCCATGACATTTATATTACAGTTGTATCTTTTTAACAATATTATTCAGTTATATATATATATATATATATATATATATATATATATATATATATATATATATATATATATATATATATGGTCCATGTATTTTATGTTCATGTTGCAATTGCACTTAATTTACATGTTGGTGATTATCATTGTGTGTATATTGTTATGTCATGTTAGATATTTTCATTTAATGTGCAGCTTGCAGATAGATGTGTATGTGATAGCATATATATATATATATGGTCCGTGTATTTTATGTTCATGTTGCAATTGCACTTAATTTACATGTTGGTGATTATCATGATGTGTATATTGTTAGGTCATGTTAGATATTTTCATTTAATGTGCAGCTTGCAGATAGATGTGTATGTGATAGCATTATTTATTTGACATGAGATGTATATTTGATGTTTGTGTTGTGATGATGTTAATATATAATGCTAATTGTGTTTTGTTAGATGACCATGATCACGATGATGTTAGCAATTTTGAATGTGTTTTTTAGTCAAATATGATGTTTGTACAATGGTTATCATGAACGTGATGTTTATTAATTAATTTAATACTAAATGATCACGATATTGTAAAATTGTAATATTTGTAATTCTAATTGTATGTAAAATTCTAAAATTGTAATTGTAACTGTAATTGTACGTGAAATTGTAAAATTGTAATTGTAATTGTAATTCTATTTGTATGTAAAATATTTGTAAAATTTTAATTGTATTACTATGAATTGATTGTAATTGTAAAATTTTAATTGTATGTAAAATTCTAAAATTGTAATTGTAATTGTATGTGAAATTGTAAAATTGTAATTGTAATTGTAATTATATGTAAAATATTTGTAAAATTTTAATTATATTAATGTGAAATGAATTTATTAGAATTTGTAAATTTGTAAATTTGTAAATTTTAAATAATTGTAAAATAATAAATCTAGAATAATATCATTTATTGTAACATAATAAAGTTTAGAAAAGAATGCAAATAAATTCATGTACTTTAGAATTATCATTATTTTATTATGATATTAGATACAAAAAAGAGAACTAATTTATACAGTACGCCATTGTTTTTTAGATCAACATAATTGCAAATTATCAAGTGAATTATTGATTTTAACATTAACACAATGCAAATTACCATTTAATTCAAAATACATATTATAATATTTCGAAAAACCCATCTTAAAAAGTATAAATATTGATGAAATAACACATGTAATTATATCACTCTCAGTTCTGATGATCACACTCATTATCTTCCAGCTCACATGGCATGATAACACTATTGTTCTCAAAAATATGTTTTGATCCAGGGTCATGTGTCAATACAAACCACCAATCCCTATCCAACACATCTGGGTAAAAAAACACCTGGTTATAGTGTTTGGGGAAAACATAGGGCTCCTTAGCTTCATCCCACATATTTCTAGAGTTTATACATATCATCCTATTATCACGATCTTCCTTTACATTATTCCGATCAAAGGTGTCCCACCACTTGCACCTAAAAATAACACATTGGAAATAAGAGAAATCCACTTCAATGATATCTTGTATCTTTTCGACGTAACCTAACGTCCCTCGTACTAGGTTTTGATCATGGTGGCTAGATAACCTAGATTGATCAAACTCGACTTCCACTCCACAGTCTTGTGTGATGTTTCCAGCATTGACATTTTCTGTGCGAAAATGGCGTCCATATGCCCACATAGATGGGAACAATGCACCTATTATAAAAAAGTTAAAACAATCATAGTGTCATGTGTCTTATAATAACCCAACAATTAAAATATGAAATGTATATGTCTTAATATAAGTTTCAAATTTACATATAAAATAAAAATATTATTACCGAGTTGCCACACCCAATCCCTACATTTAGCGCATCCTCTTCAGCACGCAGGTAACGACCGGTAGCACAATATTTCTCTTTGACTTGGTCAGCAACCCCACTGTTGGGGCATATTTTTGACATATTTTCTTTTAAATGATCAGGATAAGACACACTTCTACCATTCAACTATTTGAATTATTTCCTGTCATTATCCCATTTCATCCTCTTTTGTTCGTACAATGTGACCCACAGTTGTGTCACTTCAGAATTGTAAAGAATGAATTTATTGATTGCTTCAATTTCTGCATTCGTTGATGAAATAAAACCAACATTATATAGTGCTTAGAGATCAAAATATACATTATATCAAAGTTCAACATCAATATTAAATACTTTTTGTAAATTTGAAAAATTATAAGTCGCTTACTCTTTATCAAGCACTTTTTTCCGCTCATTTGGAGCAAATCCCATTCTCTTTTGTCTTCATCCCTTTCATCATCCCAAATCACCACACCTGGCCTATTGTCGATCTGCTTGGTGTACTCACTGGCATAATAGAAAGGCTCATACGATATGTACCCCTCTGCCATAGACCTCTCGGGTTTTACTCTTTGTTAAACAAAACCTTTCAATTTCTTCATGTATCTCTCTAAGAAGAACATCCAACGACAAGAAACCACCCCAACTAATTCAACCTCATCTACTAGGTGGATTAGAAGATGAACCTGTAAGTCCATGAAACTCGTCGGCAGCTCCTTCTCAAACATACAAACAATCTCAACTATATCTTGACGCCACCGTGAAATGCTAGCCACATGAATCTCCTTTGACGTGATCCAACGTACAAATGCATATAATTTAGATATGGCATGTTCTAGGTCTTGAGGGAATTCATGTTTCACACATCCACACATGAAAAAAGGATAATGACACTGCAAAGTTATAAACACATGCAATAATATACAAAATTAGTTATGTTTTATGATCCCCGCATGGGATAAAATTTATTAATATAAAAAATAATAAAATCATGCTTTTGACATTACACTTACTCTTAGAAGATTCAAAAGGTCATGCGATTTCAACCTCGAAAAATGGTCACCCACAGTGAAGCAGCGCCGTATTGAAGACCTATATGATGTTGGCACCCTCACACCCATTATAAATTCTTTTGCTAAAGAAATATCATATTTTTTAAAAATCCATGGGACATCACCTTCTTTGAAAAACCATGAATTAGAGGGACCAACGCCTACCTCTGATCCCATACTTTCTAATCATCTTGGCCAATTATTCTTTTTAGTTTTTGAAGTAATAAGGTCTTTCCTAACAACCAATGTTTCACTTTGTTTCGATGATATGTGCCTACATAAAGAAGATGAAACATTTTTAAATATATGCATGGGATCTAATAAGTGGGTAATATTAAGATGCTCCCAATATGGGAGGTCATAAAAGATAGATTTCCTTTTCATCCCAATTGGCAATTTCTCAACATAGGTGTCGAAGAAATCTGGATGATCGAACATAGGCTCCCCATTTGAATCGAACATTTCTATGAACTCCTTCTCCTTCTCTCTCTCATATTCTCTAAGCCATTCATATGGTGTAATTATTGGAGGCCTTTGGGTTCTCTCTCATTTACCATTGAAAGCGGATGTTGCTCTTCTGTAAGGGTGTTCTTCTAGTAGGAATACCCTAGAGCAATCATACACTGGATTTCGTAGGTCCTTGGACCATCTAGCTTTTAGAGAAGGTCCACAACATTTACATCCAAGATACCCTTTTGTTACAAGACCTGCGAGATTATATTTATATACATTAATTAATATGCATGGAACGTTAAATAATATCACGAAGATCAGAAAAAATATTACAATGAATTAAATAACTAATATGTGAAAGAATATTGTTATGTATATAAACAAATCAATAAATTAAACATGTAATTTACCAGAGCAAACTCCTAAGCCTGGATAATCATGTGTTGTCTAAGAACATATGCCATACAACGTAAAACTCCTCTTTGATGCAATGGGTCTTGATACATCATATACATTTATCCCATCCCATAATTCCTTCAATTCATCTACCAGTGGTTGTAAGTAGACATCCATATTCTTCACTTGTCCTCTACTAGGGACTATGAGAGCCAACATAAGATGTTCATTCTTCATGGAAAACCATGTGGGGATTATTGTTATTGATCACTACTATAGGCCAAACAGAATAGTTGGTGTTCTAGAGGGAATATGGGTTGACACCATCCATAGCTATGCTGATTCGTAGACTTCGTACTTAAAGCTTGAATTTTTCGGGCCATGTATCCTCTATATGCTTCATGGCTATTAAATCAGTTGGGATTTGCATAACTCCCAACTAACTTCTTTGTGAGGCATGCCATCCATGCAACATACCTAATTATTTGCAACGAAAGAGCCTTTGAATCCTTGGGATTATAGGTATGTGCCTCAATATCTTAAAAGGAGGACCAATACATGATTTACCCTTCTTTTTTTATTTATCATACCTGTCATGCCCACATTTCAGACACATCTCTTTGTCTTCATAATATTATCCTCTATATATAATACAATCATTTGGACATGCATGATATGATATGTACTCAGCACCCAACATTTTCAACAATTTCTTTGCCTCTTCGCAGCTACCGAGCAAGACATTATCACTCGAAAGAACCTTCTCTTTGAATAAACTATAGTTGGTGATCATGGAAAAAATATATTAATAAATGTACATTAATGTCGATATAATTATTAACGTTCATAGAATTTACCATTTGTAATGTTCATTGCAGTGTATTGATTATATTTCAATTTTATATAAGGGAGTAATTTATGGTAACTTACCTCAAAAGTTCCGAGAAACATGCATTCGACAAGACAAAATTTGCTTTCAAGTTGTACAGTAACATCATTGTCCCCAACTGGGTAGAATTTCACTGACTGCCAGATCCAAAGAGAGGGGTGGTGGAAGCAAATTTAAGGCTTTCGAAAAAGGTGTCAGTGATATGAGCATCATCCCCTAGCTGATCATCATTTTGGAATGAATTTAACAACATTGTATCCATGGTAGTCGTATCCCTTAAGTAATCATCCATACCAACCTCTATTTGATTGCCTCCATTGTCAGCTTGTGAAGAACTACTATTGATGTAGTCATTCCTAATTGGTGAATCTGGACGTAGCGGGAATTGGATCGGTGGTTGATTCAACCATTCTTGGTATCGTTCCTCTCTGATTTTTTCTCTTAATTGAGTCTTCTCTCAATTTCACGTTGTCATGGGGTGTAATGGAAGATGTTAGGTAGGTCGTTCATCATCACTAGAATCCTAATAATTAAAAAAAAAAAATTGAACATGATTAGTACAAAATATATGACATCAATTAGTAACCATGCTGAAAATATTGCATGACTATAAATTGGTTTGACGTTGAAATGATTACATATTAATCAATATATATAACAAACAATTATAATTATAATTACCAGCATTTTCCCGGGATTGTGGCTAGAAGATGCATATTGTTACAACTGGCAGGGTGAGTGGTGTGTAGTCAATTTAGCGTCCTAAATTGCTAACATAAATTATCAACCAGGGCTAGTAAACTGATGAAGTGTGGTGCACTATATGTGCTTAAGTGACCTCTTCCTTACTTCATTGTATGTGTTTTTCGTATTTTTTTTATGTAATCTAACTCCGGAGTGCTCTAACTGAATTAACATGCAACTAGTCTATGGAATTCTATAGTCTGTTTGTCCATCATGATTGGTATTTTGGAAGAGTTCCTTCTTTTGGAAGAGTTTTTAGAACAATCCTGACTGTGTAATTGAGTGCAAATGCAAGCACAAAGACTGAAAGCAATGAAAAACTAAGATATCATAGCCTTATCCTACTCGTCATTATGATGTTTTGGGAAAGCGTTTAAGAGCAAGAACAGAGATGATACTTAGTTTAAACACACAACTAAATTATTCATTATCACGGTCATGTCTTGAACTTCTTAAGAATTTCTTGGAAGAGTTTCTTCTTGTGGAAGAGTGATTAGAACAAGTGTAACTGTGATAGTGAACAACAAAAATTACAACTAAATCCTACAGTACTATAGCCATTTTCATTCATCATTATAATCTTTTGGAAGAATTTCTTCTTGTGGAAGAGTTAGAATGAATATAACTACAATAGCTAATTAAAAACAACTATGAATTCAACTCCTAGTCCTACAATACTATAGTCATTTCCCATTCATCATTATAATCTTTTGGAAGAGCTTCTTCTTGTGGAAGAGTTAGAATGAGTACAACTACAGTAGCTAATAAAAGCAACTACGAATTCAACTTCTAATCCTACAATACTATAGCCATTTCCCATTCATCATTATAATCTTTTGGAAGAGCTTCTTCTTGTGGAAGAGTTAGAATGAGTATAACTATAGTAATTAATAAAAACAACTACAAATTCAACTTCAGAAACGTAAAGGCAACTAAGATACTCAACATGATACAACCAAATCTTTTTCATCTAATAATGATATTTTGGAAGAGCATTTTAAGAAAAAGAATGATTGTAAGATAATGAGGATCTTTTAGTTAAACAAATAATGCAAGACATGAATTAAAAGCTACTTATCTAGAAAGCATGTAGAAGCCTCCTTGGATAGCAGGGGCCCTCTGCTACCAATTTGGTGAAGTCCTTCAGCTCCTTAAAGTTGTAATCAAAACATCATCAAAGAATTGAATTTCTTTATTGAAAATCTCACAAATCTACATCCCATAACATCTTGAACTTTGTTACAAAATACTCCTATTTTCTTCTACTTCTTCCTTACTTCCTCATTACCCATGATAGGAGAAAGCTTCTCATATTTATACAAAATATGAGGAGTCATCTCATTAATGAGAGTCCATGAATCTCTCCCTCCAACTCTAGAGTTACAATCAAAATAGGAAATGATAAGACACATGTCTTTCTAGAATTTCAACACAACTTAAGAAAGGAGACACATATCCTCTTAGAGTTTCAATACAACAAGGAAGTGAGATACATATCCTCTTAGAGTTTCAATACAACAAGGAAGTGAGACACATGTTCTCATGATCCCATGATCTTCTCCAACCAAATTCGAATTTGGCCTTAGAGTGCCACATAAGGGTCTTCTAGAAGTCTCCTTTTTGACCTACACATGTCACAAAACTCATAACACATATATATATATATGAAACTATGTTAATTTTCTAGTTTCTAATCATAAATTCACTTAAAATACATAAAATAAATAACTTTGGAAAACAAGGATCCTAACCCATATATTTATGAAAATGGTTACTTGATGTAGGGTTTTAGGTCAAATGGTTATGAAATAAGAGATAAATGGTTATGACATAATGGAAATATGTATGAATATGGAGAACACTTTTGAGACTCAACATACCCCCCAACTGAAGTTGTTGCATGTCCTCATGAAACTATTGCAATGATTCATTTGTCCATGAGTTGATCTTTTATGAGTTTTGACTCATATAGATTCATTCCAAACTTTGCTTTTTGATATTTTCCTTTTTGGCAAAGTATAATACATTTGATTGCAACTTCTTCTTCTTCTTCTTCTTTTTTCAATGGTTGGTTCTTGTGTGACAACCATTTTTTTTTTTTTTTTTAGCATTGGTTCTTGTGTAACAATGCTTTATTTTCTTTGTTACATCAAAGTTCATGAAAACATTTAGAATCAATTACTTCATCAATGAATTGATCATTTGCAAGGCATATAATCTTTTGGATAATGTTGCAACAATAGTTGGTTGGGAAGTATATGTGGATGGAAATGAAATGAAAATGTGTGATAGTGTATGACATGTGGATATGAAATGATGTCGCTTCCCCCCAACTAAAGATATGACAATGTGAAAAAGAGAGTGAGGAATTTTTCCAAAGTTACAATTTTAGCATTCTAATGAATTACATGACTAAAAATTAGAAAACAACATACCTTCACTGACCTTAAATGTGGATGAGTTGTGCATGTGTGGTGGCTGCAAAATTCTGATCATATTCTTCTTCAAGTGGCTGAACAAGAGGAGTCATGGATAAAGAGATAAGATGATTTTTTATTTCTTCTACTAAAACTTGCTGAATCTGCTCCAAAATGTTGAAAATAATAGTCTTCATGTCTTCAAAAATCATTGGCACAATTCCTACTATGTGAAAAGATGTTCTGATGTCGAACATAGTAGGAAATTGTTGACTTAGTGGCCATTAATGGATGCCACTAGTCAACACGAGAACTCTCACCATTGATGACAATGAGAGTCAAGATGCCCAAACACATCTTGCTAGGTACGAATGATTTTCCTGATGTCGAGTCACCTAGAAGATCTGACAAACAAGAGACATTAATGTATTCCCATTGTTTGTCAGCATGAGAACTTGCCATTAAGGCATGCAAGCCTCAAGGTGTTTTACAAAGAACTTAGACTCAAAGGACTATAGACTCAATAGTTTGCATTGAAGCAGGGCTTATTTGCGGAATGAAAATGACAAGAAATGGAAAATGAAAATGGAAGATGGCAATGGAGAGTAGAAATGGAAATGGGCAATAAGCATGTGAATGAGAAATGGAAATGAGCAATAAGCATGTGAATGAGCCTCTTGCTTTTATTTGTGGGTTATGAATGGACAAAAAGAAATGGAAAGTGGATGTGAATGTAAATGGAAAGTATGAAGTGAAATGAGGTGAATGGTTTATTATGAGGTATGGATGTGATGGAGACAATAGTATCTGAAAGTTTTTCAAGTGTTTGGATCTGATTTTGCATCAGCATATTTCCTCTTTATTGTTGATCATCCTCTTATGAAACAAATTGGTCTCTTAGAGAGACACCATTCTCTTGTAGTCATTTGTCCTTCCTCCTGGAACCTGCAAAAAAAACTAATACTTCTTCTGCAATGGAATGTAAGATTATCAAATGAGAGAGGTGATCAATCTCTCTAGTTATGATATTTACACACAAAACTAAGAATTTGTATTAATGAAACAAGTTCTCAAAGGAAAAATCAAAAGAATTTATACATGTTTTGGAATTAGTGCCTCAAGTTGAATGTTGCTTATTTTCAGCAATTTATTTCATTATTTACCATTTCAAACTCTAATGATGGATTTCTCACTATGTAGATCTTATTAAGACCTTTCCAATGATACTTAAATCATCAAAATCTGATTTTGTATGAGAAAGTTAGGCTGATTTGAACAATGAGGTTTTTCAGCTGCTAAAAAAAAATCTTGAATAAAAAAATTAGTCATTCATCTTTCATCATCAGTCCAAAATTAATCAATACCTTCAGAAAAGTGAGCAAATAACTTATTCATTTCATTGATTCAATTTTTTTTTTTTTTTTTGAATTTTTATTTTTATTTTTATTTTTATAAAGCATGGATGAAATAATTGTCCTTATGAATATTTTTGAAACAAAGTCATGCCAATGCCTCTTTCATGCAAAATAAAAATAAAAATAAAAAAACTTGAAATTTCTAAAGTCAAATTCCTAACTATGAAGGAGATGAAAGCTGAGTCCTTTTCAATTTATACAACTTGCATTTGATGCACATGTGATAATGTGTTTGCCTCAAATAATCCATTTGTCATTCATCATGTGCCACCACACATGAATTCTGCCACATTTTCCCTCAAATAAGGAAATTAGTTCCTTGATTATTTCTCAAAACCGTGACTGTTTTCATAATAATAAAAAAAAAACATTTTTCTTTCACACACACTGCAAATTAGTGCTCCGAAGAACCCTGAATTTCTCCCAAATTGCTGCGAATTTAAGAAAGTTTTTATAGGATTACCTAATTCACCCCGTTCCCGAAAAAACCCATGTTTTAGTTTTTTCTAATTCGTCCTGGTTTGCTCAGAAAATTCGTTTTAAAATCGGGTGTTTTTGACAATTACGCATTTCGTTTTTTGGCAATTATTTGTGGTTTGATTTGTTTTTATTTTGCAGGTTTTGAAGTGTAATGGCTTGTATCTCACAGAGAAGTTCAGATTGATCTTCCTCATTCCAATTACTTGCAATGGAATCTACAATCTTCTCTTCATCAGCAGTCTGAAATCTTCACTTTATCAGCAATTTCTTCATATGATACACTTCCATTGTATGTCCCTACAATTAAATTTGTAATCCTCTCTTCATCAGCAATTTGCACTCTTCTTCTCATCAAAAATTTGTAATCTTTTCCTCATCATCAGTTTCTTCATGTGATATACATTCATTGTGTGCAACTTTTTTTTTTTTTTTAAATGATTTCTAATAATTGTTGTTTGAAGAAAAATGAATATGAAAAAAAGAAGGTTTTTTTTTTTTTTTTAAATTGCAGTGCATGGATCTTTGTGTGGATTGAAGGTCTGCATATATGCTTAAAGCCAAGCCAAAGGATGGCCTCATGCGTATGCGCGGGTCTTATTTCCATGAGTCATTTTTTTTTTTTTTTTTAAATTGATTTGTTAATAAAATTATGTATGTTATATTTTCAAAATTTTAAAAATACACATATATATTTCATTAAACAAAACAATGTATTTGAATTTTTTATTTATTTATTTATTTATTTATTTATTTATTTTTGAATCAATTGAAATGATGAAGTTTATTTTGTCTCCTCTTTTTTTTTCACATAACAATTCTTTTTCTGATCCTCCAGATCACACAAAGTGCAGGAGGAGAGCATACTCAAGAATTATTAATTTTTTTTTTTTACATAACAATCCTTTTTCTGATCCTCCAGATCACACAAAGTGCAGGAGGAGAGCATACTCAAGAATTATTAAATTTTTTTTTTTAGATGTAAGAAATAAGGTCTCCTAATTACACTTCCCCGGCAACGGCGCCAAAATGTGTAGTCAATTTAGCGTCCTAAATTGCTAACATAAATTATCAACCAGGGCTAGTAAACTGATGAAGTGTGGTGCACTATATGTGCTTAAGTGACCTCTTCCTTACTTCGTTGTATGTGTTTTTCGTATTGTTTTTATGTAATCTAACTCCGGAGTGCTCTAACTGAATTAACATGCAACTAGTCTATGGAATTCTACAGTCTGTTTGTCCATCATGATTGGTATTTTGGAAGAGTTCCTTCTTTTGGAAGATTTTTTAGAACAATCCTGACTGTGTAATTGAGTGCAAATGCAAGCATAAAGACTGAAAGCAATGAAAAACTAAGATATCATATCCTTATCCTACTCGTCATTATGATGTTTTGGGAAAGCATTTAAGAGCAAGAACAGAGATGATACTTAGTGCAAACATACAACTAAATCATTCATTATCACGCTCATGTCTTGAACTTCTTAAGAATTTCTTGGAAGAGTTTCTTCTTGTGGAAGAGTGATTAGAACAAGTGTAACTGTGATAGTGAACAACAAAATTACAACTAAATCCTACAATACTATAGCCATTTTCATTCATCATTATAATCTTTTGGAAGAATTTCTTCTTGTGGAAGAGTTAGAATGAATATAACTACAGTAGCTAATTAAAAACAACTATGAATTCAACTCCTAATCCTACAATACTATAGTCATTTCCCATTCATCATTATAGTCTTTTGGAAGAGCTTCTTCTTGTGGAAGAGTTAGAATGAGTACAACTACAGTAGCTAATAAAAGCAACTACGGATTCAACTTCTAATCCTACAATACTATAGCCATTTCCCATTCATCATTATAATCTTTTGGAAGAGCTTCTTCTTGTGGAAGAGTTAGAATGAGTATAACTACAGTAGTTAATAAAAACAACTACAAATTCAACTTCAAAAACGTAAAGGCAACTAAGA
Organism: Pinus albicaulis; assembly: GCA_034641835.2. Taxonomy (NCBI): domain Eukaryota; kingdom Viridiplantae; phylum Streptophyta; class Pinopsida; order Pinales; family Pinaceae; genus Pinus; species Pinus albicaulis. The sequence continues at coordinate 984 of JAXQQM020090288.1, read as the reverse complement.
TACTCAACATGATACAACCAAATCTTTTTCATCTAATAATGATATTTTGGAAGAGCATTTTAAGAAAAAGAATGATTGTAAGATAATGAGGATCTTTCAGTTAAACAAATAATGCAAGACATGAATTAAAAGCTACTTATCTAGAAATCATGTAAAAGCCTCCTTGGATAGCATGGGCCCTCTGCTACCAATTTGGTGAAGTCCTTCAGCTCCTTAAAGTTGTAATCAAAACATCATCAAAGAACTGAATTTCTTTATTGAAAATCTCACAAATCTACATCCCATTCCATCTTGAACTTTGTTACAAAATACTCCTATTTTCTCCTACTTCTTCCTTACTTCCTCATTACCCATGATAGGAGAAAACTTCTCCTATTTATACAAAATATGAGGAGACATCTCATTAATGGGAGTCCATGAATCTCTCCCTCCATCTCTAGAGTTACAATCAAAATAGGAAATGATAAGACACATGTCTTTCTAGAATTTCAACACAACTTAAGAAAGGAGACACATATCCTCTTAGAGTTTCAATACAACAAGGAAGTGAGATACATATCCTTTTAGAGTTTCAATACAACAAGGAAGTGAGACACATGTTCTCATGATCCCATGATCTTCTCCAACCAAATTCGAATTTGGCTTTAGAGTGCCACATAAGGGTCTTTTAGAAGTCTCCTTTTTGACCTACACATGTCACAAAACTCACAACACATATATAGATATATGAAACTATGTTAATTTTCTAGTTTCTAATCATAAATTCACTGTAAATACATAAAATAAATAACTTTGGAAAACAAGGATCCTAACCCATATATTTATGAAAATGGTTACTTGATGTAGGGTTTTAGGTCAAATGGTTATGAAATAAGAGCTAAATGGTTATGACATAATGGAAATATGTATGAATATGGAGAACACTTTTGAGACTCAACAAGTGGCTGTTCATTTTCATCTACCAAATGCGCCTTGCGGTATGCA
>JAXQQM020072524.1:0-87476 GCA_034641835.2 Pinus albicaulis | reverse complement strand
ATCATCATGAGAAGAGAGGTTTACATGCGCATCGTCACAATGGGTGACCGAAGAGTAAGTAGATAACGGATCTACCGATGTTGAGCCCAACATGACCGCTGAAGGAAGTTCAAGCGAAACAATAGGGGAGGATTCAGATGGAACGTTCCCCAATGGTCTCATGGATGATGACAGGTACAAAGTGTGCAACGTAGCTGAAAATAAACCTACAGAGAACAGAATAAAAATGCTGAAATAACAGAAAAATAACAGCTACATATGCATCTATCAAACCCAAGAAAGTGGGTCTCTCAAAACTATGCTGAAAAGAAAGGGAAAAACGATGGAAACACACACAAAGGAAGCTCAACAGATCTAGGGTCAAAGGGGACAGAGATCCGGAGGATAAAGCTGCAGATAAGGGGTGCAGATCACAGCCAAGACACAGAGGCAAGGTGGCTGGAAAAAGGGAAATCAGCAAAAAACCGGGGGGGGGCAAGGCAGAGGCCTTTAGAGGAGGTCCAAACAAAACGACAAGAGGTGATTTGAAAGAAAAAGAGGCTGATTTCAATGGATCTGGAAGTGAGGTCACAGATCTGGAAAAAGAGGGGGCTGAAGCTCTGAAACCGACGGCTGAAACAGCTGAAACTCTTCCACAAAAAGTGGAGGGTACTAAAGCCCTAAGGGGCTGGGTTCCCACTTAGATGAGTAAAAACGGATCAGATCTTGGTCAAGGAGGGCTGAGACAGAGGCTGGAAAACAGCCTGTTGAGGCCGCGTGAGAACTTGAGAGAAAATGGAAAAAATGTTTGAAAAAAAGGCGGTCGCAGTTGCGGCCCCGGTCGAGTTGGTCGCGGGTTTTGGGCCAAAAGGTGCGTCCGAGTCGCGAGGTTTGGGCCAAAGGTGCGACCCCCACGGTCCATTTGTTCGGCGGCGATTTTACGAAAAATTGCCGTCTCGAGTGCGGTGCAATTGTCGCTTACTGCTTAATGGGGACGAGAAAACACACGAGGAAGTTAGAAATTTTAGGTTTTTAGGGTTTTATGTGAGAAAAATGACATGAAAAAGAGAACTAGCGACTAAAGAAAGCCCTAGAGACACGAGAAGTACTGGATATGCGAGAATATGAAAAGCGGTCGTAATTTAAAACTTAGGTGTGGGTCGCCATTGTTAGTATGAATTCTTCGTCGAGGTGTACGAAAAAGAACCACTTTAGCTACGCATAACTAATAGCCCTAACAACAATAGAGGCTGCCAAACATCTTCAGATCTGCGATTAGTAGTTAAAATGCTGCAACAAACAGATCTATAAATGGAAAGACATTAAGCAGTAAAGTAAAGAATTTGCTCCATGCATCCAACAGACAAGACAAGAACACGATTTTTTTGAATGAATTTTTATATTACAGGGCACCTGGGAGGAAACAAGAAGGTGTATCCAGATCTCCTCAATGGGATGGGTTCTTTGTAGTCCTCAGCACTTCAGATCTAGGCTTTCTCTCTCTTGTAGATGTAGAAAACCCAATGCAGAAAATAGAGCTCAATGGGAGCAAAAATGGCAGAAAATGAGACCAAGTGTATAGATCCAGAGTGATCTAGTATGCAACAAAAGGCTAAGAATGAAGGGGAAACCCTCCTATTTATAACAAAATATTGGGTCTTTCTAGATCTTGGTGCATGATTAAAATAATGTTAATCACAACTAGATCCACCTCTATGGAATATTTTATTATTATTTGTTGGAGGGAAAGGGTGTTTGACTTGGGTCAAATCCCTTGATTAGTGAAAAATAAATAAATAAATGATTTATTTATCTTTTAAAGGAAGTGGTTGGGATATAATCAAATAAATAATGATTTATTTGATTAATGGTGGTTGATTTGGTCATATTTAACAAGGAATATTATTAAATAATTATTCCTAGAAAATAATAAGATAACTATGGGTTCATCTCATTAATTTCTTTGTTTTTTGGTTAAACATGACTGGGAATAATAATTAAATTATGGTTTAATTAATTATTCCTTTTGGGGTTTCCTAATTAACATAGTGAAAGCAGTTTTACTTGGGGTAAAACTGGTCTTACATGGTGTACTTGGGTCCATCTAATGATGAAGAGTTAGATGACCAAAAAATGGTGTAACAGTCATATAATCTGTGCAGACTAATATATAAACTATTTGGTTGGATGGAGGATTAATGGGTTATTAAGCATGTAGCATTATTGATAAGTAAAAGGTTCAATTTTTGTTCTATATGAAAGTACATAGAGACTTTATATAATATATGATAGTGTCTTGTAGCGATCATTTACAAGGTTCAAATACTGCATAATGTGATAATACTAAGCATTTTTACAAAAAATTCATTACTTTTATATAATTCTTACGTCTGAATTACTTCCATGATATGAAATTAGAACCTCTTATTTGTATTATTTATGTATATTTTATCTAACTCATATCTTCATAGCACAAGAGATGAACACAAGCATAACATATACCGTTAAAGACAACGGAAACTTTTCTAAGAGGCACTTTTATGTTCTATTTATTGTACTTTGATTATATTTGCATACTTTGATGTACTATAACTAAAATAAAATCTTTTTCAATTTCATGGAAACATATAACACTTAGACATTCAGATCCAAGACAATAATTACAAGGAAAAAATTAATTTGAGCATCTCTATAAAACATTTGTATTTTCTAAAACTAAAATCTATTTATAATTTATGTACACTAGTAATGACTTTATGTTATCTTATTATGTTTTCATTAGACTATTTTTATTTAGTTTCAACTATAATGTCCTTTTAAGTAGTGATTTAACTATATTATCTATGAATAGGAAAAGGATATTGAATTTGAATGATATCGTAGTAGAGATGGAGGAGAGTGTAGAGATAGGAATGAGCATTTCCATAGAAACAAATATCACAATAGAAAAAATGAAACCAATAGAAACTAGTGGAGAAATAAGGGGAAATGGGTATTTCTGGGAACCTTTAATTAGCTTTATACCTGATTTCTTTTATTTTTGTCCTTTTTTATTTTTATTTTTTTAATTTATTTGAATTCAATGCTCATGACTAGGAAAAAAGAAATCAAGTCTATGCCATTGTTGATTGAAGATCCCACTAACAATATAACTAGGAATATTTTTCATGGCATTATCTTAGCTACATATCAAATGTTTTTGGACAAAGCAGAAAAGAAAAAAAGAAATGCTTCATGCAGAATTAATAGATAAGAAAGTGGAAATCACAATAACATTGCTAGTGCCAACACATTTAATCTAACAACATGAGTCAAAACTTATTGCAAATTTTGGTGTGTCCATTAGAGATTTAAAAATAACGCAAAGCATAAATATGATATTGATTATTGTGAAAAACGTATTTGTCTAAATAGTTTTAGCAGTGTAGAAAACATTTGTCATGTTTGTGTAGAGTATCAATTATTTCCAAATATGACAATTGCAAATCTCTCATGTAATGATGATGTGTTTATATTCGAAACAGTCATTTCTATTCCAATTTTGGTAATGAACACAACAATAAATATGTATTGTAAATAAAAAATGACAATTAAAAATACGATAGAGAAATAATAAGCTTTGACTTATTTGAATGTTTTATTGTTATGAATTTATTGCCCATATATATTTTTTTCACTAGAAGAAACCAATTTTCATGGGTTTCATGTATTGATTCATAAATGTTGCATATGTAACACGTTCGTGTACATGATAAAATTGTTTCAACATGTGTTTCAATTCAAAGAGAATTTCAACAAAATGTTTTTCTGTTGATCTTGCTAAAAAATATAGTTAGAAAATAAGAAAGAGTTTTCTGAACTTCACAATCGATGTTCATATGTCCATTGAAAAAATGAAAGAAAGCTAAAAATATAATAAAAATTCCTTCCCCGCCAAGTGGAATATTCACAATAAATTATATTATATTGTTTATATAGAAATAGATAAAAAAACAAGAAATAAAAACATATTTGATTTCATGTTACCAAGCCTTTGTTTTTTATATCAATTTTACAGTAATTCTAAGGATACCTGAAAATGATTAGTGCATATACAAATCCATTCAATATTGTGTGTTTTAAATCCAGTACTCCAATTACAAGTGCTATAACTATGAATAAAAATATTATGTATTGTGTCACTTTCAAGAAAGATTCTCACTTATTCTATTTTCATCGGTTAAACTGCATCATACATGCAAATTAAAAGACTAAAATATAGTGTATTTTCAGGGGCATGGAACTGGAAAAATTATTACTTGCACTACGACAAATTTCCTACGAGAAATATTGTGCATACAAATCAAATGTTATTGAAATGTCCAATTTTTTGACATATGGCACATGTACAATAAACCATCAAAACATAATTATATGTATATAATGATAGTTTTTTTTGTTTACATTTTCAAACAATCGGGTAACGACACAGTTCTTGTTTCTTGCATTACCAAGCATCCTACATTTTCTTAAAGTTTCTGGTTCAGGAATTGCATTTTTTTCAACTAGATTTTTTGTTTTACTCAATGATTTGGATCCGATTTCACATTTCCAATCAATATACTATAATTGTCAGAAAAAGATTAGAAATTTAATCATTAGAGAAAATAATTCAATCACTTCTACTAATGCAAATTCTAGTATGACATTGTACAATAACGTATTCCAATGAACTATTTTTTTTGGCCTCTATGTTTGTACTATGCTATGTCATATTTATTTATTTTTTGTCTCATTTCTTGCATTTTTTTATTGATTTATCAAATTTGCAAGTTCTATAACTAGTCAGACAATATTGCAAGTTGGTTACATGGTAGTTTGCAGCTTGGTTAATCATTTTTCCATGACATTTTTATTAATTAATGGAATTTACAATCGTGGTATTTTTTGTTTACAGTGTCAACCAATCTAGCATCATTTCTATTAAAAAGGATATTTCATGCATGATTTAAACAAATATCTAAATAAATCATTCTCATACAAATATTAAACAAATTTCTAAATTGAATAACCAAGTTTACGATAAAACATATAAAATATGTTGCATTTACACATATGTTTGTAATCCAGAGTAGTCCAATATGTTTTTATTATTTATCTATGTCAAGAATATTACAATATATAGCCTTTAGCATATATTGAATCTCAAAATGGGTTGAGAAAGTAGCAAAAATTGGTAACGATTGATTTATTAATTAACCATTGTTTCTGGAAAATAACACTTCTAGTGAATAAGTTTTCATAATGGATATTTGATGGCTATGTTCATGTTTTTCAAGAGCTATTTTAATAATAATTTTATGACATTTAGTCCATCTTTGAGTCACCTAATAATTTAGTGAAGTTCCAGTATTTTATCCACTAGTATTAAAATATCTTAACTAAGCATTAAGATAACTTGTCTCTCGGCATGTACCTCTTTCTTTGTGATCCTTCCATTGTTTCTTTGGGAAATTTTTTTACTGTTAGTCATTAAAAATAAATATATGAATTATAAATAAAAAACTTAAAACACTTAACAATTTCAGAACAACAAAGCAAGTTTGTTTCCTATAACTTTTTAATGAGTCTAAAAAAAATGAATATAGAAAATTTTATTTGACAGAAAACATGTATACATATAATGTGTTAGAGGTGGTAAGTCATATAAACAAAAAATTTAAATCTATGTTCTAAAACAACATTTAACTACTATTTATTTTAATGGTATTCATTTACAAGTGATTTCCATCAATATGGTTAGTACCAATTTTCCTTATATTTAATCAAAAACTATTGTTGTGAAATTTGTTACATTAAATCATATACGTTTTACATAAATTCAAATTTGAGATAATCCAATTGACATGATTACGTTTCATGACTGATCTATTTTACACGGTTTATAGATTGATATTGACATATTATTTTATTAATATCCAAAATTGCATTCTATTTTGATTAACTAAAGCTATTTTCCCGAAAAATATAAGTATTTCCCATATTTATTCACTGAAACAATGTGTATTTAGCACATTTACAATGTAGACTTTCCTTTTTATTGGCCATCTTTTACTTTCTGGAAGACGAAGTGATTACAAGTCTTGGATGTCAATTCGTGACTTGGATTCCTTATTGTCATTGTCACATTATCAAAATATTAAATGAACTTCATAGACTAAAATAAGTAAATTAGGTAACAATTTATAACTTTGAATGGTTTATATCATTTCATAAATACTAGCATTCCAAAACTATTATAAGATTTCTTGCACAATAATAACTTTCATTGTAAAATTTTCACTTTAACAGCCTAACAAAACTTTCAAGATCCAAATTTTTTTTAGGATCATTACATTTCCAAATCCATTCTACTCTGGACATGATCCAGGTGGATATTGGTGGCCACTCGCCTATTCTACTTGGACCCTCACCATTGTTTCTTTCTGTTTTTGAGTTTCCTTAATCATATCACAGTTTACTATTTTTGGTAGCTTTTCAGGTCGTGAACTTCTAGAGAAGTTTTGGGCTCCTAACCGATGCTATTTTGGAAAACCAAGGTCAACATGGGTCATCGACCGATGTTGGCCACATGGAAATTGAATTCCTCGGGTATATATTTCTAACGAGGTATTGTGCACATCAACATAGATCGTGTGCCAAAGCTACATCCCTGAGAAGTTGAAGTACCAATTTACTCAAATGGGGCCTATATTTCTGGTGCTTCATCTCCTAGGATTAGGGTTTTGGATGTTTAGAGTTTTCCATTATTTCTCAATAATAAATATGCCTTTGAGCCTCATTGTAACATTGTTCAAAGGCATGTATCTGCCACATCTCTTCTTAGATATAAATGATTATTGCCCAAGTTGTTTTAATTCCATTTTGTATGTAATCATATTTCAGTATTTGATATTAATGAAGTGAAGTTATATTTCTACTGCATCTCTATGTCCATGTTTATATTTTCATTTTGTTGCATTCCTACATAAATTCGGATCAATGGTATTAGAGCGGCCTTCCCTTTCTCTATTTTACTATGCATGTCCCCAACGAGGTCAAGGTATAAGGACTTAGGGATCGATATGGTTGAACCCTTTCAATATCATCCTCACAAACCCCGACGACCTCCCATGTCCAATGAAAAGAAATAATAGGGGCTAAGAGATCATATCAAAATATTTCTCGAGGACACCCTCAAGAAGCAGAGGCATGCGATGATTCACAACTTTTCCCAAATTCTTCGGCGAATGCCCACATGTGATGCATCTTCATCCAACAGCCACTCTGGAAGTGCCACTCCCTTTGAGGTACAATTCAACTTTAACATTCCCACATTTGAAGGCCAAATAGATGCATATATCGTAGATAAATGATTAAATCTATTGGAAGGATATTTTTATTCTCATGATTTTTCTAATAGGGAAAAGATTAATTTTTCACTCTTGAAAGTGACCCCCCATGTTAAGGACTGGTGGGAAACCTATTTTGAGAAGAAGGACGAAGGCGAACCCTCACTATTCTCGATTTCACCCACTTGGAATTTTTTTCAAGACGCCATCAAGGAATAGTACTACCCTATCCATAGAAATGAGGACAAGTACATACAATGGGCTACGTTTTAGCAGTAGAGGGATCAAGATGTGCATGAGCTGAAATTTTTTTTCCATACCCTGTGAAAAAAGTTGGGTGTTGTGAAGACCATCCCTTCTACAGACATAGGTGATCTCTCTAGCCCTAGAGTGGGTCTAGAAATGCACAAGACCAACTAGTTAACCCTTTCCTAGTTTTTATTCAAAATGGACGAAGAAGAAGAAGAACCTACCTCTTCCTGATGCTATCAGCTAGTCCTTTTGTGAAGACCTTGATTCCATGATCCTTTAGGCTCACTCCTTGCAAGATATCAAGATAAAGCAACAATAAATTTTACAATATACATAGCATAAATCAAATACAAACTACTTGACATATCAAGGAGTATTAGGCTACTTGCATAAATATCTAGAAAAATATGGAAAGTGAAACTTCAGATGTATCATTAATTATGGAAAAATGGGAAGCATACAACCATTTAATTGATGTTATATACCTCCCTTTGGTGATTTACAAGTCCAAACCAAGGCTCAACAATAAATCCTTCTCCCAAGTGGAAATTAGGGCATAATCACAGTACAGGGATGCAAAGGATCAATCATCAGGCAAGACCCACCAGTAGTGGAAGGATGGAATTCCATTTATAGGTAGGGAGAGGGAGTTAGGGATCCATAAAATAAGGAGGAAGGAAAACTTATCAAGGTAAAATTCCTTAATTATAAGATCAAGAACTCCAAATGAGAGAGCTCGAGCATATCTACACCAAACCATATCCAGCTCGTTATTTTGGAAGCTTCTAGTGCACGAATATTCTTCTCCATTTGAGGAAACACTCCCAGAAGAGGTTAAGAGTGATTTTTCATATCAAAAGTGTGGTAGAAATGCTAGTTCAAAGTGTTGCAACATGCCATCGACACTGGAAGGAAACTATCAAAGAGCACTGACCTAGAAATTTAGGATTTAAGCTGGGCTTCCTCTAAAAATATTCAAGGAATATTTATGTTCGTATTCAAGGGATATCTTGATGTATTCTACATGGTGGATATACTACATAGTTTTCCTCTTAGGGCACTTCAAGATCAAGTATGGGAAGTGAACGAGGTGACAAATTACTGTGTAACATATGCCCCTTAAATCATAAAGGTAGAACAGGGAGTGATGGGTGAAATGATTTACGAACCAAGGTAAGGACTCCAAATACTGCCATGAAACCTACCAAATCAAGCTCAATACAATATGTGACATCTCTAATATAAACATGCCTAATTCATATCTCTGAATAGGCATCAAATAAAACATTAACCCATGGCATGGTCATAGCCATCTGTCTAAAAGAGATCATGGAAATGGATCCATGGTATGGTCATAAACATCCATATAGAAAGGATCATGTGTACAATCATGAATAATAAATAACTCAACACATCCTAGATAATAACAGATGCGATCCAAGGTCTTTGTCTCTATCTCAATCCAACCATTGTACGAATATAACCATGTGAATATATTTACTAATGTCAAACATGGTAGAAAAAACCTAGTTACTGGTCAATAATGTAAACCGTTAACATGCACAAGAGAAACCGCCAATGATGAAAATCGACCTCAAGGTATGATAGCACAATCTACAAGTGCGAATGAATGAGTTGAAGTTGAACACTTGGAGAATCGTCTAATCGAAGGCCAATGACATGAACTTTTCAAAGAACGTGAAGAACTTTCCATTGAGGCATGAAAGCTGTAAGATATGCAAAAGGAGTGTCTAAATATTTTTCCTGGATAATGATTTGAAGTCAACAGGAAGTGATCCATCGAAGGAGGGCCATAATTATTCCCCACATCATTGACATGAAACAAAGTACTTCTAAAGATGATAGGATTGATTCAGGACTATTGCAGAGAGGGTAAAATAAGTAGAGGATGTGTGAATTTTACAAAAAGGACTCATCTTGAACATATCAAAGACACAACTCTAGAGTTTGGCAACATTTGACTCAAAAATGGGATGAAAGGTCATGGTGATGGTAGATAATGATCAAATGAGAGGAAAATGGATTTCACAAAACCCAAGAAGGAAAGTGAAAATTGAAGGATATCCCCAACCCAACATGAAATGTAGGCAAGTGTCATGTTCAAGAGTGACATGTTGCCTCAAAACACATTGGAAGTTTCACTTCCAATTTGCCCCCATTATTGCTAATGAGTATCTCTTTATTTTTAATAGAAAGCATGAAGAGGATAGAATATGCTTAGCTAAGTTCATTCTTCGAATGTATCCATCCTAGTAATTTTAATGAGGCCTATGAAGGAGTAACTCGGTCTTGTCATGCTCAAAAGTCTTTCGTCATTTAATTTTTATGAGTCCAACGGAATATTAACTCAATGTCTTTTTCACATTTAGGAAGTTTGAAAAAGAGACATAAAAGAAAACTCCATCAGGTCCCTTTTTGTAAATCGTCCCTCAAATCCGAAAAGGTACAAAAAAATAACCAAGATAACCTCTTGATCATGTTCGATCAAGTATTCCTTTTTCTCAAATAGTCGACTTCATCCCAAAAATGGGGTAAATGTATACTGATATGACATCAATTCATTTAATTTAATGATCTAGAAAGAACAAGTACTCAAAAATCTTTTCATGTTTCAAGAGTGAGAAAAGAGCTTAAAGTTGACTCCTCATCGAGGAACGAGTGGTATAAAGGGTAGCATCTGGTTATTGTCATAATGGAAATGCTCAAAACATGTAAATTTCAAGAGGATCGCTAATAAGATCACTCATTGCAGTGGTTCCCCAGGAATGGGTAAAAACAACCAAATCAGAGCATATGATCAGCCAAGTAGATGGTGATGATGGAATGAGAAAACCAAGGCTCATCTAGAAAGTAAGTTAAAAAAAATGGTAATCACGATAGGTAAAATTGAAATGGTTTCATTTTTACACAAGCTTGAAACATGGGAAACTCTGATTGAAATTAGTTTCATTTTTTCACAATCTTTAAACAAAGAAACACTATGCTAGGAATAAGTTTGCATGCCCCCAGATAATGACTCGATTCGAGGTACATGCCCCCTAAGCTTCATTTCATTCACCTATGTAGACCACTGGTTACTAACAAGTGGATGGAATGAAGGTTCATTTACGAGATCGAGTGAAAGACTCGACTTGGAATTTACGATATCTAATCAAAGACTCTAGTTAGAATGGGATTTGTTTCATTTTTTAAGGAGCTTGACATAATAAAAGGAACTCTACTCTGAAGACTTTGTTTCATTTTTTAAGGAGCTTGACATAAGAAACTGAACTCTACTCTCAAGACTTCATCATGGCCCATAACAGGTCATGGCTTCCAAGAGGTTCTCCTTAGATGGGAGAAAAACACTCTGGAAATCAGGGTCCAATGGCCCTAGTACATGATGCACTTTATCACTGACCAGATCATCGGCAGATGTGAGCATGGAACAGGTGGCCACATAATTATCCTGTGGTGGGGAAGATACCATTTGCATGTAAGAACCATTTAGGGATGATGGTTGTTTAGGATCCCTATTAGGAATAAGGAATGAAAGTTGATCAATGGTCATAAGTCTCACTTCATGTGGGAAACACATCAAGTGAAAGAGAGAAGAGACAAGAGCTCCCATGGCATAAGTATAGTCTCACCCAAGGAGTAAGTAAAAATACAAGGGGCCTTGGACAACTGTCACGTCTATATAGATAGTGTTTTCTCCCAAGTTAATAGGCGACTTAGGAAGGATACTTAACAGTTTACTTGTTCCTCTATTAAACACTAACATATTCAGGCTAACAGACGCAAGTTATAGAGAACCGAAAGCTTTCCAAGTATTCTAGGATGCAATACTAACAGATGAACCTTCATCTATTATGGTGCTAGGTACGAACACATTATAGTCTTGTACTATGATCTCAAAGGGCATGTGAGAAGGAAGAAGGTATCATGTCATTCAACTCTAATCAATGGAAGTGACCAGACTACTTGGAGGGGGTGTCATGGGAATAAGAGAACTATCCCTTGTGTTACAAGAATGAGAGGATCTCCCTCCTCTATCATGGGAATGAGAGTCTTTCCCTCCAATTCTTGGGATTATAAAGAAACAAAAATAACCTAAGAAGTATGAGGTGCACTCTCTACAGGAAAGGCCTGATCAATTAAAGGTGGAATTAGGTCAACAATTTTTTCAACCAATCGTTGGTCGGGAATAGACTCATGGGATTCACTTTTCGAGAGAGTGGGATTAACCAGATATTACTTCTGATCAATCATTTGACCAACTAGTGGAGGATCATGTGAAAGGTTTTGATAACTAGCAGGAAGACAAGGTTGATAAGTTGTAAGGTAGTCCAAGGCTTTGGAGGCTTCGTCCATATAAGGACAAAGGTGAATGGGATGATTCCATTCACATAAATTATAGGGTAATTTAACTTTATCCATTTTCCCAAGGGCCTTACTATCACTAGTTTAGGGTATGTCACCAGCATGATCTCCAAAGGTCGATGAAAATGGTCGATTTGAAATGGTGGACCATACTTCTAATATCATGGTAATACAATGACAAACCCTAAGAAGGTGATCACCCTTACATAACTTGCAAGGGAATTTTACTTTGTGAGGATGAGTGGAATATTTTTCAACATTAGTTGAATTGGTAGAAATGGTCGCTTGGTTTCCCCCTTTCTTATTTTTCTTCTTCTTCTTCGTCGTCTTCTTCTTCTTCTTCTTCTTAGCTTCTGTAATATTCCTAATCAGCCATGAGCTAGTTGGAATATTAATTATTTTTTTTATTTCTTGTTTAATGAATAGCAGGATAATGGAGATCCATAAATCTTCTTAATAATGAATAAAATCAATGCAAATGCGAAAATAAGAAATTTTGGCAACTTAATTGAGCACCCTTAGGTGTGAAAAGGGGCCAGAACACCTTGACTGGGTCAACTTTGACCAAATCAACAACATTGTCATAGAGTAATGGAATTCAGTGAGGGACAACGCAATTTTAGATGGAGACTCTTTGAATGGAAGTAGTGTCATTAATGGATGGGGCTTAGGGTTAGGAAGCTCATTTCTCATAAAAGGAAAAGGATGGAAACCATATTCATTATGAATTGGTATATGATATTTCTGAATATATGGTATGTTTAGACATATAACTTCCTTTGGATGTAAGGCTATGTTTGCAAGTGTTGTTTAGCACATGGTGTTCCCGATCAGGAATACCACCTCTTTCCTTGAGAGGCCTCTTGGGAGAGCATTCTACTTTAATTCCACATTCAAGATTTATTCTAAGCTTCATCTTACATCTATAGTGCAGATCCTGTTGAGGGTTGAGTTGTGTTGCAGGTTGCAGTATTGGAGAATATATTTGGGTCACTTCAGTGCTTATTTTCAGTGGAGAAGGGTTCCTTTCCATTGGGAGGACAATAAGGAAGGCCCTTTAGCCTATTTTCATATCTTGGCATCAAGCCACTTATTTACTTTCCCCTACAGCGCAGCTTCTATCTTGGACTGTGTTATTTTGTGAGAGGAGTTGTAGGGTGGTTTCAGTACACCATTTGGGGAGGAAGTTTTCTAGTGCGAGGATCAGCCTTTCATCTAGAAGATCTATTGGAGGAGGCTGTAGTATTTTTTATATCATATCAGCCTCATCTTTCCAGTTTATGTGTTGCAGTGAATCTTCAGCCCTAGGGTTCTGATTCAGATCTTGTATATTGGTGTATTTCTGAAAACCAATTGGGGGTTCTTCATTCGAGGTTGTATAGTGCCTAGATCTGTATTTGTTGTATATTTTGTGGCATATATCAGCCCATGATATTTGTATGTTCATTTTCTGTAGCAGTGCACTTTATGACTACTCTGTAGTAGTCTTCAAGCATTTTGATATATAGTAGTAGCACCTCTTTTGAGGGTTTTTTCTATTGGAGGCTTGTTCTATATTGTTATATGTTTTTTGGCCCATTATTTTGTACCATTTTGTTGTTTTTCGTTGTTATTATAATGAATGGAAGGTCTCCATATTGACCTCTTGCTTTTATATGATGCTATACACAGTTATTCCAGCATTTTTCACTATATTATTTCTTTCCCCATTTGGGAATATTACAGTGGTATCAGAGCATAATCTTGGCTCAACCTGTGCATCTTGAAAATCCAATATGTCATCAGAATAAGGAGATCCTCTCAAAGATAAAGAGATAAGGCATCTTAGAATAATGAACCAGAATTTTGATTATACAAATGATAAAGAAGACAAGGGTAAAACCCCTTTATCAAGAGAAGATGAAGAGAATGAGTATCCCAAGCTACTTCTCAAAACCATGCAAGACATTTCTAGATAAATAAAGGAGATGAGGATGGAAAGATACAAGGAATCCCCTAAAAGGATTTCAACATGGTTGTTGATCATGTCAGCATTCTGTTATATTCTGTTAAATTCTGACAAACAATCCCCTTTAAAACCCCTTTGTTTGGCCTAAAAAAATTGTTTTTCCACCTATCATTCCCCTCTTCTAAACTCAAATTACATTATAAAAGGCCGAAAACCCACATTTGAAAATATATAAGGCCTAGCCCCTTCGGCCCTAGCCCCCTCTATCTTTTCCTCCACGTCACCTGTTCCACGTGTGTGTCACATGTTTCCTCCTCCCGTTATATATTCCAGTCATAAGTCATTTATTTCAGTTAGTAGGTCACAAAGTAAAAATTGCATTACAAAGTCATCAAACAGTATGGGCGTGCACATTTCCGCCATTTTATTTTAATTAGGCAAATTAAATGTTCATCACCAACTCCCTTTCGGGGCTTTCTTGTTCTCCTCTAAAGCTCCCAAAGAACAGATGATTTAGGGTTCCATATTTTATCAGAAAATTATGCAGTGAAAGGATTTTTTGTATACATTTTGTAAAACCCTTGTGTGAAGGCTTAGAGAGGAGGAGTTCCATCTGTTAAAGATGATTCTGGTCTTTGGTATTTCACAGTCTGTAACTTTCTCTTACGTGTTATTTAAATAGATCATTTCATTTCATCCATTTTTCTTGTATCATGTTTTGGAATGTGAGTGGCTTACTGATTTTTTGTATGGATTTATCCTAGTTGATACCCATGCTCGAAATAGTCAAGTGCTTTAAATATGGCTCATGCATGATATTCTATTCCAATATTCATCTAAACCATTTTTCTGCCATATTAGTTTCTTTGGGAGGGTGTTTTTAAAACACTATTATTATGTATGGATTCTTAGATTGGTAAGCCCATGCATGGTGGTATTGTGTATCTGGATATCAGCTCAATGATAACTAATATCTTCTCAATATTTATTTCACTACATACACCTTCTGATATTTTATTTCTGTGAGGTATTTCTGAATTGGCCCTCTTTGCAGTAAGTTGTCTCTGAATTGTCTGTTTCTTTTATTATGGAGTCCTGCATGTTGCCTCTGCAATATCCCTTTTTCTGTGTCAGTTTCTGAAGGTCTTGGTCCCATTCAGATTAATTTTCCTTGTTTTACAAGAGATAGCATGAGAGCTTGTTATTGATAACTCCCTCTGTTATACCATATGCTCCTTGCTATATAAGATGTCTTAGGCACTAGTCTATCACAACTCTAGGCTGTCTCTAGGAGTGACAACATCTTTCTGGCGTCGTTGCCAGGGAACGAAGTTGAGAAATTTTAAAATCCCTGGGCCTCGAAAAAATCTAATTGACTCTTCAAGTAGGTGAGTATGGAGATTTGAGAGTTGTAGATCCCTCATCTTGGCGACTCCACATTTGTTTATTTGATAAATCTATTTGCAGTCCTGGCTTCTCGAAAGCCACACCTGAGGTCAGATACATCTAAGCCAAAGACACCTTCAGTGTCTGACCCTGAAAATATCATACATAGAAGAAATTTGAGGGAAAGAAAATCAGTCCACTCTGAAATCCCTGATTTCTCTATAGAAGACTTCCCATCCTCTCCTTCTCAAGAAGCTCAAGTGCCAGATCCCGACTCCACTGTGGGAGATACTGATTATTACTATTCAGATAGCCCATCCCGAGGAGGTATCAGAAATAAGGATAGTTTTCACCCTACTCCTGAGGTTGAATATTTTAAAGAAGTCATTGAAGTATCTGCTGTTAACAGACCATTATTCCCCTCAACACCTCAACCTGCTGTTCATTACATTCCTATTATTATTCATACTCCACTTCCACCTCCTCCTCCTCCTCTTACCCATCAGATTATTGCACTACCTCCACCCCCTCCAATGGAAAAAATTTCAGGCTTCTTGCTAATTATATATTCCCCTCTGGAATTACCCCAAGTGTTGAATGATTTGCCACAGGATTATTTGAATATTTCACCCTGATTCAATGGGGAAAATGAGATTGATGCTAAAAAACACCTTGAGGTATTCTGTGCTTTTGCAGAGAATTTTAATGTGGAACATTTAGATGTGGTGTTAAGGTTGTTTGTCCAATCTCTAGATGGTGAAGCTAGAAAATGGTTTAAGACATTGGCAGGTCATTCTATTACCACTTGGGAAATA
Source organism: Pinus albicaulis (assembly GCA_034641835.2). Lineage (NCBI taxonomy): Eukaryota > Viridiplantae > Streptophyta > Pinopsida > Pinales > Pinaceae > Pinus > Pinus albicaulis. The sequence goes on along the minus strand of JAXQQM020072524.1, from coordinate 71,343 downwards.
ATGGAGGATACTTTTCTCAGAAAATGGGGAGAGAAGAAAGACCATGGACATTGTCTTACTAAGTTCAATACACTCAAGAAAAGACATAATGAAGGGGTGTCAGAATTTATCAAGAGATTTAATAAGTTGTACTTGAGTCTTCCTGCTAATATGAAACCACATCAAACTGCTGCTAAGGTTGTTTTTGTAGCAGCTTTTGATTCAGAATTTGGTTTCTCTCTCAGAGAAAGAAAGCCTGCTATGCTGGATGATGCTCAATCAGATGCACTAGAGTTGGAAGCAAACTTTGCCTCCACCGGTAAATCAAAAGGAAAACTTGAACAAGATACAAGAAGAAGGGGAAAAGAGGAGGTATCCACCTCTTATCAAGACAGAGATTCAGCTAATGACAAAAATGAAGAAATGAGAAAAATGATTAAGAACCTTTCTGGTAAACTGGTCAAGCTTGAATTGGAGACCAAAAATTCAGCCCCCAAGAATTTCCACAATGCTAAAATCAGAGGTTACAATCCTCAGTATAGGAAACCACCCCTGCAAATATTTCCAAGGGAAGCAAAGGAGCAACATGATCAGGTACCACACCCATTGTACTTGGAAGGTCCAGTAGATGATTCTACTGAAGACACTGCCTATGGACTGGAGGATGAAAATATTTCCTTTTCAAATAGTGATGGAGAAGAATGCCCTTTGCAGGGAAATAAAGGAGCTAAGTGCCCATTGCAAGAAGAAGAAAAGACCAGAGACACAGAAGACACAGAAATTGATCATTATTGTAAACAATTTTCTGATTTCATGCAAGCACAATTCAATAGAAGATACGATCTCAGATCTTCTAGGAAGAGGACTCGTACTCAAGATCAATAAGAAGAGCTTCCCCAGAAGGAAGCAACTACTCAGAAGGAGTCTACAATGCAGAAAGTCACAGACAAAGGTAAGGGCCCTCTAAACAAACCTTTGCAGTCTAATGATCAAATTCCTTCGTCTTCAAAAGTAGTCATTCCCCCTAATACTCAGCCTGTGTCAAAAGAGGTCAAACCCTCAGCTGAAAATAAAGAGTCAAAAGAGGCTATAATAGAAAATTCCTCCCCTGTTTTCAGTCTGCAAAAGGAACTTGAGAAAGTCAAAATCCCAGTCCCCTTGACTGAACTATTAAAGCAACCTGTCTATCAATCCCAAGTCACCTCATTCATGCTCCCTCCAGAAGCAACACTCACCCCAAATAGTCTCAACCTTCAAGAAGAAAGACCCATGGTTGTCTTTGGTCCACATGTTGAGGAATTAGATGCTTCTATTCCTCCCTTCTATGTATCTCTAGTGATTCATGACTTGCTATTACATAATTTTATGTTAGATTCTGGAGCTTCCCATAATCTAATAACTTTGTTAGTCATGGAAAAACTAGGACTACAAATCACCCATCCATACAAAGATCTCTATTCATTTGATTCCAAAAGAGTTAAATGCTTGGGGATGATCAAGGATTTGGTGGTCAATTTGGCCCAAATCCTAGCAAAAAGTGTGGTAATGGACATAGTGGTGGCTGACATCCTAGCTTGTTTTGGCATGTTACTGTCAAGGTCCTGGGGAACAAAAATTGGTGGGTCAATTAAGTTGGATTTAACATATGCCACCATCCCAGTTTTTGGTGGCCAGGAGAGGAGGTTGTACAGGGAGACTATATTTGTCAAGATGGTGACTAAGGCTGATAACTCTGTAAATTCACCTGTTTATAGTAAAGAATGAGATTTCTCATGCTTGATGCTGGAAGAAGATCAAGATTATGCTCATGAACCATCCTTCTGTCAGATCAAGGCTGAGCAGTCCTCAGAGAGCAATGAAGCATAAATCTGGACACTTCATTTTTATGGAGCAAATTCAAGAGAAGGTAATGGAGCTGGAATATTATTAATTTCTCCTACAGGAATATGGGTTCCATTATCTTTCAAGATAGAATATGAAGCCACAAATAATGTGGCTGAGTATGAAGCACTTCTGTTAGGATTGCAGACAGCTAGGAACATGAACATACAAAGTTTAAAAGTTCTGGGAGATTCAGAACTTGTGGTTAGACAAGTCAGGAATCAGTGTCAGACCAAACATCCTAGGCTGAGGGTTTACATGAATGAAGTTTGGGACATGGTGGAAAATTTCTTCTTGGCATTCAATATCCAGTTCATGCCTCGAGAACATAATAGGATGGCTGATTCCCTTGTTGTGGCTGCTAGTACATTTCGAACACCTGAGAACCCTCTTTTAAGATATGAAGTTGAGGTACGTTATCGACCATAAATCCCAGATAATATCAAGCACTGGTAGGTATTTGAAGATGAAGAATAGATTAAGAGATTCCTGGAAACAGTGGGGAAATTCTCCAATATGGAGATTGATGGGGAAGAAGAGGTTGAGTCTGAAGATACTTCAGAAAGAAATTAGGAGAAGAAAGTGGCAGGTAATAAAGTGTTGCAGTTAAAGGGAAACATTATACCTAGAGGGCTGGTGCCTCTAGAAATATTATTTGACAATAATGATGTCCCACTGTAGCCAAGAAAAGTGGTAGAAGAAAACCAAGTAGAAGACCTGAATCTTGGTACTAAGGCTGACCCCAAAATTGTAAAACAGTCCAGGAAGATCCCCGGAGAATATAAAAAGCTATATCAGAAATTATTTCAGTCTTACAGAGATGTGTTTGCATGGTCCTATCAGGACTTGAAAAATTTTGATTTCAGTATAATGCAACACAAAATTCCACTACAGGGAGATGCAAAGCCTTATAAGCAAAAGCTCAGACAAATAAATCCCTGGCTGCTTCCCTCTATTGAGAAGGAAATCAAGAAGCTGTTAAAGGCCAAAATAATTTTACCATTGAGGTACTCTAAATGGGTGGCAAACCTAGTCCCTGTCAGAAAGAAGAATGGAGAAATAAGGCTGTGTGTGGATTTCAGAAATTTAAATAGAGCATCCTTAAAGGATAATTATCCACTGCCTAAGATGGATCACATCCTGCTGAAGGTGGTTGGAGCTTCTAGGATGTCGATTATGGATGGATTCTCTGGTTATAACCAGGTGGTTGTACTTCTAGAAGATCAAAAGAAGACTGCTTTCACCACACCATGGGGTACATTTATGTATGCCAGGATGCCTTTTGGATTGATTAATGCAGGGGCCACTTTTCAGAGGGCTGCACATTGCTTTTGCTAAAGGAGCAAAAGCAAATTCTGTAGGTCTATCTTGATGATATCACTGTATTTTCAAAGAATGATACTGAGCACATTGAGCATCTGCGCAGAACCTTTGAGAAATGCAGAAGGTATGGTCTCTCTCTAAACCCTCAGAAGTCTTTATTTTCATTAGAAGAGGGAAAAATTTTGGGACACATTGTGACTAAATATGGGGTGAAGATAGATCCTAAGAGGGTAGATTTTATAAATGGTATTTCTTTTCCCATAAATAAGAAAGAGGTACAAGTGTTCCTAGGGCGTATTAATTTCCTGAGAAGGTTTATTCCTAACTATGCTGAAATAGTTAGACATATAACTGACATGCTGAAGAAAGATAATGAAGTTCAATGGTCCCAGGAATCACGAGAGGCCTTTATCAGGATAAAAAATGCTTTTGCAGAAGCCCCTGTGCTAGCTGGACCAGATTATGCTAAACCTTTCATGATCTTTTCTTTTCCATCACCTCATACAATAGCAGGAGTTTTATTGCAGAAAAATGAGGAAGGGTATGAGTAGCCCATTGCTTTCTTTAGTTAGGTGCTTTGTGATGCAGAATTAAAGTATAACATATTAGAAAAGCAAGCATAGGCCCTAGTAAAATCCCTCAAAGAATTCCGCATATATATCTTGCAGTCTCATATCACTGCATTTGTGCCTATAGCTGAAGTAAAAGATATTGTTTTTCAGGGGGATTATGAAGGAAAAAGGGGGCAGTGGATTGCCAAGATACAGGAGTATGAATTAGACATCCGCCCTATTAAGCTGATCAAAGGGCAAGGGTTGGCCAAGATTCTATCTGAATCAAACTATCAAGCTTTGGGTATAAATTTGTCCATAATAGCAAGTGAGGTATCTGAGGAGAAAGAAGAGTGACAGGGAATTGGAGTAGCTACTCCAGAAACACATATAAAGTACCTCACCAGTCAGTGGTACAAAGAGATAGTAGAATATCTCCTCACACTCAGTTTCCCTCCAGGCTGTGATAACGCTAAATACAGAACACTAAGATTGAAATCACAGAAGTACATAGTCATCAATGGCCGGCTATACTAGCGAGATCCCTTAGGCATCCTACTCCTATTTCTCATAGAGGATGAGGTAGAGAGTATCATAGCTGAATTTCATGAAGGAATTTGTGGGGGTCACTACAGTTGGAGGGCCACCGCTCACAAAATCCTGAAGGTTGTTTTCTTTTGGCCCAATATTTTTGGAGATATTTTTGCTCGGGTAAGAGCCTGTGAGAAGTGTCAGAAATTTTCTGAAATACAGAAATTGGCACCTCTTCCCATGATTCCCATGCACGTGGATGAACCATTCCGACAATGGGGAATTGATTTCATAGGTGAAATACACCCTCCATCAAGTGTTCAGCATAAGTGGATTTTAACTGCCACTGATTATTTCACAAAATGGGTGGAAGTCATACCAACGAGGAATGCCACAGATACTGTGATAATAAAATTCATGGAAGAAAACATCATATCCAGGTTTGGTTGTCCTGCCAGAATAGTGACTGATAATGCACAGGCTTTCAAGTCTGCAAAATTTGTGAGTTTCTGTCAGCAATATAATATCACATTAAGTCACTCTACAGCCTATTATCCATAGGGAAATGGCTTGGCAGAGTCTTCCAATAAAACCCTGGTGAGGGCATTGAAGAAGGCTATAAATGAAAACTAGAAAAATTGGGATTCCCAGTTAAAATTTGCTCTGTGGGCCAATAGAATTACCAACAAGAGAGAAACTAGAAAATCCCCATATGAATTGGTATATGGGAGGGCAGCAGTATTTCCTATTCAATTAGCCTTACCAGTAGCCCGACTCATGCAAGAAAGTCAAGAAGAGCCTGATGATATGACCAGGCGAATAAACCAGCTGGTGGAATTGGAAGAAACACGCAATCAGGTAAATCAAAGGCTGACGGAATATCAGGAGAAGATGAAATACCTTTTTTATCAGCATGCGAAGGACAGGAAACTACAGATTGGTGATTTAGTACTCAGGTGGGATATCCAGAGGGCTGAAAAAGGAAAACATGGTAAATTCGATCCGCTTTGGTTCGGCCCTTTCAAGATTGTGGAGCAGGGAGGTAACAATACTTTCAAGTTGGAAAATTTACACGGTGACTTGCTTGATGCCCCTGTAAATGGTCAGTTTCTCAAACCCTACTTCCAGTCCTAGTGTAAGCAAGGACAGCCTGGTGTATTATACTGTATATTAGTTTTCTGTTTCATCTTTTTTTGAATAATGTGGGTGTCGTGATGAATCATAAAAATAAAAATGGAAGTGCTGAAGAACAGTTTCCGCATAGAATATTTACCTGTGGTCTGCGAAGTTCTCGACACGCCCAGGATGAACGTGCCATCCCCAAGTGGAGCCAATGTTGATCATGTCAGCATTCTATTATATTCTGTTAAATTCTAACAAACAATCCCCTTTAAAACCCCTCTGTTTGGCCTAAAACAATTGTTTTCCCGCCTATCGTTCCCCTCTTCTAAACTCAAATTACATTATAAAAGGCTGAAAACCCACATTTGAAAATATATAAGGCCTAGCCCCCTCTATATTTTCCTCCACATCACCTGTTCCATGTGTGTGTCACATGTTTCCTCCTCCCGTTATATAATCCATTCATAAGTCAAATTTTCATTGTTTTACGTTAAAAACCTCCACCCAGTCCATCCGCCATTGTTCCACTACATTTTTCATCGCCACCTCGAATACTTCCACCATTTCATCATGCCGCGTTGCTACACAGTCATCCCCACTGTATCTCCATCTCCACGCATGGTTTTTCTTAACAAGTTTGTGGGTTTTGCAGGGTTTCAGCGACGAAAGACTGTCGTGATTGACAGTCTTGATTTTAGTAGTAGAGGACACATCAAAGGACCATTTCTAGGAGCTGAGATGATGAAGAAAGGCCTGGGAAGGCAAATCGATAAGACTTCCATTAAATAAGCGGGGTTAAAATCTGTCAAACCCTGCAGGGACATTCAAGGCGCCGATTTCGCAGATGAAGATATTAATGCAGCAGCAGAGAAATATCAGTGGATGATTGAGGAATTCAATGTTCAGCATTGAATATTTTCAACTGTGACTCAGGGTTTAGAAGGCAGAGGATACAATGCACCAGAAACAATACCCTATAGGTTTCTTTTCAGCACTATTTTCTTTCAGGAAAGGACGAAATGTTTATGTGATTTTACTGCTTTGCCGTGTTCCTGGAGAGATTTCTACCCAGTGCATTTATTTCAGTTAGCAGGTCACAAAGTACAAATAGCATTACAAAGTCATCAAGCAGTATGGGCATGCACGTTTCTGCCATTTTTTTTTAATTAGGAAACTTAAATGTTCATCACCAACTCCCTTTCGGGGCTTTCTTGTTCTCCTATAAAGCTCCCAAAGAACAGATGATTTAGGGTTCCAGATTTTATCAGAAAATTATGCAGTTAAAAGATTTTTTGTATACATTTTGTAAGACCCTTGTATGAAGGCTCAGAGCCCATAGGGTCTCAGTGAGGAGGAGTTCCATCTGTTAAAGATGATTCTGGTCTTTGGTATTTCACAATCTGTAACTTTCTCTTACGTGTTATTTAAATAGACCATTTCATTTCATCCATTTTTCTTGTATCATGTTTTGGAATGCGAGTGGCTCACTGATTTTTGGTATGGATTTATCCTAGTTGATACCCATGCTCGAAATATTCAATCTCTTTAAATATGGCTCATGCATGATATTCTGTTCCACTATTCATCTAAACCATTTTTCTGCTATATTAGTTTCTTTGGGAGGGTGTTTTTAAAACGCTATTATTATGTATGGATTCTTAGATTGGTAAGCCCATGCATGGCGGTATTGTGTATCTGGATATCAGCTCAATGATAACTAATATCTTCTCAATATTTCTTTCACTACATACACCTTCTGATATTTTATTTCTGTGAGGTATTTCTGAATTGGCCCTCTTTGCAGTAAGTTGTCTCTGAATTGTCTGTTGCTTTTATTTTGGAGTCCTGCATGTTGCCTCTGCAATATCCCTATTTCTGTGTCATTTTCTGAAGGTCTTGGTCCCATTCATATTAATTTTCCTTGTTTTACAAGAGATAGCATGAGAGCTTGTTATTGATAACTCCCTCTGTTATACCATATGCTCCTTGCTATATAAGATGTCCTAGGCACTGGTCTATCACAACTCTAGGTTGTCTCTAGGAGCGACAAAAATGGTGAAGGCTCTGACATTTATCATCACTAGAGTGATCAACCAGTGCAGTAGCAACAAGTTTCCCAATGCTCTAAAATGCCTACATTTTTAGCAGTGGGAAATGAAGGGCTTCAAGAACAAGAAACTCTTTATGAATATTTCATGGAGTATGAGTCTCAATCTCAGAGATTCAAGGAAAAATTGAGCTTTCAGGAATTTTTCCATATTAAGGAAAATAGGAGACCCAGGCATCATAATAGAGGTGGAGGATTCATTCATAATCATGATCTACACCACACTATGGGAAGGCTTTTCTTACCCAACTTTGATGGGTCATCTAAATGCACTGCCAAATCATGGGTAGAGAAGATTGACATTTACTTCCATCTGAACAAAGTACTAGAGATGGGGACCATTAACATAACAGTGCTACACCTTGAGGTTAAAGCACATTATTGGTGGTTCCATGGTTTGTCTACATTGGGTCATGCCAATGTGACTACATATTCATAGTTCATAAGGAGGTTGGTGGAGAGGTTTGATAGAAGAGATCCTAAGGCACCATTCATGGAGCTAGCAAAGCTCAAACAATCAGGTAATCAAGAAACTTATATTTTTGAGTTTTTAATACTTTCTGTTATGTTTCCTGATTTATTTGCAACAAGAACGGTCTATATGTTTGTTGATGGGTTAAAATAACCTCTTCATGGGTTGGTAAATTCTACCAAGCCCACTACCCTTCAAGATTGCATTTAAAGGGCTAGATATCTACAAGATTCCTTGCCAAAATCAAAGGCAACATTTCAGCAAAGGCCATCTTTTCCATCAAAGGGAAAAGATGAGAAGGCTCTTTTCTCAAAGGAGAGCCAAAGTAAAAAGCCTCTTAGTGATGATGTCCAAAGAGATTTGGGGAGAAAGAAGATTTGCTTCACATGCCAAGAATCATGGGAACCTAGACATATATGTGCAGCTAGAAAGCCACACTACATTGAGGTCTTCTCAGATGATGAGGAGGAAGAAGAAGAGGAACTAGAAAGAGGTCAAAGCACTGGCACAACAGGAGATGATCCACCACCACCAGGAGGCGAGGATGGAGAAATTGCTCTAATTATAGGGAATCTTGCATCATTAAGAGTGGTACCCAATTATCAGGAAGATTCCACATCAATTAACAGAGTTGGATTTACGCAGTTGAAGCAAGGACATGCTATTCCCATCCATTATGCATATGAGGTTGACCCATGAGACATTATTGTTTTGTGGCAAACCACCTGGGAGGCCATCTGATCTAGATTTGGTGAGGCATTTCTCACATCATGATGCACCATTCATTGATCCGGGAGGAATGGGAGCATTAGGAGGGCATGATACAACGCCGGGAGTATTGGGTAGACTCAAGGAGGAGGGAGACATTCTCCAAAAATTATCATTACCCACTCTCATTTCAGATTCTGCATTGTGGAAGGAGCAGCATGGGGAAGATAACAGTCTTCCAAAATGTACCTTTGGCATGGGAGATGTCAAAGAGAAAGGTAGCCATATGATAGATCATGAATGATGTCACTATGGAGGATAGATCCATATTGGAAATACTAGTTGTTGGTGGATTATTCCAAGGATATTTTCACATGTATGATACTTGATGACCAGCTACATGAGGAGGATATTCAATCCAAGATGGGTTTATTTATTATTATGGTAGGATATTCTTATCTAGAGCTTCCAAGATCATGGAGAAGTTACTACAAAGAGTTCATGGATATTTTCTCTTCAGCCATAATTATTCCATGAGAGCCTACAACACTATCATGGAGAGCTACACTTGGGAATTCTTTGAGGAGGAGATATATTATCATTTGAAAAGTTGCATGGATCATGTGGACATGGGTGAGATACATAAATCTATTGAGGAGTTATCATAGCCACATATTTCCTCTTTTAGAATGAGAGGGGATCTATCTATGGACCACTCTATTTGTATGAGCAGAGATTGTGGTAAGGAACATGTTTATGTGCATGATGTTTCACTTAATGATTATTTGCATTCCTTTACCATGTATATGCAGGCCATTTCTCCAAGGAGGAGCATTCTTCCATATAAAATTCATGGCCAATTTTGGGCCATAAACATTTTTGAACATGGCCACTCCCTTGGAGGAGATAGGGAGATGATTTACCACTCTGGGTGCACTCCAAAGGCACCAAACATTTGTCACTTTTACAGAAATTGTGATAAAACTTGGGCAACAAGTAAATGGCGGGGAAACCACTTACCATATCATTATCGGATGCAGTTAGGAGACATACTACGCTGGTTCCACATGTTGGACTATGAACCACCTCCATTTTTCCATATTTTTGTTTATACGTAATTGATTTTGATCCCATACATTGATGATGTACTTATTCCTTTTATGGGAATGATTGGAGAGAGGATGGGAGGACTGGAGGTGCCCTTTAGGAGAGATATTCTCCATGTTCATTATGATACATGTTTTAGGGAGAACATTGGGCAAACCATGATTATTTCATTGAATCTATTTCTTCCTTGTGGGATGAGTCATCTGAATCTCATGAGAACTTGGGAGGAGCATTCCATGGAGGGATGGATAGGGAGACACTTAGCTTATCACATGGAGGTGTCACCAATGATGGAGGAGAAGATTTTTTGCACTCACCTTGTCAGTTTCTTGAGGACAAGAAAAATTTGGGAGGGGAGGATTGTAATATTCCCAATTAGCCATGAGCTAGTTGGAATATTAAATTTTTTTTTTCTTTCTTGTTTAATGAATAAGAGGATAATGGAGATCCATAAATCTCCTTAATAGTGAATAACATCAATGCCAATGTGAAAATAAGACATTTTGGCAGCTTAATTAAGAACCCTTAGGCGTGAAAAATGGTTGCAACACCTTGACTGGGTCAACATTGACCAAATCAACAACGTTGTCATGTAGTAGTGGCATTCAATGGGGGACAGAGAAGTTTTAGATGGAGTCTCTTTGCATGGAAGTAGTGTCATTAAGGGATGGGCCTTAGGGTTAGGAAGCTAATTTATTATAAAAGGAAGAGGATGGAAACCACATTCATTACGAATTGGTATATGATATTTTTGAATATACGGTTTGCTTAGACATATAGCTTTCTTTGGATGTTTAGTTAAGATTGCAAGTGTTGTTTAGCATAGGGTGTTCCTAATTGAGAATCCCACCTCTTTCCTTGAGAGGCCTCTTAGAAGAGCACCATACTCTACTTCCACATTTAGGCTTTAGTCCAAGCTTCATCTTACATCTACAGCTCAGATCCTGTTGAGGGTTGAGTTGTGTTGCAGGTTACAGCAATGGAGAACATACTTGGGTCACTTAGTGCTTATTTTTATTGGAAGGTTTCCTTTCCATTGGGAGGACCGTAAGGAAGGACCTTGAGCCTATTTTCATATCTTAGCATCATGCCACTTATTTATTTTCCCCTACAACACAGCTTTTGTCTTCGACTACGTTATTTTGAGGGAGGAGTTGCAGGGTGGATTCAATACACCATTTGGGGAGGAGTTGCAGGGTGGATTCAATACACCATTTGGGGAGGAGTTGCAGGGTGGATTCAATACACCATTTGGGGAGGAGTTGCAGGGTGGATTCAATACACCATTTGGGGAGGAAGTTTTATAGTGAAGGGATCAAACTTTCATCTAGAAGATCTATTGGATGAGGCTGCACTATTTTTTATACCAGATTGGCCCCATCTTTCTAGTTTATGTGTTGCAGTGAATCTTCAGCCCTAGGGCTTTGATTCAGATCTTGTACATTGGTGTATTTCTCAAAACCCTTTGGGGGTTCTTCATTGGAGGTTGTATAGTGCCCAAATCTATATTTTTTGTGTATTTTGAGGCATATATTAGCCCATGATATTTTTTTTTTCATTTTCTGTAGCAGTGCACTTTATGACTACATTGTAGCAGTCTTCCGACATTTTGATATATAGTAGCAACGCCTCTTTTGAGGGTTTTGTCTATTGGAGGCTTGTTCTATCTTGTTATATGTTTTGTGGCCCATTATTTTGTACCATTTTACTGCTATTATAATGAATGGAAGGTCTCCATATTGGACTCTTGATTTTATATGATGTTATACACTGTTATTCCAACATTTTTCAGTATATTCATAATTCTCCCATTTGGGAATATTACAGCTTCCGGGTGACTAGGATCCAAAATTTCGCCAGGCGAAGAGGAAAAACAGGGGGAGAAATAGGAGAAGAAGACAAGGGGTAAAATTTAGGATCAACATGAGTTTTAAAAATATGGATGAGTCGCTAATTTTGCTTGGAAGACAAACCTCTTTGCAAATAGAGGTGATATTTCTAGCCCTAGAGTGTGTCTAGCAACGCACGAGAGCAACTAATGAACTCTTTACTCATTTTTATTCAAAATTGAAAAATAATAAGAAGAACCTACCTCTTCCTGATGCTATCGTCCAATCCTTTGGTGAATAACTTGATTCTATGATCCTTCAGTCTTGCTTCTCGCTGTTTGTGGCATTTGAATACTTGTAAGAAATCAAGATACAAAAACAAGATACATGACAAGATACATAACATACATCAAATATAAAATTCCTAATAGATCAAGGAGTATTAGGCTACTTGCATAGATATCTAGAAAAATATGGAATCAAATGTATTATTAAATATAGAAAAAAAGAAAGCATACAACTATGGCCTTAATGTTGTATACCTCCCTTTTGTGATGTCCAAGTCCAAATAGAGTCTCTTCAAGCAGTCCTTCTCCCAAGTGGAAATTCAGGCATAATCAGAGTAATGGGATGTAAAGGATCAATCATCAAGTTAGACCCACTAGTAGTGGAAGGATGATATTCAGTTTATAGGCATGGAGAGGGAGTTAGGGATCCATAAAACAAGGAGGAAGGCCCACATCTCAAGGGAAAATTCCCTAATGATAAGATCAATAGCTCCAAATGAGAGAGCTTGAGAATACCTACATAAAACCATATTGATCTTTCCATTCTGGAAGCTTCTAGTGAACAAAGCTTCTTCTCCATTTGAGGAAACACTACCAAAAGGGGTTCAACGTGCTTTTTCCATTCAAAAGCATACTGGCAGCGCTAGGTCAAAGTGTTTCAACATGCCATCAGCATGGCCAAGAAAGTAACAAAGAGCACTGACCTAGAAATTTAGGTTTTAAGTTGAACTTCTTCAGAATATATTCAAGGTAGATTTATGTTGGTCTTCAAGGGATATCTTGATATATTCTCAATGGTGGATAAACTACACATTTTTCATCTTAGGGAACTTTAGGATCAAGGACGGGAATTTAATGGGATGACAAATTACCATGTAACATTGGGTATCAAAGATTCTCAGAAACATCTAGTTCTCAAGTACCACAGTTTTTTGCACAATACATTCAAGAGGAAATGGAGTTCCTAGAAATCTCCTCGCTTGGTGCAGCATACCGATATGCTGCAAAAATTAAGTAGAAGTTCAAGAAAAATAAGTGATACTTTCGATTTACGAACCCAAAGCAGAACAAAGGTGCCCCTAAGCCACAAAGAAAAGGACACATCCCGACCGGGACCCCTTAGGGAAAATCCTCAAAGCCACAAGCCAAGGGTGATGGTAAGTCAAATAAGGACACCAAAAAGTGGTGTGAGTTCCATAAAATCCCCACTCACAACACGAATGAACGTCATGCAAACAAGGCACTGGTAGACAAGTTGAGAGACTCAGAGATGGATGCCTATTTTGATTCTAAGCTAGAAACTGATAAGGCAAAAAAAAAAGGTAAGCAGGTCATTGACACAGAACCCACTGATATGATAAACACAACAATTCTCCAAAATTCAGAACTCCAAGATCCACACAAGGGGGAGCGCCTCTTTGACTTGTAGATTTGGGTGAAGGGTTCACCACTACAATTAATTTTCGAAAATGGGAGCCAAAAGAACCTCATTCCTAAATATTTCATGAAGAATTTGGGCCTACCAACCACACCACACCTGCAGCCATACACCATCTGGTGGCTTCCCCAAGGATGACATATCCACAGAGTGAGCACTATCACCTTTCCTATAGTATCAATCCCTTCATGGATGAGGTATTGTGTGATATAGCTCCTCTTGACGTTTTTGATGTATTATTAGGCTAAACATACTTATGTAAGTGTCATACAATGTATGAGTCTAGGCCTCACAGTATTAAAATTTATTTGGGTAATAAGTTATACAAGATATAGGAGGTACCCCACCTACCGGAATCTCTTTGATCTCTCCTAATAAATGTATTAAAAATCATCTCCTAAACCAAGAAATTTTTTTTCTTTATGATTTTATATCTAAGTAAGGGGAATATTTTAGCCACATCCATGGCCCCCGAGAAGGGTTCCTCCATGTAGCAGAAGCAGGTGGATACATTCTTGGAAGACTACAAGAAATTTTTCTCCTCACCCGCAGGGGTACCCTTGCACTATCAGGTCAAGCATTGGATCGATCTGAATCTTAGAGCACCTCTACCCAATAGATTGAGATATCACTACTCCATTCTGGAAAATGAACAGATCAAGCAGAAAATCTAGGATTTTCAATAAAAATGGAACATCTGACCAAGTTCCTCACCTTTTGGGAACCCAATTTTACTTGTACAGAAGAAGAATGAGACCTGGAGACTCTGCATTAATTATTGGGCACTAAAAAAAATCAATATGAGGTAGAGGTATCCAATCCCATGGATTGATGACCTTTTGGACCAACTCAAGGGTGCCAAGTATTTCAGTAAGATCGATCTGAGGTATGGCTATCACCAGGTTCCAATATAGCCCACAAATATGTGTAAGACTTCCTTGAAATCCAAAGAAGGACTTTTTTAATGGTTAGTTATGCCATTCGGGTTGAAAATTCCCCTACTACATTTATGAGGCTAATGGATGACATCTTGCATCCCTTCACCAACTCATTCATGGTTTTTTATATAGACGACATCCTCATGTTTAGAAATATTTCGGAAGAACACTTGCAATATATTGGGCAGGTCCTCCAAACCCTTGGGTAGCACAAATTATGTGCTAACTTGGAGAAATGCACCTTTGGCATGAGATAGGTCCAATATCTAGGGTACATCATAGATGAGCATGGCATGCATGTCGATCTGAATAAGATCTAAGTCATTCGGGATTAACCAACCCCAGCCATTCTAATGGGGCTTCGCAGCATTTTGGGCCTTGCAATTTTTTATCAGAAGTGTGTGTTGGGATTCTCCCAGATCACTTGGCCTTTGAGTCATATTAGTAAGGACAGGGCAAAAGCAAAGTTTTCCTAGTTTGAATCCCAACATAAGGCATTCGTTGAGTTGAAGCACAACCTCTACTTTGGACCGATACTCACACTACGAAAACTGCTACAAAAATTTAAAATTGAGACATACACCTTCACCTATGCTATTGGTGTAGTCCTCACCAAATAGGGCCATCCAGTGGCTTATCATAGTGAGACACTTTCTGATAAAATTCAGAAGTACCCCACCTATGATAAAGAGATGTATTCCATTGTGCAAGCTTGCTGATAATGGAAGCATTACATTCTGGGGAATGAGATGGGCATCCACACCGATCAAAAATCTATTAATCTTATACAGACAAAAGGGAAGTTGTAAAATGATCGCCATCCAAAGTGTTCTACATATCTGAAACAATCCCACTTGAGCATTAAATACAAAAAATATAGCACAAACCATGTTATATCATGCCTTAGATGCCTCCCAGTTGTAGCACTAACTGTTGTTCTCAACTCTTGTGGCCACGAGACCTCTGGATGGCCACAACTATACAAAATTTAAAAAAAATCCTCAACATACCAGATGCTAGTAGATGGAAATAAATTTCCTAGTTTCCACCTACAGGACGCGTTATTATGCTACCTACGCCACCTTTGCATTCTTTCAGGGGTGAGTGCCAAGATTATTTGGGAGGTGCACTATGATCGGGTCATGAGACACTTTGGTGTGGATAAAATTTTGGTTGTACTACGAAAGTACTTTTATTGGAAAAAATTCCAACTGGATGTTGGGAAATATCAGATCCTACATTGCCTGAGCCATTTCCAAGCCAACCATAAATAATAAATTCATGTACACTCCTCTACCTACTCCCAACTAGTCTCAGGACTCTGTTGGGTAAATTATGTGTGTTATGATTTCCAACATTAAATTATCAATCTGGGATTGTAATAATTATAGGCGCAAGCATAGGTAACGTAGGATCAGAGCATCTAACCTAAACTAATGTCTGAAATCAAATTATTATCTAAGTATACAATCATTATTTCTAGTTTAAAACTAATCAATTGAATAAAATATTCTAAAACAATACAAATAATACATTCTAATTGTTGTGTAAATAAAAATAACTCTAATTAATCATAAACTAAGCAATACAATTTATCATTCAAACAATTTAAATCTTAATCTTAGTAATGGAAATATTAAATCAAACACTAAGATCTATTTAATATAAATGAAAGAATATTAAATCAATTGAGACTACCTTTAAAAGGTATTATTCTTATGAAAAATTAACTCTAATCCAAATGATTTTAAAGTGAGAAAATAATCAATCAAACAATACTGCAACTAATCTAATTCCCGAGATCACACAAATCAATAAGTGTTTGAAACTTATCTCTTAATCCTATCTAGTTTATACTTTCAATTATAAAAATGATCCAGGTGGATATTGTTGTCCACCTACCTATTCCACTTGGGGCCACACCATTGTCTCTTTCGTTTTTTCAGTTCCGACACAACTTACTATTTTTAGCAGTTTTTCGGGTCCTGAACTTCTGGAGCCGTTTTGAGGCCCTAAACGATGTTTGTTTTTGGGAAAACTGAGAGAAACATGCATCCATGGACTGATGTTGAACACGTCAAAAGTTGTAATATTCAGATAGAACTTTCTAATGAGGTATGGTGCGCATCAAACAAAGATCGTATGCCAAAGTTACGTCCCCTAGAAGTTGAAACAACAATTTACCCAAATGGGGCCCATAGTTTTGGCGCTTCATCTCCTAGGGTTAGGGTTTTGGATGTTTAGAGTTTTCCATTGTTTCTAAATAATAAATAGGCCCTCGAGCCTCATTGTAACACAGTTTAGAGGGTTGTAGCCACCACATCTCTTCTCAGAGATAAGCTACCAACGCCCTAGGTAGGTTATTTCAATTTTGTCTGTAAGCAAATTTCAGTTCTTTGATATTAATGAAATGAAGTGTTATTTACACTACATATTTGTATTTATGGTTATATCTATATTCTGTTGCTTTCCTGCATAAATCCGGATCAGTGGTATTGGAGCGGTCTGATTTTTCTCAATCCTTATTTGCATGTCCCCAACGAGGTTTGGATATAAGGAGTTAGGGCTCAATCTGGTGTAACCTTTGCAAGATCAGCCTCACAAACCCTAATATCCACCCATGGGGGATGAAAAGAAAGATGAGGGAGCAGAACATCCTATCAAAATATTTCTAGAGGACGCCCTTGAAAAACTGTTAGGTCGCTATATTAATAGTGTAGTCCCTTATTATGTTAGTGTAACCCCCCTTATTTTTATTGTTTTACCCCTATAACCCCAATATTTTTATTATTTTTCTCTTAAATTATTATTTTTAGGTCGGCTAGGATTACATTGTGGCCCCATGGACTCCTATATATAGAAGGAGGTTTCGGTCATTTGTATCATCCAATAATTGTTCATTCATGTAATGTATTGGAGGTTTCCCCCTCGAAGTGGCTTATTTCTAAGGTGTTGATATCTCTTTTCTTCTATTTTTGGAGCTGGTTTCACAACATTTGGTATCAGAGCTTTGAGATTCTAGGGTTTCGCTACTCCAAACAAGCCATCGTGAAATTTTAGCTATAACGTTTTTTATACGAAGGTTTAGAATCTGAAATTTTTAGAGTCTGAAGCCAGAATCCTGAGGAAAATCATCGCAAAATTTCAGAGCTTGGTTCGAAATACTTTCGAAGATATGATCTGTGCAAGTTAGGTCATTTTGCAGGCTCCTGAATTTAACCTAAACAGGTCATCGTGGTATTTTTGTAATAACGTTTTTTCTACGAAGGTTCAGAAGATGAAAATTTTAAAGTGCGAAGTCGAAATCCTTTGGAACATCGTCGCAAAATTTCAAATATTGGTTCACAATATTTTCAGAGATATGATCTATGGAAGTTAGGGCTTTTTGAGGCTTCTGAATTTCATCTCAAAGAGGTGATCGTGGGAAAATATTCATAACTCTCTCTCTGAGCATCGGATTGTAGTGCCGTAAAAATTGGTCACAGGTACATGGAATTTATTTTCTTTGCTATCAATTTCACAGACGAAGGATGAAACAATGACATGTGTCAAGTCGTACAAGTTCACTCTACTGAACCAGTCCATAATTATCTCATTGTGGGAGATTGGACATAACTTTGCCTTGGAGAATCCAAATCAAGTCAGACCTGTTGCATTCGAAAGATAATTCAGAGGGCCACCTCAGTGAAAAATTTAAGATATTGAAGAGCCACAATCACAAAGATAATCCAATTTCAATATTGAGCTCCTCAAGAGCAAGAAAAAGTTGTGTATTTTGTTTTCTGAATTGCATAAGTCTTGTTTGAAGAATAAATTTGAATTAATTACAAGGGTGTATTGTAGAATAGATATTAGTATTGGGTTCTAAAAAATGCCCTGTAAAAATAATTCAACACCCATTAAGCCTTCATAAGGCTCTAATATGACTCATGAATATGAAGAATTGCAACATGATGTATCAAAATTACAAGAGCAAGTGCACCAAATTTCGCTCTTGCAAAGAGCAGCAAAAAATGAAATGGAAGTTTCGAAGAAAAGCGTGGAAGCGAAAATGGATGGTTTGAAGAATAATATGGATAGTTTGAAGAAATGCGTGGAATCTAAGATAGATGGCATGGAAGATAGCATGGAATCTAAGATGGATGACATGGAAGCTAAGATCGATGAAAAAATGGAAAACATAAAGAATGATCTAAAAGCAGACATGGAAGCTTTGACAAAGTTGATACAAGAAATGTTTCCTAATGGTGAAAATATAGTAGAGGAAACTCATGATGAGAACAAAATAAATGTTAATCGTGATTTCATAAACTCTAATGTTGGCGGGAAGAACCACCATATTCCAAAAATGGATATAAGGAAGTTTGATGGAAAGGATCCTGTAACATGAATACTACAGATGGAGCAATATTTTGATCTCCATAATGTGAAAAACACAGAAAAGGTACGCATTGCAACTTTACATTTAGAACAAAATACATTTGTATGGTATCGATGGCTTTGCTCCCGTAAAAAAATTGTCACTTGGTCAATTTTTACGGAGGAAATGATAGTACATTATGAGGATACAAAGAGCAACACCTTCTTTAGCCAATTGATAAATCTCAAACAAAAGGGTTTAGTGGGGCAGCACATTGAGTACTTCCAAAAATTGAATATAAGGGTAACTGATATTCCAGAGGAACACAGGATTGATCTCTTCATAGGCACTTTAAAGGATAACATCCAACATGAAGTTCGCGTTTTGGAACCTGATTCATTGGAGAATGCATTCAGGTTGGCAAGAAAAATTGAATGTAAAATTATGGTGACAAGGAAGCCTATCACTCACTTCTATAAAGAAGGAAGTGTTGCTATGCCTAGATTTCCACAACCTACAAGGTTGACACCACAAAAATTGGAAGAAAAAAGAGCAAAATGTCTTCGCTATAGTTGTGATAGAAAATACACTAAAGGTCATAGGTGTGCTGAGAAGAAATTATTTTACATAGATTGTGAAGAGGAAGAATAAAATTAACAAGAAGAGGATATACACCAGGAACCAACCCTAGAAGAAAAAGAAATGAGTCCAACGATATCATTTAATGCATTGGCAGTAATTACCACTCCTCAAACTCTCAAGATAGAAGGACATATCAAGAAGAAAAAGGTAATAGTGTTGATTGATTCGGGTAGTACCCATAATTTTATTCATTATAAGGTAGGCAAGGAATTAAATTGTTTCCTATACCTAGCACCAGAATGTAAAGTGATGGTTGCAAATGGAGGAACTATAAATTGCTCTGGAAAGTTCCATAATATCAAGCTAGCCATGGGGGAATATGTATTGAATAGTCCAATTCTTTCCATCCCAATGGGAGGTGCTGATGTTGTACTAGGAGTACAATGGTTACAATCTTTAGGGACAGTAGCTTTTAATTTTCAAAAACTTTTCTTGAATTTTTTTTCAGAAGGAAAGGAAATCGAATTACAGGGTATCACAGTGAAGCCAAGAAATATAATAAGCTCTAATGTCATGAAAAAGCTTCTAAAGAAAGAACAATGGGGCATAATTGCACAATTATGCTCACTAGAAGTTCCAACATCAAAATAATTTCTTTCTCCAGATCTCCAGAAAGTCTTGGACAATCATTCCAAGGTGATTGATACTCCCAAAGGACTCCCACCTATTCGTGATCATGATCATGTTATTCATTTGATTCCAAGAAGTGTTCCTCCAAACATCAAGCCTTATAGATATCCTTATGTCCAAAAGAGCAAAATTGAACATATGATTGCAGAAATGTTAGAGGCTGGTATAATTCAACCTAGTCAAAGTTCTTTCTCTGCTCCAGTAGTATTGGTGCACAAAAAAGATGGATCATGGTGCATGTGTCCGGATTATAGGGAGCTCAATAAGCTCACTATTAAAGACAAATTTCCCATTCCTGTGATTGATGAATTATTAGATGAATTACATGGAGCAATTTATTTTACCAAGTTCGATCTTCATTCAGAATATCATCAAATTATAATGAAGACTGAAGATATTCTGAAAATAGCATTTCGAACTCATGAGGGTCATTATGAATTTTTATTCATGCCTTTTGGCCTTACCAATGCACCTTCTACATTTCAAGGGTTGATGAATTCCATTTTCAAACCCTTCCTTAGAAAATTTGTGCTAGTATTTTTTTGATGATATACTAATGTACAACAGGTCTTGGAAGGATCATGTTCAACATGTGAATAGGGTGCTCAAACTATTGGAGGAGAAACAATTATATGCAAAAACATCCAAATGTTTCTTTGGAGTACAAGTGGTGTAATATCTGGGTCATATTGTATCTCACGAGGGTGTTAAGGTAGACCCTAACAAAATTAAAGCCATTAGGGAATGGAAAGTCCCCACAACCATAAAGCAGTTGCGCGGATTTCTCAGGTTAACAGGGTATTATCACAAGTTTGTTAAGAATTATGGGAGAATAGAAGCACCTATAAAAACACTATTGAGTAAAGATGCATTTTCATGGACTCTGGAAGCAACTAAGGCCTTTGAAAATCTTAAAGAGGCAATGTGCCTAGCACCAGTATTAGCTATGCCAGACTTCAAAAAAACCTTTATTGTGTAATGTGATGCCTCAGGAAATGGAATTGGTGCTATTTTAATTCAAGAAGGAAGACCCATTTCTTTTGAAAGTCTTTCAATCAAAGGAAAGTATTTAAAAAAGGATATTTATGACAAGGAAATGTTGGCAATACTACATGCACTAAAGAAATGGAGACCTTACCTAATGGGAAGACACTTCAAGGTAAAAAATGATCATGATAGTCTTAAACAATTTTTGGAACAAAGACTAACTTCAGAAGAGTAGAAAAAATTGGTCACAAAGATGTTGGGTTATGACTTTGAAATTGTCTACAAAAAAGGGAAGCTAAATGTTGTTGCAGATGCACTCTCAAGAAAGGATGAAGAGGTGGAAGCATTTATTTGTGCCATTTCAATTATCCAACCAGATTGGATAACCGAAGCAAGGGATGAATGGAAGAAGGATGAAGGAGTGTGGACTCTCATTCAAAAGTTGCAGCAAGATCCTAGTACATCTGATACATTTAGTTAGAAAAATGATTCCTTATGGTACAAATATCGCTTATATATTTGCAAGAATTACAAACTAAAACAAAATATTCTTTTGGAATTGCACACTTCTCCTTTAGGAGGACACTCGAGATTTTTAAAAAATTACCACAGGGTGAAGAAATAATTTTTTTTGGATGGACTTAAATATGATATTCAAAAGTTTGTGGCAGAAAGTTTGGTTTTCCAGCAAAATAAAGTTGAGACAATTAAGACCCTAGGTCTTCTACAACCTTTATCCATTCCAAGTCAACGTTGGGAGGATATTTCAATGGATTTTATCACAGGTTTACCTAAGTCTGAAGGAAGGATCATCATCATGGTGGTAGTTGATAGACTTACCAAGTATGCACACTTTTGTGCATTATCTCATCCATTTAAAGTGAGCACAGTTGCTACCGCATTTATGGAAACAATTCAAAAGTTACATGGAAACCTGAAGATTATTGTAAGTGAAAGAGATCCCATTTTTATAGGAAATTTTTGGACAAAATTATTTTCTTGTTTGGGTACTCAACTAGCTCATAGCTCATCTTATCATCCTCAATCTGATGGTCAAAAAGAGATAGTGAATAAATGTTTGGAAGGATATCTTCATTGTTTTGTATCTAATAAGCAAGCACAATGGGTCAATTGGTTTCATCTTGTTGAATGGTGGTATAACACTTCCTTCCATACTGCACCAAAAATGACCCCATTTATGGAACTTTATGGATATCATCCATCACATCTTATTTAAGATAAAATTCTAGGGTTCAAGCAGTGGAGGATCACATCGAGCATCAACAAGAAGTTCTCCAAATCTTAAAGGATAACCTAAATTTGGCACAAAATCGAATGAAACAACAGACATATCAACATCGCAGTGAGAGAAGTTGTGATGTGGGAGACTGGGTATTTTTACGGCTACAACCATACAAACAAATGTCCCTCAAGTAAGCTAAGAAGGATAATAAATTTTCGCCAAAGTACTATGGTCCTTACAAGGTTTTTCAAAACATTGGTACTATGGCATACAAATTGGAGCTTCCTGCTTCTTCACGAGTGCATCTAGTTTTCTATGTTTCATGCTTAAAAAATGTTATAGGGGACAAGCTTCCAGTTCAAACCATATTTCCAGAACTTGATGAGGAATGAAAAACCATATTCGTACCTGAAGCAGTCACAGAAACAAGAACTCGACAACTACGAAATTGATCAATTTCAGAGTATCTCATCAAATGGAAGAACTTACCCACTAAAGATTCTACATGGGAGGATGAGAATTTTATACAAAAGCGCCCGGAGCTACTGAAGCATTGAGGACAACAATTGTTTGAAGGAGAGGGGCATGTTAGGTCCCTATATTAATAGTGTAGTCCCTTATTATGTTAGTGTAGCCCCGCTTATTGTTATTGTTGTACCCCTGTAACCCCAATATTGTTATTCTTGTGCCCTTAAATTATTATTTTTAGGTTGGCTAGGATTACATTGTGGCCCCATGGACTCCTATATATAGAAGGAGGTTTTGGTCATTTGTATCATCCAATAATTTTTCATTCATGTAATTTATTGGAGGTTTCCCCCTCAAAGTGGCTTATTTCTAAGGCGTTGACATCCCTTTTCTTCTATTTTTGGAGCTGGTTTCACAACAAAAACAAAGTGACACGATGATGGATAACTTTTCCTAGATCCTTCAATGACTGCCCACTAGTAGCACATCTGCATTCAGTAGCCACTCTAGAGGCATGACTCCCTTTAAGGTACAGGTAAACTTTGACATTCCTATATTTGAGGGTCAAATAGATGCAGATGCCATAGATAGATGGCTGAATCTATTAGAAGGATATTTCTCAGTTCATGACTTTTCCGACCGGGAGAAGATTATTTTTGCACTCCTCAAAGCTACCCCCCATGTCAAGGAATGGCGGGAAACCTACTGTGAAAAAAGGATGAGACAAAAACCTCTCTGTTCTCAGTAGTACCCACTTGGAATTCCTTTCGAGATGCCATAAAGGAAAAATACTATCCCATGGGGAGCTATGAGGACAAGCACATATAATGGACCACATTGCGGCAACAAAGGGATCAAGATGTTCATGAGAAAATGAATAAATTCCATACCGTACACACAAAGTTGGGTATCAAAGATTCAAAGAAAAATTTGGTGCTAAAGCATCGCAGTTGTCTACATAGATACATTCACGAGGAAATGGAGTTCCTCGACATTTCCTCACTTGGTATGGCATACTGGTATGCTTCCTAGATTGAGCAGAAATTCAAATAGAAGAAGCGAGACTTTGGATCTGCAAATCAAAAGCAAAGGAAAAGTGCCCTCAAACCGTAGAACAAAGGAAAAGTCAAAGGCATGACTGCCCAAGACACCCTGTCAAAGCCACAAGCAAAGAACAATACCATGAAGCCAAAGAAGACACGGGAAATTGGTGTGAGTTCCATAAGAGCTCCACTCACAACACAAGTGAGACTAGGGGCCAAGAAGTCGTTGGTCACCAAGATGAGGGATTCTAAGTTAGATGCATGCTCTGAATCTTAATTAGAACTTGACAAGGGGAATGACAAAGGGAAATATATTATTGATGCAGAGCCCAACACCACTGTTGCCACTGCGAAGATCCAGAAAGAGGAACCGAAAGATTCAGAGGAGGAGGAGCATCTCTTCCACTCCCAGATGTGGGTAAAGGGTTCCATGATACAATTCATTGTCGACAATGGGAGCCAAAAGAACCTCATTTCAGTAGTTTCCATGAAGTGGTTGGGATTTCAGACCACAACATACCCACAACCATACACCATTAGGTGGCTTCACCAAGGACGGGATCTTCGTGTCAACCAATAGTGTTGCCTTCCCTATAGCATCAAGCCCTTCACTGATGAGGTATTATGTGACATTGATCCTCTTGATGTTTCTAATGTATTATTAAGCTAACCATACCTATGGAAGCGACATGTTGTGTATGATTCCTGGCCTCGTGCTATTATTGTTGCTTTGGGAAATAAGCTGTAGAGGATACCAGAGGTACCATCGCCTGCCACTATCTCTTTGGTTACTACAAAACAATGCAGCAAGATCATTTCCCAAACCAGGAAATTTGTTTTCCTAATTATCCGCCCCCAAGGCAAGAAGAATATTGTGGCCATGAGCTCCATACATGGTTCCTCTGCATGACAACAACAAATGGATAAGGTTGTGGAGGAGTACGGGGACATCTTCACCTCACCCACAAGGGTTCCTCTACACTGTCAAGTCAAGCACCCCATTGATCTGACCCCAGGTTCACCACTACCAAATAGACCAATATATCAGTGCTCTGTTCTAGAGAACGATGAAATAAAGAGGCAGATTTAGGAGCTTCTACAAAATGTTTACATCCAGCCAAGGTCATCACCCTGTAGGAGCCCGATCGTGTTGGTACAGAAGAAGGATGGGACTTGGAGAATTTTTATTGACTATCGGGTGCTGAACAATATCACTATCTGGAACAGGTACTCGATCCCACAGATTGATGACCTTCTAGACCAAATCAAAGGGGTGAAATATTTCAACAAGATCGACTTGAAGTTTGGGTATCACCAAATACAATTTGAACCCTCCTATGTGTGGAAGACTGCCTTCAAAGTGAAGAAGGACCTTTTCGAATGGCTCGCCATGAATTTCGGGTTGATGAATGCTTTTGCTACCTTCATGAGGTTGATGGACGACATCTTGCAGCCATTCACCAACTCATTTGTAGTGGTGTACTTGGATGACATTCTGATCTTCAGCTAGACTTTCGAAGAGAACCTCCACCACATACGACAAGTCCTCCAAACACTACAGAAACACAAGTTGTGTGCCAATTTGGAGAAGTGCACTTTTGGAATGACCCGGGTTCAATATATGGGATACATTATTGATGAAAGGGGGGTGCATGTGGATCCAACCAAGATCCAAGTCATTCGAGATTGGCCAGCCCCAACCACTCTAATAGAGCTTCGCAGCTTTCTGGGTCTTGCTAATTTCTACAGCAGGTTCATGTTAGGATTCTCTCATATCACCTGGCCCTTGAGTCAAGTCACCAAGGGAGGAGCGAAAGAAAATTTATTTTGGTCAGAATCTCAACAAAAGGCATTCATATAATTGAAACATCACCTCTTTTCTGCCCCATTTCTCACATTACCAGACTTGCAACAACCATTTGAGATCGAGATAGATGCTAGTGACTATGCTATTGGGGAAGTTCTTACTCATCAGGGGCATCTAGTGGCATATCACAGTGAGACATTGTTCAACACAGTTTGAAAGTATCCCACTTATGACAAAGAAATGTATTCCATTACGCAAGCTTGTTGACAATGGAAGAATTATATTTTGGGGAAGAAAACAATCATCCCCACAGACCACTAGCCCTTGCAGTTCATACAGACACAAGGGAAGTTGTAGAACAATTTCCATTAGAAGTGGTCCACATATCTACAACAGTTTCATTTGAACATGAAGTACAAGAAGGGTAGCACCAATAATGTTGCAACCTGCCTCAACTGAGCACTGATCGTGGCACTAACCACTGTTCACAAATCTTGTGGGCACAATACTTCTAATTGGCCCCTTCTCTACGAGAGAAATCGAAAATTTGGCCACACATATAAGGCACTCTTGGGGGGTACGCAAGTTCCAAATTTTCACCTCCAAGATGCATTGTTATGTCATCTAGGACACCTTTGTGTTCCTTTAAGCGAGCATGCCAAGATGATATGGGAAGCACACTACAGTCGAGTCGTCAGGAATTTCAGAGTCGAGAAAATAGTGGCAGTACTGCAGAAGTATTTCTATTGGCCAAACCTTTGACAAGATATTAGGAAGTACATCAGATCCTGCATGGCTTACGCCATTTCCAAACCAAAAATCAAGAAGCAAGGCCTCTATACTCTGCTACCTACATCTAGTCGACCTTGGGAATCCATCTCCATGGATTACATGTCAGCCCCTCCTTCTACTAAGCATGGAAACAATTTTGCTTTCATGGTGGTCGACAAATTCTCGAATATGGAAATTATGGAAACCTGCAAAAAGAATATCACAACAGAAGCCACTGTTAAGTTCTTCTTTGAATGAGTGTGGGTGCACTTTGGGATCCCACAGTATATCATATCAGATTGGGACAACATGTTCCTCATCACATTTTGGTCCATCCTCTGGTCAATGTTGGACACCAAGCTCACCAATTCCACAAATTTCCATCCCCAAACTGATGGTCATACAAAGGTCGTCAACAGGATGATTGAACACATTCTGCGCATGTACAATTTAAAGAATCCATGCACATGGGATGATAGCCTCCCATATGTACAACACATTTATAACTGGGCTCTCCATATCTCAACAAGACGAAACCCCTTTCAGGTGGGCTTAGGATTCCAGCTACTATGTCCCATTGATTTAGCCATGCCATTTGTGGCTACTCATACCGCTTTGACACATGTACAGTCTGAAGCTAACAAATCGAAGAGCTTCATCGGGCACATTCAGCACATCCACCAACAAGTCCATGAAATATTGGACAGAGCCAATGCTAAGTACAAGCAATGACATGATCAACATCCACACAACTTCTAGGTGGGCGACAAAGTGTCGCTACATTTTCTGAAGGAGCGCCTCACTAGACCCCACCACAAGTTTTGCCTACTTAGATATGGGCCATACACCATCACCAAGGCTGTAGGGAGTAATGTCGTCGAGCTCAGTATTCCAACATTCCTTGGTCTGCACCTAGTATTCAATGTGGACTGCCTTCGTCCCTACTTCCCACCTCTAATGGACACCTCTGACATTGCATAACAACTCACACCAACAAAGTTAAACCAAGACTACATGGAATAGACCAACATAGATTGTATCATGGACATGCAAATAAACAACACTCACCAACAAAATATCCAACTATATTAGGTTGTCAAAGCTCGCCAACTCCTGCACCAAGGCAAGTGGTTCACTAGGGACCAAGTTCAACAGAAGTTTCCTCATCTGATGGAGGAACTCAACGCAATGGGAGCCATTTATTCCTAAGGGGAGAGGAATGATCTAGGTGGATATTGGTGACCACCCACCCATTCCACTTGGGGCCCCACCATTGTCTCTTTTATTTTTTCAGTTTTGGCACAACTTACTATTTTTAGCATTTTTTCGGGTCCTGAACTTCCGGAGCCATTTTGAGGCCCTAAAGGGCATTTTTTTGGGAAACCCGGGAGCAACACGTTTCTAAGGATCGATTATTCTCACATCAAAAGTTTTAATATTTGGATAGATCCTTTTAACAAGGTATGGTGCGCATCAAACGAATATCGTATGCTAAAGTTATGTCCCCGGGAAGTTGAAACACCAATTTACCCAAATGGGGCCCATAGTTTTGGCGCTTCATCTCCTAGGGTTAGGGTTTTGGATGTTTAGGGTTTTACATTGTTTATAAATAATAAATAGGCCCTTGAGCCTCATTGTAACACAATTCATAGGCTGGTAGCCACCACATTTCTTCTTAGAGATAAGCTACCAACACCCTAGCTAGTCTATTTCCATTATGTTTATAAAAAAATTTCAGTTCTTTGATATTAATGAAATGAAGTGTTATTTCTGATGCATATTTGTATTTATGGTTATATCTATATTCTTTTGCATTCCTACATAAATCTGTATAAAAAAATCTTCAAAACCAAAACGTAACTTCAATTAATTCTTCTAGTAGAGAGCATTCTATAAAACAAAAGAGAGATATCCTATGATCTATTCCAATGATGATCAAACCATAATTCAAATAAATATCATGCAAGGAATTAAACTATCATTTAAACAAGCATTAAATTTGCAATAAGTAATTCAAATAAAATAAATTACTCAAAAAACAAATCTAGAAACACTACTTTCAAATTTATAAATGAAATACATAACCTCACTCCAAATATACTCAACTAAAGAACCTTAAATCTGATTTTGTACTTAACGCTCAAAATGAAGTCTGATTTTGTACTCAAAACACTTAAAATTCATAATAATGCACACGGTGTTTAAATCATGATTTAATCCTTCTCTTAATGCATTAGATCTACAATCAAAGGAATGTAAAAATAAATAACCCTGAGCATTTGAGAAATGAGAATAGCGCTACAAGATTCAAAATATAAACTCAATTCATATTTATAAAACAGAGCGCAATTTGAAGTATGAGACATAGTTAATAATTCAGAAATCTAAATGATTATGTTGCTAAATAATTAATTAAATGCAGTCCTGATATCTATACTAGTTTGGAAGATTTGTTTCTAGGTGTGGTGGGCACTTTTCACTCCTGGAGAAAGTCAAATTAAATCAATGCTATTCAGAAATCAAACACCCTAAACTTATAGAAATTCATGCCAAATCAATTGATGTATCAAATTTCATAATGTAAATGGCTTGTACATCATTTATGTTGCTCCTATTACGTAAAATATGTTGTTCCTATTACATTCAATCGCTATCCTCTACTCCTTATCCTCTTCCTTCTTAGCCTTAGCATACATGTGAGGTAGAGCTTCAATTTTATATATAATTGTGGATAAAATCAATACATAACAATTAACTATGAAAAGAAAAAATAAATCCTCTAGAGATACTTTGAATAGCATTTTGTTGGATTCATTCTAATCAATGCATGGAAGGAGGAACCACTTCCATGTTTAGCAAAAATGCGTTCAACAAAATGCCTTCAAAACCAAACCTGAATTGACTTGTTTAGGCCGAACCCAACTTGACCTGACACGTCACACGATCCCGTACTTAAGAACTCATTCATGTACTTAAGAAGTGTTTTGAACTTAACTTCCTTTTGGTGATGAATTTTTCCCAACAGTTTCTGGGTTACCTAAAATGAGGAATTTTGAACACGATCCAAAGCTTTGAATGTTAATATTATTCACCATTTTATCACAAATTTTATATTTTCACTATTAGAACTTGTATTCCGTACTTAACCTGTAGTAACTAGTTTAACTAACTTGTGGAGAATTTTGGAAATGGAACCCTGTGACAAATGGACTTAGTGAAACATCATTATCAAATCATGGCTAAATCATCTCTAACCATAAAAAATATTAAGAAAACTAATGATACTTAACCATGAGGTGTAGGATATGTATTGGCAACAATTAATGGAATTATGATGTGAAATGAGTGTAAAAGTATCAAAATGTAGGTTATGAATAGTGGTTTTATATGATGGAAAAATGGGCATATTCAAGGCCCAACAGAATCCATCTCCAAGGACTATATGCCTGGCATTCCTTCTACCAAGCATGGTATAGTTGTGGTCGTGGACAAATTTTATAAGATGGTTATATTGGTGGCCTGCAAGAAGAGCATCATGGCAGAGGACACTTCCAAACTTTTCTTTAAACGAGTATGGGTAAATTTTTGGATCCCGAAGACCATTATATCATACCAAGATAGAAATTTCCTGAACACATTCTGTTAAAGCCTCTAGACACTATTGGACACCAAGCTCACCAATTGATTGCATTTTATCCCCGGATTGATGGCCAGATAAATGTCTTCAACTAGATGATAGTTCACATAATCCACATGTAAAACTCCAAGAATCCACAAACTGGGGATGATAGCCTCCCCTATGTGCAACACAGTTATAACAGAGCTCTTCGTAGCTCGACTAGTCACAGTCACTTTAAAGTGGGTCTAGGATTGCAGCCATTGTATCTGATTGATGTTACCATACCTCATGCGACTGCAAAGATAGAATCAATTCATGTACTATATGAGGCTGATAAATAAACTAGATTTATTGAATGTATCCAACACATCTACCAGCAGGTTCACAACATCTTAGAGAAGTTCATTGCCAAGTACAAGCAGCGACATGATCAACATTGGGTGCCACACAAGTTTCAGGTGGGTGGCCAAGTTTGATTTCATTTGCCGAAAGACCGCCTAACTGGAGCTCATCGTAAGCTCAAACCACTCTAATATGGGCCTTACATGATTATCAATATATGTGGGAGACAATTCATTTGAGCTCAATGTTAGTATGATTCTTTCGTCGTAAAAGATCACTTTATTTATGCATATCAAGTAACCCTAACATCAAGTATGGCTGAAAAATATCTTTAAGTTTGCTGCATAAAATTAGATCTAAGCATAAAAGACATTAAGCAGATAAAATATAAAATGGCTCCATGCATCCAATGGATAAGACAAAAACAAATGTGTTTAAAAGAATCTTTTATTATATCAAAGAATGGGGCACCTGAGAGGAAAACAAGAAAGGTGTTTTCCAGCTCTCCTCGGTGGGATGGGTTCTTGGAAGTCCTCAGTGTTTCAGATCTAAAATTCCTCTCTTCTATTGATATGGAGAACCTAGACAAATATGGAGCTCAATGGGAGTTCAAAATGAAAACAAATGAAAATGGTGACCAAGAGTAGATCTAGTGAGATCTAATGCAATGGAGGTGACTAATGAATGGGGAAAACCCTCCTATTTATAACAAAATATTGGGGTGCCCTAGAACTTGGTGCATGAATAAAATATTATTAATCACATTCTAGAATCACCCTTTAGGAATATTTTATTATATTTGTTGGAGGGAAAAGGGTTTTTGACTTGGGTCAATTCCTTTATTTTTAAATAACAAATAAATAAATAATTTATTTATTATTTTAGGGACATGGTGGGGATATAATTAAATAAATAATGGTTTATTAATTATTTATATGTGATTTAGTCAAATTTAACTAAGAATATTATTTAAATAACTTATTCTTAGGAAATAATTAAATAAATAATGATTTATTTAATTGATTTCCTTGTTTTGATTTATCAAACCATCTGACCATAAAACAAATGTAGAGATGAAGAAATTTGCCCAGAATTAAAATTGGATACATGTGTACTTAGGTTAAATAATGATAATAGTTGATAAATATTATGATGTAACAGATGAGATTACTGATATAGTGGTAGGTAATCATGTATATAGTAAAACAAAATTGTAGGCACAATCACATAATAATAAAGGAGGCAGAGAGAGATATATGTGTCGAAAGTAGTGAGACTGAATACCCCGAACCTTATGATGGGTCTAGTCTAATGATATGGTAATTGTTTGTGATAGGGGAGGCATACCTATATACAAAAACAAAGGAGTACTACAAAAAAGAAAATATGGGTAAACCCTGACATAAATAGTATAAAAGTAAAACAAGTGTTGGCCTAAACATGAGCTAGAAAACGAGAATGATGAATCCGACATACATGATATGCCTGGAATAATCGTCAGGAATTATACAATAATATTGGAGTACATGGACTACCTTTAATTATTGGGGAAGGGCTAAATTGGGTAAATCATTGTCAATGCTATGTGTGAAATAATTATCATCAAATCTGGAAGAGTACATCAGGCGGAATTTTAGAATCTAGGGTATGTGGGGGACTGCAGACCACCCTGATGAAGGTTGAACCCATCTCACAGATTATGCAATATTTCTTGCATCACTGGACCATCGAGTGTATAGATCATGATCGTGCTGGAAAGAGCTCGAACCAAGGTACATTGCCCCCCTAGACCTGACCTCTGGAGTAAATGGGCTGATGTCGACAGAAGTAGGTCCGCCATAGGTGAGGAAATAAGGGAATCCCAACTAAGGCACGAGATAAAATAGTAGAGCGACGAACAGATAGACAGGAATGATGATGCTGGAATGAGGGATAGGTCCAATGGGGACCATGAAAAACATGAGTACAAATGGGTATCTCATGACGGAAATCATCATGAACATAAATGAGTGTGGGGGAAAAGTGATGCCCCCAAGTACAAGTATTGTAAGTGAAGAAATTTGATTTGTAGGAGAGGTGAATAGACTCTTCGTGGACAAAATATGTCCTGGTGAAGGTTCAAGGTACGAAAAACTAAAAGGTATCCAGAGCTCATGAACAGGCCAGGTCACTCTTTTTGGGGTCTGTTCTACGGCATGGGTAGCAGGTATTGGGCAGAAAACTGCGACCTGTCCCAGGAATGACCTGAAAAGTGCGGCCTGTCGGAGAAAAGGGGGTTTCAGTACTGTTTTTGGTTGAGATCTGGGATATTTATGGTTGAGGGGAATAGGTGCCCCCAAGCATGTTGTGGTCATGCCAAAATGTAAAAGGGGAATCTGAACACATTTTAAGGATATGGTGAGCCATTTGTTTTCGTTATGGTTATGCAGTATGAGAAAGGAAAAGGAGGATTAGAAATCTCATGTAGGACAGCATATATGAATCAAATGGACTTTAATTTTCTGGGTTGTCGTACTTGGTGCCACTATCCCAAACAGAGGATTTGGAGATAATATACTGATGCTCTCTTAGAAAACCTATAGGTTGGTCAACAACAATGTTGAAAAGGCTGGGTTGCTGATGTAAAATGAGGAAACGATAAGGGGTATCATCCCTAGAGTGATTTGAAGTGATATGGGACTTTAGAGGTTCTTCGAAATGTGGAAGAATAACGATACTAAAGTCGGCACGACTAGGTACTCTATGAGAGTTGTGGAGAATTTCATCTCTTGGTTGTGCAAATATGGAAGCCCCCTTACTCCAACGTTGGGTTTCAATGTAATGGCCACAAGGTGTATGTGGTGTGAATGCATGTGTTCGATGTAAAGGGGAATAGAGAAATTTAGGGGAGATGATTCCTTCCATAATGTCATCATCGTGATAGGAGATGGGGTGACTGGTGCAAGAAATACCACCGGACGCGGTGAAGCTACCTGACTCATCATCATGAGAAGAGAGGTTCACATGTGCATCGTCACAAGGGGTGATAGGAGAGTAAGCAGATAAAGGATCTACCGATCGTGAGCCCAGGGTGATCGCTGAAGGAAGGTCAAGCGAAACAACAGGGGAGGATTCAGAGGGAATGTTCCCCAAGGGTCTCATGGATAATGATAGGTAGTAAATGGGGGATGAAGGCTCCATCATTTGGACATCAGGAGGGGGAATGTTAATGGCAGAAATCATGTGTGGTAGTTCAACTGAAGCAAAACGCGCAAATAGGGGAGAGGTGGACTCGTTGCATTTGGCCTTGAGTTGGCGGACCACGGATAGAAAGGTGCGGAAGTCCTTGAGGTGGGGACAAAGGTGGGTGTAATGGCCATGGAGATCATAGAAAGCACAGGGGTGGTTGGTGTGAATAGTCTTGGGGTTCTTGGCCACGGTCGCGGAAGGATCAAAGGCTTCTGGAACCGTGAAATCAGGGAACGCGATAGTAACCATGGGCTTGAGATGAGGCAATTCAGGACAGGTATGGGTGGCGTGACTGACAACATCACACAAAGCAAACTAGATGGTGTGCTTTGGAGGCCGAGGAGGGGCAGGGTTTTTTGGGGTAACCTTGTCCTTTGGTGCCCCCCTGCGATTTTTTCCCTTCTTACCCTAAGCGGCCGCAACAGGAGGTGGTTCTTGTTGAGGTGAATGAGGCACTATTGCAGCGAGAGAAGTCATGGGGGCTAGTTGAACCGGGGTCAAAGCAAGATAAGGTTTGGGTTGACTAGGCGGGGTAGTGGCTGGAGGGTTGGGGTACCAAACGGGTATGCTCATGGTCAAATTAGGGAGGGAGAGGGTGGCCATGATGGGAACCGAAGGGACTCCAAGAGGGGGAGAAAGGAAAGGTATTTGACCAGTGGGGTAGTGGCCAGGAGGGATGGCTTCAAGATGGTTGAGACCTGGTGGAACTGAGCTAGGAGGGTAGAGGGGCTCATGGGTACCAGTGGTAGGAGAAGGGCCAGAAGGAAGAGGTCTGGATGGCTGTGGTTGAGGTTGAGGTTGCTGACTAGACGAAGCAGGATGTTTAATGTCAGCCTGAGACGATTGCATCATGCAAACATTCGCTGAGCTGAGATCAGAGATAGGAGGAGGAGGAAGACCAAGGAAGGTTCCAAGCAAGGAGGAGTCTTTGTAGACACCGGGGGAAACACTGGTCAAAGAATCAATGGTTGGCTTGTTAG
Organism: Pinus albicaulis; assembly: GCA_034641835.2. Taxonomy (NCBI): domain Eukaryota; kingdom Viridiplantae; phylum Streptophyta; class Pinopsida; order Pinales; family Pinaceae; genus Pinus; species Pinus albicaulis. Next base: position 36,950 of record JAXQQM020072524.1, on the reverse strand, counting down.
TGATAGTAGAAATAGTGGACTCAGGGGAAGTCTGAGATTTTGGTTCATGATATGTTAACTGGTCAAGGGTGACAATCGTTCCGTTATGGGGGAAAAACATCTTGCGGTGCACTGCAGATGGGACGGCAGACATGGCATAGGTGTAGCTACGCTCCAAAATAATGTTTTAGTCAAGGGGGGCGTCAATAACTTCAACATAGACGTAAACAGTCTTGCCCGCAAGGGTGATAGGACAGTTACGGAAGAGGCCAATGGGCTGGGAGGCATGGCCATCCCACACACGAAGGGTGATTGTGGAAGGGGCCAGCTCAGGAGATCCGATTTGTTTCCAAACCGAAGCAGACATTACATAGGTGGATGCTCCCTCGTCAATGATGCATCGAGAAATGTTAGCATTCAGGATTTCGACTGAGATTTGGAAAGCTACTGAAGCAGGAAGAGGAGGAGACTTTGACTGATGGGCATCGAAAACAATCAATTGGTTATCAGCTGGATCTACAGCACCCAGGGAAGATAGTAGAGCTTTTCTTTGGGAAAGGCACGACTGGAGGAGTTCCAGCGTTGAAATGGAAACAGGAGATTGGGCCAGCTCATCTACTATGCTAAACGAATGGGAAGCTCGGTCAGAAGAAACATTTCAGCGTAATGGTCCCTTAGGAATCTTGGTATGAACCTCGGCGTTGGGTGGAGGGATATGCAAGGGACCATTAGTTGTCGAAAGAGGCTCTGTAGAACCTGAAGAAGGTGACTCGGGGACAGATGGAGCAGGGGGCTGGGGGTACGGATGGGAATGAGTGTGATGGTTAAGGTCGACGGTTATAGGTTGGTCAGAGTTCATCATGAGGATCTGGTAGTCAGAGGGACCAGATGGAGGAGGTTGAGTGGTTATGGGTCCGTGAGGTGGGTGGGTAGCCACAAAGCTGTGCTGCGGGAAAGGATTGGTCATGCTTTGCTAGGCATACACCTTCCCCTGAGGGGGTGGTGGCTGCTAGTGCGGGGGTTGAGAGGACAAAGGAGGTGGGGGTGCTAATGCTGGAGGAGTTGGAGCACGAGGCTGTGGATATGGATGATAAAGAGGTTGGGTAACAGGGGGTTGGGCAGAAAGAGGAGGCATGCCGGGTCCGGGATGCATGCTACCGGGAGGGGGAGAAGTGCAAGAAGTGGTGCCCCCTCCCCCAGGAAAACCATAGCTCATGGGAGGTTGAACGGATGGATGAGAGATAGCTCCAACGATACTGCCGGTGGTATGAGGTGCCCCCGGTGCATGGGCATGACTGGGTCTGGGGAGATCAGGTAGAACAGTATAAACATAACCCGTCTGAGCATAGATCAGGTCATATTTTAATGCCATTTGGAGGGCGGCTTCTTTGGTTTGAGGAAAATGTGATGCGACATTTTTCCCGATAGGTGCCAAGAGAGATCTAAGGAACCAGTCCAGGTAGACACGGTCTTCAAAGGTAGGATATTGACATAGGGTATTTCTTCTCTGCCATTCCTGGACATGATTGGATAGGCGGGTTGCAGATGATTGAAGGAAAGAAGTCAAAAATTCGATACCAGTGTCATAACGAAGGGGAAGCTGGAAGTAAGATAAAAAAACCTGGGCAAGAGTTGCAAAGGTGGTATGAGAGGAAGTGGGTTGATCAACATACCACTTAGAAGCGGTGCCTGTAAGCGTGCGTTGGAACAATCTAAGATGGATGGAATCATCAGTAATGGAATGGGAGGAACACCACATGTGGAAAGATCGGATATGGTTGGAGGGATCCTCTCCAACAAGGCCTTCGAACTTGGGAATGTCGAAGGGGAGCTTGGTTGGCATAGCAGGCCAACTAACATCGTGGCATATAGGATCATTGATTAACTGATTGAGATAGGGAATACTGAGGCCTGCCATGAAGGGGAGCAAGGGAGCAGTTGAGGGAGTGCCTGTGGCGGTTCCGCTAGTAATAGACCCAGCATTAGGGCCGGGGTTGCCACTAGCGTTAGGCCCTGGACCAGACATGGTGAAGGTAAAGTAGGGGGAGGAACCAAAGAATGAGAAGATGAGTCAGACTGCGGACTCGGGGGAGAACTAAGTGGACGATGATGGGAAGGAGGATGTCGACCATCCAGAAACGGAGGGTGAAGGCCAAGAAGTCTTCGGGATAAAGGTCTTGGTGGCGGAATGATGACAGGAAGAAGGAAGACCAACAAGGGCAGCAAGGTGTAAAGGCAAGATGCGACAGGGGCAGAGAGGTGTAGTGTCAATTAATTTTAAAGTCTTTGCCAGGCGGTGTTAACCAGGCTCTTCTTCACTTGGGGTCAGTGTGTGGCGTGCGTTAATTTTAATTGATTAAACCCAGACATTTTTAGAATAAAAGAAAAAGTGTGCTGCGTAATTGAAAAGAAATCTACAGTAGATAAGACTGAAAGAACAGAAAATTAGCAACTAAAAAAGCAGCAATCAAACCCAAGAAGGTGGGTCTCTCAAAACTAGTCAAGAAGGGGTAGAGCACGCTAACAAGAGATCAAATAGATCTAAGGTTTGGAGGGACTGGGATCTAATGGAGAGATCTGCTGGAAAGTGGTGCAGAAAGTAGCAAAGAGGCAGGGGCAAGGTTGCTGCTAGAAAATAGGAGATCAGCTAAAAAGAGGGGGGTCAAAGAGGTGACCCTAGAGATGAACCCAAACAAAGTGAAAGGCAATGTATAGAAAGGGAAGAAAAGCTGACCTGTGAGGATCTGAACAGGAGGTATCAGATCTGAAATAAGGCTGAAACTTCTGGAAATGCAGACATCTGAAAACAGGAACAAACTCTCCCATAAAAAGTGGAGGGAACTAAAGCCCTAAGGGGAAATAGTCCCACTTAGGTGAGTGAAATCGATCAGTAACAGGTCAGAACAGGTGGAGACAGAGGCTGGAAAACCCTGACAGAAGCCTCAGTGAAACCCAAAAAAAGTGCTGGCAGATTGCAGAAAAAATTGCAGGTCGCAGGTTTGGGCCTATTTTCAGGCCAAGTCACAGATTTAGGGCAGAAAAGTGCGACCTCAAGGCCAGGTCGCACTTTTTGGGCAGATAAGTGCGACCTGCAGATCCAGGGCTGGTGGCAGCAAATTTCAGAAAATTGTGTCGTCTCAGCTGCGGCTGATGTCGGTCACTTGCGCAATAAGGCCATAAACACACGAAAGTTAAAAATTTGAATGTTTGAGGGGTTTAGAAGGAAAAAAATAGCATAAAAATAGGAAAAACAGAAAATTGAAGAGAAACCCTAGGGTCTGAAATAGTTGGATATGCAGGAGAATAGAAAACGACAGTGGTCGCAAAAGAAAACTCGTGTGGAGTTGCCAATTGTTAGTATGATTCTTTCGTCGTAAAATATCACTTTAGTTACGCATATCAAGTAACCCTAACATCAAGTATGGTTGCAAAATATCTTTAAGTTTGCTGCATAAAATTAGATCTAAGCATAAAAGACATTAAGCAGATAAAATATAAAATGGCTCCATGCATCCAATGGACAAGACAAAAACAAATGTGTTTAAAAGAATATTTTATTATATCAAAGAATGGGGCACCTGAGAGGAAAACAAGAAAGGTGTTTTCCAGTTCTCCTCAGTGGGATGGGTTCTTGGAAGTCCTCAGTGTTTCAGATCTAAAATTCCTCTCTTCTATTGATATGGAAAACCTAGACAAATATGGAGCTCAATGGGAGTTCAAAATGCAAACAAATGAAAATGGTGACCAAGAGTAGATCTAGTGAGATCTAATGCAATGGAGGTGACTAATGAATGGGGAAAACCCTACCATTTATAACAAAATATTGGGGTGTCCTAGAACTCGGTGCATGAATAAAATATTATTAATCACATTCTAGAATCACCCTTTAGGAATATTTTATTATATTTGTTGGAGGGAAAAGGGTTTTTGACTTGGGTCAATTCATTTATTTTTAAATAACAAATAAATAAATAATTTATTTATTATTTTCGGGACATGGTGGGGATATAATTAAATAAATAATTGTTTATTTAATTATTTATATGTGATTTAGTCAAATTTAACTAAGAATATTATTTAAATAATGATTTAAATAACTTATTCTTAGGAAATAATTAAATAAATAATGATTTATTTAATTGATTTCCTTGTTTTGGGTTAAATACGACCATGCAATATAGACAAATGTGGTGAAAGCAATTTTACTTAGGGTAAAATTGGTCTTACATGGTGTACTTGGGTTCATCTAATGATAATAGGTTAGATGACCAAAAAATGGTGTAACACTCAACGTTCCCCAATTCCTTGGCCTGCACCCAGTGTTCAATGTGGACCACCTTCGGCCATACTTTCCACCATTATTGGACACATTAGAAATTGTAAAACAACTCACACCAACAGAGTTAAACATCGACTGCATGGAATAGGACACAACTAAACAGATCATGGAAACATAGATCAAGAACACTCTCCAGTAAAATATCTAGTTGTACCAAGTTGTCAAAGTTGGCCAACTCTTGCACCAAGGCAAGTGGCTCACCAGGGACCAAGTTCAGCATAAGTTTCATCATCTCATGGAGGAACTCAACGCAATGGGGAGAAATGCTTCCTAAGGGGGGAGGAATGATCTAGGTGGATATTGGTGGCCACACACCTGTTCCACTTGGACCCTCACCATTGTTTCTTTCAATTTTTCAGTTTTCTTAATTGTAGCATAGTTTACTATTTTTGGAATTTTTCCACATCCTAATCTTCTGGAGCGGTTTTGAGGCCTTAAATTACTTTATTTTTGGAAAACCAAGGCCATCATTGATGTCTAGCTCATGTTAGCCACTCGAAAGTTGTATTCCTCATATAGATCTTTCCAACAAGGTATTGTGCACGTCAAACAAAGATCATATGGCAAAGTTACATCCCCAGGAAGTTGATGTGCTAATTTACCCAAACAGGGCCCATAGTTTTGGCGCTTCATCTCTTAGGGTTAGGTTTTTGGATGTTTATAGTTTTTCATTGTTCTTCAATAGTAAATAGGCCTTCGAGCCTCATTGTAATATAGTTCAGTGGCATGTTGCCGCCACATCTCTTCTCAGAGATAAGCTACCATTGCTCGAGCTAGTTTATTTCCATTCTATATGTAAGCATATTACAATATTTGATATTAATGAAATGAAGTTATATTTATATTGCATCTCTGTGTCCATGATTATAGTTGTATTTTGCTGCCTTCCTGCATAAATTTGGATCAGGACATCACCAGAAAACTATGATTGAATACTACCATCCATTTCCATGGTGCACTTTCATATAGGCACAACATAATAGAAATGACTCTCAAACTATTTAGTCAAGAAATAACCTTTGATCACATGGCGTCCAACCTAAACATAGTTATTGCTGAAATGAGAATATTACTTGGAACCCGTTTTTTTGAGGTAGAAAAAAACACCCGATTTTGAAAAGTGGTGATGCATAATCACCCTTTTTTTTAGCATAGTTTTGGCACTTTAATTTGGAGCATATTTTTGCAACTTGAATTTTTATTTTTTTTAAATGTCATGATTTTCATGTTGATTTTGAAAAGTGGTGATTTTTTATTTATCAAGCACGAACATTTGATTTAAAACGTTAGTGATTTTCATGCTAATTTTTAAAGTGTTTGTTTTTTAATTTAAATTATTATTATTTTAAAATTTGTATTTTTGTCATTTTTTTAATTATTTTTAAAAAAATATTTTTATTATTTTATTTTATCATTTTTTGAATTATGTGGTTTTTTTATTATTAATTATTTTTTTATAACTTGAAAAAAATAATTGTCTTTTTTTTTTTTTTGGTTATTTTTATTTTTTTCTTTAGATTGTGTTATTTTGAATTTTTTTTTTCTTCATTTATTTATTTATTTTTGCAAGTGATATTTTATCTTTAATACGATGCCTAAAAATAGTTAGAATTTTATTTTCATAAAAGGGATATTATATATTTAATGTCATCCTTGGTTTTTTAAGTCTTTTCGGAGACACGATATATTATTTTTAATACCATGCCTAAAAATCATTGGAATTTTAAGACTTTTAATTTTATATCTTTAATGTCATGTTTATTGTTGAAATTTTAAGGTTTTTTAGAGTCATGATATTTTATCTTTAATTTCATTATTAAAAACTGTTTACAATTTAGCCCAAAAAAAGAAAAATGGTATTCCAACATCAACACTTTTTGTTTTCAAAGTGTTTTTTGCACACAAAAATTGATGACGTTATTCCAGCTTCAACGCTTTTAGTTTTCAAGGTCGACATTATTCCAGCATCAACACTTTTCGTTTTTAGGTTATTTTTTGGACACAAAAAATTGGCGACGTTATTCCAGCATCAACACTTTCCATTTTCAGATTGTTTTTTTCACAAACAAAATTGGCGACGTTATTCTAACATCAACACTTTTAATTTTTTGATTGTTTTTTGCACAAAAACATTGGCTTTTACTTCCATTTTAAAAAAATGTTGAAAATTTACCCATTAAAAAAGAAGTTGTTTTAGAATACAACTTTTAGTTTTCGAGATGTTTTTTCATGGCTTTTTGATGGTTTTTTTGTTAGAGTTCTCATTTTGAGGTAATAGTTCTCATTTGATTGGTAACTTTATTCCTCATATCTAATACATAATTTGTATTTCCTCCACATATCCTTCATTTATGACTAACTTTTCTCCATAGTCACATGAAGATACAAACTACCAATCACCAGCACTAACAAAAATTCTAACAAAAGTCATTTTTTTAAAAGCACTATGTATTGTTCAATTCACTGAATAAATATCGAAGAAAGTATTTTATAATATTGATCATGTACGATTTTAATGATATGTTTATAACTAGTAATCATTACATAATAAATCAAAGTAGTTTATATTAAGAATTTCGGTGATAATGTATTTGTGTAGTAATTTGTTGAATAGATATTAATATTATTTCTAAGCATTAGTTATTTATTCAATGTTAAGTGCAATTTCCAAGTTTTTGCATCTTTGTAAACGTTATCGTCTCGACATAGTTTTTTCATATAACACACTTTTCCTTTCTCACATGCTTTAGTAATAAATGCTTCCAACAACTTGAACGTTACATGTTATCATTACAATAATTATGTAATAAAATATGTTATAAATACTAATGTTAGACTATACAAATAACGAGTACAATTTGTGATTTTAAATTTAATAAATGAAAATTAATATTGTATATCAGCTAGCAAGTGACTTTGTGGCATTATATGTTATATTTGAACTCTTCCACTCTTAGTCTCTGCACTCAAAGAAAGCTCCACACTCATACATGTGTTCCGAAAAAAAAACTACAAAAGCCTTTAATGTGGAGCGTGGAGATCTACACAATGAAAGCCTGAAAGATTCCTTCGCACTTTAGCACATGTGCCTAATTTCATAAAGATAACCACAAAAAAAGCTCTTTCTCAATGGTCCAATAATTGATGTGATTGTAGGTTCTTTGCATAGGCTAAGGTTGGAAGGGGACGGGGAGACTGAAAAATCTTCAATTAATATTTCTATTCTTCCTTGTGCGGCTATGTGTAGGAAACAATCTAATACTTCCAGAACAATTTCGATTTTCAATGTACATAATTTTTTCTGCACTTTTGACAAACTTTTCTAAGTTTACTACTAATATTCGGAAATGTGAAGATATGCATTATTTATAATTAAAATATTGCGAACAAAAAAATTTGAATTATTTAATACTAAAATAGTAGCAATAAATACATTTTGTAATTAAAATATTACCAATAATATTGTATGGGTCCACCACTTTCCTTAGTGTCATTGCAAATAGAAAATATGGATTATTTAATACTAAAATATTAACTTTAAAATCCTTTATTTCTGAATACAAATATTCGTGTATTGAAATCTTGAAAGCTTCCCCTGCACAGTGGATTTCTCCACACATCTACACATGTGCCTAATTTAAAAAATATAACCATAAATAAAACTTCTTCTCAATGATCCGAGAATTGATGCGGTTGCAAGTTCTTTGCAGAGGCCCAGGGGTGAGGGAATTTTAAAAAATATCCAATTAATATTATTATGTTTCCTAGTGCTAATTTCAGAACAATTAATATTTTCATTGTACAAAATTTTGTTCGCACTCCAAACAACCTTGACTCAATTTACTACTGATAAATATAAAATATTTTGATCTTCGAAGGGCACTTCTAGAAAAATGGATTACAGAGAATGTGTATGATTTATAACTAAAATATTTCGAATACTATTGTATGGTTCTATCCCTTACCTCGTTTTTATTGCAAATAAAAAGTATGTTAGGTGCAGAGCCCGATTATCATCATGATTTAGAGGTCATTGTTTCAGTCGTATGTATACCCCTGGAATATTTTACACCCCTCCTAGCAGGGGTTTGGGGGAAACACCCCCGAAGCTAAAAATAGATGTAAAATTATCCTGTAAAATATTGTAATTTCGTAGTCAATCAAGGTTGTTCATTAGGCAGATGATCTGATGGTAGAAGTTATGTTTGATTTAGGGTTTTTTTCCCTACAAGGCAACCCCTCTATTGTATGATGGAATTGTACTGTGGTTGTGTGTAGAGAGTGTATTTTCAATGAGAAATAGAAAGGGGGACCATGCAAGAGAGTAAAGGATATTACAACGAATCTGTTGTAGGTTGTGTCTCTTCATTTTTCTAGATAATATAACGGAAGGGCTGGTTATTTCTCCATGGACGTAGCCCATGTTGGGTGAACTACATATATATGTGTCAATCTTGTTTTATATTTTTTATGTGTTTGTATTTCCACTTATTTTTATGTGTTCCATTTCTCTCTAATATATAATTTTCTAAAAAAGTATTGATTAATTCATACTAAAATATTATCAATAAAATCCCTTAGTGCGAAGTGTAGAGATTTTCATAATGAAATATTCCTCCAGACAATGGACTTCCTCTGCACTTTTACACATGTGCCTAATTTGATAAAGATAACCATAAACAAAAAAATATTCGAAAATATGGAGATATGTGTTATTTACAATTAAAATATTACCAATAATATCATATGGATCCACTGCTTACCTCGTTGTTATTATGAGAAAGATTTGTGCAGGGTTAACGTAATTGTGTATTGATTTTTTGAATAGATATTAATATGATTTCTAAAAATTAATTAATTATTCAATGCTAAGTGTGATTTTCAAGTTTTCACATCTTCATAAAAATTACCTTCTCGACAAAGTTTTTGAATATAACACACTTGTCCTTCTCACATGCTTTAGTACTAAATGCTTCAAACAGTTTGTACATTACCTATTATCATTACGATAATTACGTAACAAAATATGTTATAAACACTAATGCTAAACTGCACAAATATTGATTACAATATGTGATATTAAATTCCATAAATTAAAATTGATATTATATATTCCCTATGAATTTTTTAAGCGACATCGTATGTTAGCTTTGAAATTTTCCAAACTCAGTCTCTGCACTCAAACAAATCCATACACTTTAATTTGTATATATGAGCTTGAAAGATTGCTTTTCCTAATTTCAAAAAGATAACCATAAACAATTTTTTTTCTCAATGATGTGAGAATTGGTCTAGTTGAAGGTTCTTTGCATAGGCTCGGGTAAGGAGGGAGTGGATGGGGGTGAAAAAATCTCCAATTAATATTTTTATGCTTCCTTTTTAAGCTACTTGCGGGATAACGATCTGTGACTTCCAAAACAATTCAGATTTTCATTGCGCTGAATTTTGTCTGGACCCCGCACAACCTTTACTCAATTGACTAATTATATTAAAAAATAAAGAGATATGCATTATTTATAATTGAAATGTTGTGAACAAAAAATATGGATAATTTAATACTAAAATGTTATCAATAAATGCATTATATATAATTAAAATATTACCAATAATTTCTTATGCTCCACTGCTTTCCTTGGTGTTATTGCGAACATAAAATATATATTACTTAATACTAAAATATTGGAAATAAAATCCTTTAGTGTAGATTGAAAATATACACAATGAAATATTGAAAGATTCCTCTGTACAATGGAATTTCTTTGCACTTCTGCACATGTGCCAAATTTTAGAAAGATAACCATTAAAAAAGATTTGTCTCAATGATCTGAGAATCGATGTAGTTGTAGTTTCTTTGCATAGGCTCGAGAAGGGGCAGAGTTGGGGGGTGGGGGGCAGGGGGGGAGGCAGGACAGACAAATCTCTAATTAATATTGTTATTTTTTATTTTGTGGCTATGTGCAGGAGAATGATCGAAGACTTCCAAAATAAATTATAATTTCATTGTACATAGTTGTGTCTACACTTTGAACAACCTTTACTCAATTGAATAGTGATATTTGAAAATAGAAAGATATGCATAATTTATAATTAAACTATTTCGAAAAAAAAGGATTATTTAATAGTAAAATATTAGCAATAAATGCATTATTTATAATTGAGATATTACAAATACTATCGTATCGTTCCATTGCTTGGCTCGGTGTTATTGTTAACAACAAATATGGATTATATAATAATAAAACATTGACAATAAAAACCTTTTGTGCGAAGTGTTAGACTCCTATACCAATAGGTGTCATATTTCATGATTGACTTGATGAACTATATAATATGTTCATACATTTTATTATTGCAAAGGTTTTCCATATTTTCAAAAAATCAAAAAAATTTTAAAAATGTAAGGAGGGTATATCCTAAAAGAAAAATCAAAGGGTGAAAAGAATAAGAATTGGCCAAAAAAGTGAAAGAAATGAACCCCACCAAAAGAAAGGCCAAGGAAAGTGTGAAGGTCTAAATGCCACTACTTTTTGCTCTGATGTAATAAACAAATTGTTTGCAACTTGTATTCTATGCCACAATTTATGAACAGTCAAACAGTTTAAGCTTGGCTAGTTCATCTTTCAATTTCATGTTTTAGAGATAAAGAATAAAATATGACCAAACTGTTTAATCTTGGCAGATAAGTAGATAGGTAGAGTGAATAAAAGGAGCTCAACAGTTTAATCTGAGCCCTTGGATGTAATAAGGTTAGAATTAGATAGATTTTCATATGTAAAAGAAAAAAAGTGTGATAAGGGTTTTCCAGTCTAAGTGCACCCTAATAAAGAAGAAAAAATGGTAGGGTAAAGTAGATAGGGTAGGTAGATGATGTTGCAGAATTACATGTGATGAATGATGGATTTAGATGTGGTAAATCTTTTACTTTCATCACAAGTGCATAGGCAGACAATACATTGAAGAATTTCAAGCAATGCAAAGTCAGATTATTAACTTCCCTTCTCATCCTTTCGCTAAAAATTTCACTAATTTCCCCTAAGTACTAGGCATTTAAAGATTACAGGGGCTCAAGGCATTTCCTTGACTTTTGGAGGGACCGGACCCTCGGCCCAATAATTGGAAAAGCCTAAGTACTTAAAATTATTTATCATAACCTTCATTCACCTCTAAAAAATCTTTTCCTAAGTAAAATCCCATTTTACTTAGGAAAAATCATGTAATATTTCACATAAAAACCCTCCTCATAAAAGCATAAGTTAAAAACATTAACCTAATGTTTACACTTAACGCTTATTTCATTTTTTCATATTAACTTCTAATTTTATTATTTAAATCCTTGTAAATTCCCCTTTTCCGGTATTATTTTAAAAATAAAATTCCCAAATAATAATATCCCGCCCCTTTGGTTGAAAAATAACCATATTAATGTACTAATCATGATTAATTAGTCAAATCTTTGATTAATCATGAGCGCATTTCTCTGCCATATCAATAAGGGTTAATTAATCCTCATGATTAATTAATAACTTGAATCCACCAATCAAATCACCCCCGATGCGATTAATTCAAAATAAATTACATTGGGCCCACTCGTTATCTTTCCGTCATCTCGTAACCCCGACCACAGTTCGATCAACAAATATCATATCAGCGGTTGATATCAATATCGCTATCCATCCTCGTCCGAACGATAACGCGCGATGGCCAAGCGGTTTTCTGAACAGTACCGCGCCACGTGTCGTTCATCGTATGGAATCGCTCGCCCTCCGCCCAAAACCACCTTTCCCCAAAAGTGGTGCGATCACGTACCGCTTACCACCTTCCACTAATGAAAAAACTTCACATCGTCAAGTCAGCGCCATCTGTCCACTGTCAATTCAAAACTTACCCGCCAATATCAACCGTTTACCTGTTTAAACACAAACACCCTAGTGTTGCTCATTTTCGCCTGATTGTGCAGTAAAACCCTTTGTAACCCAGCTACGCCACCTGAAGCCTCTGTTAACCAATTCGAGCATGGTTTACCTCCCAAAAATCATTCCAGATTCACTCCACAGACCTCTCAACATCAAATGAAACCTTTTCGACCTCCCTTGCAAACCAATGCTTTCTTAATAATTTGTTTTATTTTACAGGTGATCAGAAGACCACATCCTTGGATAAAAAGTCTTAATACTAGTCATAAGAATTTTTTACTCCAAGAGTGTTATCAAATCTATTCAAATAGATATGGAAGATAAAACATACAGTTGAAAGACAAGCAAAGGAAACAGGATATTAAACGATTTACTGTTGAAACAGACAGTAAAAACGTAAACTACACATTGAAGGTAAAAGGACACAGTAAAGAACAGTCAAAGAGTATCAGGATTAAAGAGTATCAGATTGAAGACCAAGTCAAGTAAATCAGCTAGCATGAAGATAAATAGCAGGGAAGACAGTTACAAAACAGAACATACAAGTTCATGACAAAGTGAAGACAAATAAAAATAGAGCGGTAAAAAGTAAAAAGTAAACAGCAAACAATGAAAGTAAACATGAAGATATTAAGAGTTAAACAAAGATGAAAACACTTTCACCAGCCACAATGAAGTTTATCCAAAGTAAAAGTGAAAAACAGTCAAAAGAAGTTTAAGGTTAAAAGATGAAATTAGAGCAAAAATGGTACATTCTTCAAACATTTCCTGTTTAAGTCATAGTTTTGCAGAAACTATTGTGATCAATCCAAGATGAATTTTTCAAAACTTAAGGAGGTCTATTTTCTTAAGAGGACAATATACAAAAAACTCTCTCACTTTTCTAACAGATATTATGGTTTTGGAAATATTAAACAATGTTGGAAAGCACTTTTTGCAGAAAATACCAGTTAAGTCATCATTTTGCAGAGACGATTGTGGTAAATCCAAAATACATAATACAAAACTGAAGGAGGGTTTTGTTCCTAAGAGACCCATATACAAAAACCTATCTCACGTTTTGCACAGTAATTTCAGAATGAGAGATACATGCACATCTTTATAGGTTATTTTTCAGACTCTGTAAAACTCTGTTTTACACATATTTTTTACAGAGCCTATTATGCACATATGGAGAGGAATTGTAGGAAACAGAAAGAGATTTATCTCACCAATATATTAATCCACAATAACCGCTTTCACTTTTTACATATCTATTACGGATTGAGAAATAAAAATATATCATTGGACCCCAAGTTTGCAGAATTGTTGGAGCAGAATGCACAAAGAAAGGAAGCAGTTAGTGACTTGGATGCCTCATCATCAACTAAGAGTTGGATAAAATTTGAATTCTCCTCTTTTTCATCACCTATCCATAAGAAATAGTGCCAAATAGATGCATTAGTTTGAGTGTACTTTACTTAAGTTCTATTTATGTAAAATAGTTGGAGAGATTTGTGAAGTAATCTTGATATTTTTTCAAGATATTTTAGTTTAGAATTTGTATAAATACTTCACTCTTGGAAGTATTTTGGGGTGGATTCTTATAATTTTCTGTAACATTGACTATTTTGGAATAAAGTGCTATTGGAGAATTTTTTTGTGGCTAAGCTGCATGATGAATTGAAGCGAAAAACGTTTTACAGGATTCATGTGTCAGACTATGGATCAATAAGTCATCTCTCCCTTGTGTTTTAAAGTCTTTATATATATTTATTATATCATTGTGTTTCATTTCTAAATGACTAATGAAAAGGAATAAATAAGAAGGTACTTAAATGTAATCTTATTTCAATCATTTTTATTTTAAATGTTTTCTCCTAAACTGGTTTTAAACAGTGAATTCTTAATTGCTCTTGTTTTTCTAGTTTAAACATTTTGGTTATTTAATAAAAAATTCTTAATTTCTCTTTGTTAATAATCACTCAATTTTCCCTCCTATGAATATGTTGAAAGATTCTTAATTTCCTTTCATCCATTTCAAATCCATTCCATTCACTTTAAATCTAAAATTGTTCTCTGTTTGATTATCTTGCCCTGTAAAACCATCTTTTGTTTAGAAACTTAATCCAGTGAAGCGATATTTTTGACTCCATAGCCCAATGGCCTGAACTACTCAATCTTTCCCTAAGCTATTGAATCCCACCACCCAAATTCAAACAAAAATACTGAACTTTATAACTAGCCTAATATCTTCTAAAAACAAAGCTAAATTTTAAAGAGAGAGCCCTCTCTGGGTACAGATTGGCTAGATTATGTACCTAAAAGATTGGTTTGTGGTTACCTCGGACCCCTTTCCTCTTCCCAACAACTTCAAGGAAAATCTGAGTGATAACATAGTGGCGACTTCACTGAGGATCTGAATAATTTTATTGTTACTATTATTTATTTTATAAACTATAGACGGAGCCTGAAGTCAGCCATGTAGCCTTTGAAATTGCTCTTGCTTTGCAATTGCAAAAGTAAATAAATGCTGCTTCAGTCTATCTCCGGTATAGTTTATGGATTGAACATCTGGTTTCAAATACTTGATCAGTTCCTCTTGTCAAATAAGTCTTTAAGAAAGTTTAAATCTCATATCTAAAGCCTCTTAAAGAAATCATAGAAGTTGTTTTGAAAATTCATAAAAAAAACAAAATAATCATAAAATACTCAAAATTTGGTTTCCTGAAGAACTAACTTTTTCTTCAGAATTATTTTACAGGTTTAGATCTGATCTATGATGGTGGACAGGGATCAGACACACAAAGGTTAAAATCATCCACCTGGCGACTCCAAAATCAATTTCACTACTAAGACTCCACTGGAGGAATGAACCTGGAAGAACAATATGGAAAGATCAAGCTTTCAACTTGGATCTTAATCCGAGACATTATGTTCTTTCTCATTAAGAACGTTTTTTCAATATGTATTGTATTTTATATAAGGATCTAACTTGGTTGTACAGATAAAGTGGCTTTTCATTATGGCTGATTTTCAAGATGATCCAAGAATAAAACGAAGATATGCTCCCATGAGCAGAAATCACATACCTGGATTTCCACACAAATTACCAAAGGTAGATTGGGGTAGCAATTTGCCCAGATTTCAAGATGAAAATACTGATAATCCTTTGTTGCATCTCATTAAATTCCATATACACTCATCAAGATTGAAGGGTGATTGGCATGAGGATTGCCTCATGAAATTATTCATGGTAACCTTAGAAGGAAAAGCAAGGGAATGGTATGAAGCTCTCAAACCTGCTAGTTTATTTTCTTTAAAAGATTTTCATAAGGTATTTTATGAACATTACAAAGAAGATTTTCCATCTTTATCATTAGCTGAAAATTGTTATGATCAAGCTGAAGATCTTATACATTACCTTAAAAATATTGATGAAGATTTTGGAAATTGGTTTCCTGAAGATTTGTTAGAAGAAGTCCAAAACTTTCATTCTCAAGTTAAATTTCATAATAATCAAGAGGGGTTAAAAAAAAATGAAATAAATCAAGAGATAAATCAAGATCCACAAAACCCCTATGTATTAACAAATGATGTTTCATTTAATGTTTTGAATGGAGTTAAAGAAAATAATCAACCTCATGATCAATTTTTAGATAAGAGAAAAAAAAGTGTCCTTTCAATCTAAGAATTCAGAGATTCCCACCCCCCCTCGCCGAAGAAGAAATCAATTTACTTCTAAACATGCAACCATCCTCAAAATATTTACATAATGAAGAAATTGTTTCTACTTCTTCTAATGTTGAGGAATGTACTAAAGTTTTTATCCATAAAGAGACAAAAGAACAAGTTGATGCTCATGTTATTCTACCTTCCCAAAAAGGCCCATTACTTGATAGCACTCCTATTGAGAAAAATAATGACTTTCAAATAGAATGCAAACAATCTAATCAAGATATATTGGGATTGTTGGAAGAGAAATATGCTGATCCAATGTTTATAATTGATGACATTCCTTATTCTGAAGATTTGCCTAAATATGATCAGTATGATTTCCCAATTCAAGATAATTTCACAAAACAATCACTAGCTATTTTGAGGGATGAGATATTAGAACTTCAGCTTGATGAGGATTTTCTAAGGGATTTCTTTCTTCTTTTTAAATTAATAAAATGTTCTCCTCAAATTAAAAAAGGATTCTTGAAACTGAAATCAAACTTTTACATTCTCAAATTCAGTCATACAATTTCCGAAATCCTAAAGACTTCTTTGAAAATCTTCCTTCTCCAAAGCAAGAGGAAATTGTACTATCTTTTGACCTGCATATTGAGGATGATTATTCTTTCAAACACAAGACTGAGGAAATAGTTTCAAGGATTAATATTCAGAATACAACTGAAAAATTAGTCATTGAAGGCCTAGAAGTAAATAACATACATCATGATTTTATTGATCCTATATTAGATTATATGGAGAATATTTTTAGCCGAAATCTGCAAACTTATTTTATCTATGAGGATCAAATATATCAGCAATTGTCATTTCACATCTTATCATTGATTATGAAGACACATGATCAAGTTATACTTCCAAGTTTGATGACAAGCAGTCAAGTTATCCATTCATTTCTACAGCTACTTGATTGGCTTCATTGGCATTTTTGTATTACCTGATTCAATAACATTTTTAGTAGATTGAGTAGGTAGATGAGTGCCAATAAGCTTAGAATTTTGAGCATTTTTTTAGTTGTCAATTTTCAGCTAGTTTTTCATTAAGTTGGTTTGAAAATTTTTATGTGTTGTTTTAGTTTCAGATCAGATTTCAGGTTGCAGAAAAAGGACTATATTCAATTCAAAATTTTCAGCCACAACAAATGCATGTTTGAGATTGGACCAAGGCAGAAGATTTCCAACTGGGAAACAAAGTTTTAAGTGGATAGTAACTTATTGGAGTTGAAGCCCGAGGAGAAGGCCCTAAGCTTCAGAAGTATTACTGTCATACATACAATAAAACAATAAGAAGAAGAAGATTTCATGGTTCAGTTAAAGGCATTTTGAGGCATCTGACCTGCTATTCTTGACTTTTCACCAGGAAAAGCCATCCCCAAGTGGAGCCAGTGTTAGACTCCTATACCAATAGGTGTCATATTTCATGATTGACTTGATGAGCTATGTAATATGTTCATACCTTTTCTTGTTGCAAAGGTTTTCCATATTCTCAAAAAATCAAAAAATTTAAAAAATGTAAAGAGGGTATACCCTAAAAGAAAAATCAAAGGGTGAAAAGAATAAAAATGGCCAAAAAAGTAAAAGAAAATGAACCCCACCAAAATAAAGGCCAAGGAAAGTGTGCAAGTCTAAATGCCACTACTTTTTTCTCTTATGTAATAAATAAAATTGTGTGCAACTTGTATCCTATGCCACAATTTATGAATAGTCAAACAATTTAAGCTTGGCTATTTCATCTTTCAATTTCATGTTTTAGAGATAGAGAATAAAATCTGACCAAACTGTTTAATCTTGGCAGATAAGTAGATAGGTAGAGTGAATAAAAGGAGCTCAACAGTTTAATTTGAGCCCTTGGATGTAATAAGGTTAGGATTAGATAGATTTTCATATGTAAAAGAAAAAAAAGTGTGATAAGGGTTTTCCAGTCTAAGTGCACCCTAATAAAGAAGAAAAATGGTAGGGTAAAGTAGGTAGGGTAGGTAGATAATGTTGCAGAATTACATGTGATGAATGATGGCTTTAGATGTGTTAAATATTTTACTTTCATCACAAGTGCAAAGGCAGATAATACACTGAAGAATTTCAAGCAAAGCAAAGTCAAATTATTAACTTCCCTTCACATTTTTCCCTAAAAATTTCACTAATTTCCCCTAAGTACTAGGCATTTGAAAATTAAAGGGGCTCAAGGCATTTCCTTGACTTTTGGAGAGACCGGACCCTCGACCCAATAATTGGAAAAGCCTAAGTACTTAAAATCATTTATCATAACATTCATTCACCTCTAAAAAATCTTTTCCTAAGTAAAATCCCATTTTACTTAGGAAAAATCATGTAATATTTCACATAAAAACCCTCCTCGTAAAAAGCATAAGTTAAAAACATTAAACTAATGTTTACACTTAGCGCTTCTTTCATTTTTTCATATTAACTTCTAATTTTATTATTTAAATCCTTGTAAATTCCCCTTTTACCGTATTATTTTAATAATAAAATTCCCAAATAATAATATCCCGCCCCTTTGGTTGAAAAATAACCATATTAATGTATTAATCGTGATTAATTAGTCAAATCTTTGATTAATCATGAGCGCATTTCTCCGCCCTATCAATAAGGGTTAATTAATCCTCATGATTAATTAATAACTTGAATCTGCCAATCAAATCACCCCTGATGCAATTAATTCAAAATAAATTACATTGGGCTTGCTCGTTATCTTTCCGTCATCTCGTAACCCCGACCACCATTCAATCAACAGATCTCAGATCTACGGTTGATATCAATATCGCTAGCCATCCTCGTCCGAACGATAACGCGCGATGGCCAAGCGGTTTTCTGAATAGTACTGCGCCACGCATCGTTCATCGTATGGAATCGCTCGCCCTCCGCCCAAAACCACCTTTCCCCAAAAGCGGTGCGATCGCGTACCGCTTACCGCCTCCCACTAACGACAAAACTTCACATCGTCAAGTCAGCGCCATCTGTCCACTGTTCATTCAAAGCTTACCCGCCAATATCAACCGTTTACCCGTTTAAACACAAACACCCTAGTGTTGCTCATTTTCACCTGATTGTCCAATAAAACCCTTTGTAACCCAGCTGCACCACCTGAAGCCTCTGTTAACCAATTCGAGCATGGTTTACCTCCCAAAAATCATTCTAGATTCACTCCACAGACCTCTCAACATCAAATGAAACCTTTTCGACCTCCCCTGCAAACCAATGCTTTCTTAACAATTTGTTTTGTTTTACAGGTGATCAGACGACCACATCCTTGGATAAACAGTCTTAATACTAGTCATAAGACTTGTTTACTCGAAGAGTGTTATCAAATATATTCAAACAGAGATGGAAGATAAAACATACAGTTGAAATACAAGCAAAGGAAACATGATATTAAACGATTTACTATTGAAACAGACAGTAAAAACCTAAAATACACATTGAAGGTAAAAGGACACAGTAAAGAACAGTCAAAGAGTATCAGATTGAAGACCAAGTCAAGTAAATCAGCTAGCATGAAGATAAACAACAGGGAAGATAGTTACAAAATAGAACATACAAGTTCATGACAAAGTGAAGACAGATAAAAAATAGAGCGGTAAAAAGTAAAAAGTAAATAGTAAACAGTGAAATTAAACATGAAGATATTAAGGGTTAAACAAAGATGAAAACACTTTCACCAGCCACAATGAAGTTTATCCAAAGTAAAAGTGAAAAACAGTCAAAAGAAGTTTAAGGTTAAAAGATGAAATTAGAGCAAAAATGGTACATTCTTCAGAAATTTCCTGTTTACGTCATAGTTTTTCAAAAACTATTGTGATCAATCCAAGATTAATTTTGAAAAAATGAAGGAGGTTTATTTTTTTAAGAGGACCATCTACGAAAACCTCTCTCACTTTTCTAACAGCTATTATGGTTTTGGAAATATTAAACAATGTTGGAAAGCACTTTTTGCAGAAAATTCCAGTTAAGTCATCATTTTGCAGAGAATATTGTGGCCAATCCGAAATACATCATACAAAACTGAAGGATTTTTTTGTTCCTAAGAGACCCATATACAAAATCCTATCTCACTTTTTTCACAGTGATTTCAGAATGAGAGATACATGCACATCTTTACAGGCTATTGTTCAGACTCTGTAAAACTCTGTTGTACACATATTTTTACAGAGCCTATTTTGCACAGCTTATGAGGAATTTTAGGAAACTGAAAGAGGCTTATGTCACCAACATATTAATCCACAATAACCTCTTTCAATTTTTACATATCTATTACGTATTGAGAAATACAAAGATATCATTGGACCCCAAGTTTGCAGAATTGTTGGAGCAGAATGCACAAAGAAAGGAAGCAGTTAGTGACTTGGATGCCTCATCATCAACTAAGAGTTGGATCAAATTTGAATTCTCCTCTTTGTCATCACCTATCCATAAAAAATAGTGCCAAATAGATGCATTAGTTTTAGTGTCCTTTACTTAAGTTCTATTTATGTAAAATAGTTGGAGAGATTTGTGAACTAATCTTGATATTTTTTCAAGATATTTTAGTTTAGAATTTGTATAAATACTTCAGTCTTGGAAGTATTTTGGGTGGATTCTTAGACTTTTCTATAACATTGACTATTTTGGAATATATTTCTATTGGAGAAATTTTTTGTGGCTAAGTTGGATGATGAATTGAAGCGAAAGACTTTTTACAGGATTCATGTGTCAGACTACGGATCAATAAGTCATCTTTCCCTTGTGTTTTAAAGTCTTTATATATGTTTATTATATCATTGTGTTTCATTTCTGAATGACTAATGAAAAGGAATAAATCAGAAGGTACTTAAGTGTAATCTGATTTCAATCATTGTTATTCTAAATGTTTTCTTCTAAACTAGTTTTAAACAGTGAATTCTTAATTGCTCCTGTTTTTCTAGTTTAAACATTTTGGTTATTTAATAAAGAATTCTTAATTTCTCTTTGTTAATAATCACTCAATTTTCCCTCTTATGAATGTGTTGAAAGATTCTTAATTGCCTTTCATCCATTTTAAATCCATTCCATTCACTTTAAATCTAAAATTGTTCTCTGTTTGATTATCTTGCCCTGTAAAACCATCTTTTGTCTAGAAACTTAATCCAGTGAAGCCATCTTTTTGACTCCATAGCCCAATGGCCTGAACTACTCAATATTTCCCTCAGCTATCAAATTCCACCACCCAAATTCAAACAAAACCCCTGAACTTTATAACTAGCCTAATACCTTTCAAAAACAAATCTAAATTTTATAGAGAGAGCCCTCTCTCGGTACAGATTGGCTAGATTCTATACCTAAAAGATTGGTTTTTGTTTACCTCAAACCCCTTTCCTCTTCCAACAACTTCAAGGAAAATATGAGTGATAACAATGTGGATAGTATATTGACTGGGGATATTAAAGGTATCAAGATATGAAGACCCAATTTTGTCCAAATTCGACATGAAGGTTCTTGGTGCTGCAAACTATATTTTGGGCATGGAAATTAAGAGAGATCGGGCAAAGAGGAAGCTCTGGTTAAACCAGAGGAAGTATGTCGAGACTATATTGCAGAGGTTCAATATGCAGGATAGTAAACCGGTGAATGTTCTGATTCTTGTAGGTACAAAGTTGTCTGCTGAACAGTGTCCCAAGACACAAGAAGAAGAGGAGGATATGTCATGTGTTCCATATGCAAGTGTAGTGGGTAGCCTGATGTACGCAATGGTCTATACTAGACCAGACATTGCACATGCAGTGGGAGTATTGAGTAGGTTTATGTCAAACTCAGGGAAGGAGCATTGGACAGTAGTGAAGCAGGTTTTCAGATATTTGCGTGGCACTAGTGTTTATGGCTTGTGCTACCAGGGAAGACCAGGATTGGAAAGAGTGTTGGAAATTTGTGGTTTTGTTGATGCAGACTGGGCTGGATATCTGGACCAAAGAAGATCTACAAGTGGGTATGTGTTTATCCTATTTGGAGGTGCAGTCAGTTGGATGAGTAAAAGATAGTTTGTAGTGGCTCTTTCAACTACAGAGGTAGAATACATGGCAGCCACTCATGCAAGCAAGGAAGCGGTTTGGTTGCAGAGATTGTGTTCAAGTATGGGGCTGGTGCAGCAAGCTATAAGGATAGATTGTGATAGCCAAAGTGCAATTTTCTTGGCTAAAAACCCTGCTTATTATTCAAAGACAAAGAACATTGATGTTCAATATCACTTTGTGAGATATATGGTTGAGGCTAAAAGGGTGTTGCTAGTAAAGGTGGACACTTTGAAGAATGTTGCAGATGCATTGACAAAGTTTGTGAGCACTCAAAATTTCTCTTGGTGCAAAGAAACAATGGGTGTTGCAAAGCTGGGCTAATGACTCAGCTCTCCTATGACCCCTTGCGGAAAGAAAACAACAAGTGGGAGAATGTTGGGTTTGTGTTATATTATTTCCACGACTAGTCACGCGCGGGGGGGGTAACAGGGGGAGCGATACAGGGGGGTGGTAGCCCCGCCTGTCGAGGTCCGGGGCAGCTCCCCAGGAAAAAAAAATTGGTCCTTATTTTTCGGTCAGCATACCCACCCATGGTTTTGTGCATGGGTTTGCACATGGTTTTGGGGCATGATGGTTTTCGGCCCTTGGTATTTTGTACATCCGTTCAAGGGAACTACGGTTATGTTCTAATCCAGGGTTAATGGATTGGGGTTTATGTATGCTTCGGAATGTATATATATGTGTTGTAACATTAAAAGGAATATAATGAAAAATCAAGTTGGTCATCCCGATTTGGGATCCAGGGGAAAATCTTTGTGTTTATTTGTTTTATGTTTTATGCTCTCGCTATTGTTTATTTTATGTTTTAAAGATTCGTTTGTAGATAATTTATGTACAGGGTTAAAACCTACACTTCCCTTCTGATTATGACACTTTGATTAGAAGGATCGAACAACCTGTAAGCCTTGGAATTCTCATCATAACCAATGAAGATACACTTGTGAGATTTGGGTTCTAAATTTTTCCATTTTTCATTAGGAATATGAGCCCAACATTCACAACCAAACACCTTAAAATTAATAATTTTTGGTTTACTTTCATTCCATTTTTCCTCAGGGGTAACATGCTTAACAGCTTTAGTAGGAACTCCATTTAAAATAAAATTAGCACAACAGATGGCTTCAGCCCAAAATTTCTTATGCAGTCCTTTAGAATAAAGCATACATCTAGCCATTTCAACTACAGTTTTGTTTTTCCTTTCAGCAATACCATTTTGTTGAGGTGTGTAAGGAACAGTCTTTTTATGTTGAATACCATGTTTAGATAAATATGCATCAAATTATTTCTTAACAAATTCCCCCCATTAACAAATCGCAAAGTTTTAATACTCTTACAAATTCATTTTCAACCATGGATTTAAATTCTTGAAATTTTACAGATGTTTCAATTTTATTTTTCAAAAAATAAACCCAAGATTTTCTACTAAAGTCATCAATATAGGTAAGAAAATAAACTGCATGGGATATTAAAGGAAATTCAAGAGGACCACAGATATCACTATGAATTAATTGCAAAGGTTCTTTAGCGCACCAAGAATTACCTTTGTCAAACATTTTTCTATGATGGTTACCAAGAACACATCCTTCACAAACACTAGTAGTAGAAGAAATATTAGGCAAACCATGAACCATTTTAGTTAGTATTTACATTTTACCATAATTCAATTGACCCAATCTTTCGTGCCATAATTTACTTAGTTCATCAGCATGAGCAACATATGAATAAAAGGGTTGTCTCTTATTTGAATTAAAACATGCAAATTTATATAAACAAGTTGTATGATCAATAGGGCCAAAAGAAACTACTTTGTAATTTTGGTTGGTATCTTTAAGAAGATATTTATCGGGCCAAGCTTCAAATTTAAAACCTTTCTTACATGCACGATAAATAGAAATTAAGTTGATGGGAATGTTTTGAACATGAAAAAAATCTTCCAAATGACCATTAGCAGCATTAATATTACCATAACCAATTACAGAAAGTTGTTTACCATCACCAATAGAAACTTTCTGAGATGAGTGCTTATTAGTGTCATCAGATGTAAATAAAGAAGAATTCCCAATCATATGTTTAGAAGCACCAGAATCCATTATCCATTCCACATTAGAAGAATTATTATTAGATGAAACAATAGATGCACATAAAACTACTTGAGATTCATTAGAATTTTTGTTGCTTGCTTTAGTCATTAAACGTTTCACTTTAAAACAATTCTTTTCAGGATGGTTAGTTTTACCATAATGATTACAAGAATCATACACTTTTTTCTTCTTACTAGTTTCAAGAATCATACACTTTTTTCTTCTTACTAGTTTCATGATGTGCATGAGAAGCGTGACCATTATTATTAGTATGATTAGAAGTGTGTGAATAAGAACCTTTGGCATTATTAAAAAAATTCTTAGGATTTGTATTATGTGCCATAAGAGCTTTATTAGGTGAGACTTGTCCTGAAGCAATCAAAATTTCTTGCTCATTTATCAACCCTTTACAGAAATCATCAAAAGTAGGTTTCGTGGTACTTTGAGACAATTCAAGAGCCCTATTCCTATTTTGGATGAACATGTCAAAACAAGATGGCAATTTTTGTTCTACAAGAATGATAAGAGTAGTGTCTGTCTTCTTGTAATCTTTACCACAATTATTTAACTTTTCATTTAAGGTTTTCAATTCAACAAGATATAATTCTACTCTATCAAAATTAGTAAGATCTAGTTCATGAATCTTATTTTCAAAGTAGTAAGCAGAAACATCATCAGATTTATCATATAAAGAAGCAAGAATTTCCCATACCTCAACTGGGATGTCTTTTGCCTCAATACTTGCCTGAAGACTATCTAAAATTGTTTGACCAATGAGCCCTCTTTCTTGATCAAACTTTTCTTCCCATTTAATCAAGGCTTGAGCATCTGTAGTTTTCTTGTGTTCACTATTAGCCAACCTCCATAGATTCTTACTCCTGAGAACATCAATAATTTTCCTTTTCCATGCAAGATGGTTAGAGTCGATAAGTTCAGGAACAGAATCTACTTCTAAAGTCATAATGATATAAATTTTGACAATAAATATAAACCCAAATGCAAGAAATGACAAGAGAAAAAGTGGATAGAAAACTATAATTTTTCGCAGTTCATTTGCCATCACCAAAAAACCTGAAAAAAACTACCAATCTTAAATCAATGATAAATTTTCTTTCAGGACTCCATTTGAGTTGATTTTTTAAAAAAATTGGGTATCTCGGTGAGAGGAACCCAAATATCTACTCGTTTCTAGGAAATTCTACACAAAAGGTAACATATCTGACAAAAAACGCCAGGTGGAAAAATAAAAAACACTCAATAATGCTCCAAATGCTTATTATAATCAGTTTTCAGAAATGGAGTAGTTGCTCTATATCCACCTTTGTGGCCGAAATTCTGATCTGAACCCTCAGTTCGCTAATCTTCCACCTTGTAAAAAAAAACAAAAATTGTTGTAATTGAATATTACAACCGAAAGATAGATATCCTTGAGGAGGATTCAAAAAATATATAGATATTACAGAAAAACAATCAAGAACCCCTTGGAAATCCAAAAAAAATATAGAACTTATAGAAAAACAATCAAAAGCCCCTTAAAAAAAATCTGCAAAAAAACTACACAACAAAGTTAGGGTTATGAGAAAAAAAAAAATCTCAAATATGTAGAATCATGCCTAGATCTGAAGAGAAGCCTAATGGCTACCAAATAGAAATAAAATCTACAAAAAATGAGAGCCTAGATAATAAAAAATGAAGATACACGTTGATGGTTAAATTCAACGAAGATGTTAGATCATAGTAACCATGGCTCTGATACCATGTGAGAATATTAGATCTAATAAGCTAGCTATCTATCTAAGAAACCAACAACATATCAATGTATAAATAAGAATATTAAGAGAACAAGGAAAAAGAATACAACATATATATGTGGTTCACCCAACTAGGCTACGTCAACGGGAAGGTTGTCTTCTATTATCTCCAGAAATCTCCTACAATCTTACAAAGAGAGAAACTACAAATAACCCAATACAAATAGCAGTATGAGCACAAGATGAGATGTGATAGTAATAAAAAAGGCTCCCTTGACCCTATTATATACCCAGAAATGTGGAGGAATTACTCTCACATATTGAATGTGGGATAATATAATTCTCCAAAATAACACCTCTTTATATAATAAATGGGTACAAGAGTATACTATACCAAAATGAATATGGGATATAATGTGTTACTCTTTTACATAAGATTGTATTCAACTTCCGACATAATACAAAGACATTATTACCTTCCAAGAAATATAATATATTCCAACAGCCTCCATAGGTACTTCTCCATTTAATCTAGTCTATGGGAAAGAAGCTCTTCTTCCTACAAATGTAGTTATTCCCTCTTTAGCCTTGGTTCAATTTATTGAAGAAAATCCTTCTTCTTATCTGCAATTAAGGCAATCACAAATTCTCAAACTTGAAGAAGAGAGAGAGAAAGCCAAGATCACCCATGCTCATCATCAACAGTTAGCTAAATCTTTTTTTGATGCAAATTCAATTAGTACAAAATCATTTCAACTTGGAGACCTTGTATTGAAATGGGATAAAGCACATGAGCAAAAAGGTAATCATACCAAATTCCAAAGAATGTGGCTTGGACCATTTCAAATTGCAGAACAAATAGACCCATCAATGTTTCTATTGCAAGATTTATCAGGAAAGGAAGATTCTTTGCCTGTGAATGGGCAGATTTTGAAAAAAATTCTCATAGGAGATAACCTCTTCTATTCCCTATACATTATTGTCTTTAATTTTCCTAGGAAAATAAAAGTTAAATAATATAATTGTTGGCCTTGCAATAAAATATATTGAGATATTTTCACTTTTTTCTTTTATAAATAGAGATTGTTAAGGAAATGGTAAAGACATTTGAAAATTAATTAAGTTCCATCTCTCTGAAGTTTTATTTTTTCTACCAAAATTATTCATTCTTTGAGAAACTCCAACTTTATAAAGGACTTTTGTTCAATTATCAGTCAAGAAGAATATCTTTAACAAAGTAAAAGACTTTTTGCAGATAAGCATCCTTAACTCTATAATTGTCATCCAGAACTCTTAAAGAGGCAATGATTCTCCTTTTCCAGTACACTTTTCTCTTTTTAGAGTGTAATCCTAAGTAATGTACTAAAGCTTAAAAGATAAGAGTTATAATCAAGAGTCTGCTTACCATATTCATAGGGAAATAATAAGACTGACATTACCAACACTGCATACCAAAATAGGGTAATGGATTGAGATTATTTTAATCAAAATATAAGGGGTCTCATCATGAGCCATCTTGTTCAGTTGAATTACAACCAATGAATGGAATTTTCACCATTTGGCCACCATACCAAGACAACGGATTTTAAGCAATAAAAAGAATATTTTTTTTTAGAACTATTTTAGAAAAAATAAGAAAAAGTATATAATTATGGATTTATCTCTAAAAAATGTATTCTTACATGGATGGGACATAGAATCATTTTTGGTTAAAAGGTAACCCTGTCGAGGCTATGGACACTTGCTGGCAGCAGAGGCTCTACCTATGACAAATGAGTACATTTAAAAGCTAATGTACAAAAGCATGCTGCTTTATCTTTAAATTAATTAATGACTGATATAGGCAAAGCGATTTTCATCTTTAAGAGGATATCAAATGAATTGTAATTAGGTGAGTTTGTTTTATTATTCAGATAAATATTACTTATCTAATATTTCATTCAATTTATGTTTTCTAAACTATTTTCACTTTGAAAGTTTTAGAAATTTCAGAATTATCAAAGATAACTGGTTCTTCCAGTAAATCGCCAATTATTGTACTATTCAACAACCCCCATTAATTTTATAATAATCAATATAGTAATAATAAATGGGAACCCTTTAAAAAAAATTCCAAAAAACTTAGCCAGATTTTTTCCCTTAGAAAAGGTTAAAGCATCAGGCTAAGTCACTTAGGACCAAGCACTTCTCGCTTTATCGCAAATCACAAAATCCAAAAGTAATGCAGATTAATCATTAGTCGGAATCTGCGAAACGCGATCAATAAAACCATTTTGTAAGACCAAATGTTGTGTTTAGCTCTTTATAACTTAAAAAAAAAATGAAATGTTTCTTAATGTCCATAAAGTGCTCGAAACATTCTTCGCATAAGGAAAATCCGCTCAAAGAGTCAATAAATACATCGTGCATCATAAAACGTAAAACATAAATGACTTTTGAAATAGCATAACTCCAACCTTGCGATCTTGCGATACTGCAACATGCCGATATATCAATCTTGCGATATTGTGATTCCGTGACATTGCAATGTTGCAATATATTATAATTGCAACTTTATTATATTGTAATTTTCTGATATTTCAATTTATCGCCATCGCAAAATTGGCATTTCATATAAGTCATACTAATTTAAAATATCATTTGGAATTTGTGATGCGATGTTTTGACAAGACTCGAAAGGAGTCACACATAGGCCTTAATGCATAATTATTAAAATAATCAATTGCATTTACTTTTTTAAAGGCTCAAGGAGATTTGTATCTGTTTAACTCGTGCTTGCAATAAAATTCCCATCCTTATCAAATTTACCATTTCAATTGAGTTTCCACTCTCATCTTTACTATACGTTCATTTTTTTTTCTCTATTTGCTCAATCTCAGGAAATAACGCTCAGAGATGACTAAGAAAGGGAAAAATACAGTCGAGGCTTCCACATTCGAAGACTCAGACATGCATCCGCTCTTTAGTGGTACTACATGCAACAAATATGGCGGAACTACGTCGTGGGAAGCTATGTATAATCTACTGGAGGATGAAGATCCAAAGGTACTAGAAATCAGAGCAACGATCGACGCTAAAATCTCATCTGAAGCTTCCTATTTTGAAGCAACGTGTTCTTTCCTGCACAGAATATTTGTGAGGCCTAAAATCCTGCCATACACATATATGCTGAAGTGGATTATTGAAAATGTAGATATCTCAGACAAGACATTTGGAAATTCAAGACAAGAAGTCATGGGGTCATTTACTTCAGACAATTTGCGTAGAATGTATCATTTGTTGAAACCTCAAAATTCCTATGATAAAGATTTCATTAAGAAGTTCACAAAAGAAAACGAAGACCCGATAGATGCCATGGAGACTTGTAGGTTCGGCTCCAGCAAATTCAAACGAGAGAAAACTGGTATGTACCCAGTTGCACCTCTATCAGCTCCACATAGTTATGTAGCTGCTATGATGTGTAGGCTTTTTGGGAAATTTGATAGTACCAAGTTTTCTATGGAATGGATTCAATTAATTGATGTGGTTTTTAATGCCACAGTTATGAATTGGAGTAATATTTTGTCCGATAATTTGGCTATGGACATTAGATAGTATAAACAGTATAGAGTTGTCTCGACTCGGGTTATCCCACCCTTTTTTATGAGTGCATACATGATGGATGTTATTTTTTTATGCACAAGATTTCCTAATATGGGTTCGAATTGGACTCTCAAAGACCCTACTCCTATCCATTTGTATCATAAGATTTTGTGGGAATCACAATTTCACCCACATTTTTATAGATTTTTCAAATTATTATTGCCAATATGTCAAACTATTTTTGATACAAAAGCACCCACGCAGACAGTATGATCCCAACAAAATCGCCCAATACTTTACTGCCATGGTTAAAATCAGACAGTTCATTCACGAGAAAGATTAATTTGATGATCTATTTGAAAATAATGAGACATTCTCAAAATTATTGCATTTGGAATCAATCAAATTAACCCCAGTCAACCTCAATCATTTTCATATTTACAGAAATAAAATATTGACAAGGGTTCCATTAGACCTATTGCAAATTGAGGAAACTAGAGAGCCTACTCCCAGTGTGAGCCTAAAAGAAAATTTTGATCACAATTTTGATCAAGAATCTCCTGAGAAGTCAATTCAAGGCTCGAAGCTCTCTAAACATCAATCTCAGAATCATGAAGAAAACCTTAAGGAATTTCTTGAGAAATATACAAAGAAAAATAATGGAGAAACTACCAAAGAGACCTTGGCTGGAGAACAATTGGAAATTGATTCTACACAGGTTCACACAGAGACAATCATAATAAATGATCTAGATCAACAATGAAAGAAAATCAGACAAAAGCTCCAAGTACAGCAGACAGAGACAGGAATTTAAGGAACTTATGGACTGCATACCCCTAAACAAACTTTACAAGTTACAAATCCAGAAGCATATGTTGAAATCATCCCAACCTACCCAATGTCACAAATTGTTTTCAGAATTGAAGAAATACCCCCTTTAGATATATTTTATAGTCCAACACAAAAAGCAGTGGCGAGGAGATAGAAAAATAAAATAAATCTTGATTCATCAGCAGCAACTCCAGAGAATGAATCAATGGAGGTTTTGTGGAAAGACACCCCCATTGATCCATCAGAAAACCTGACAACGCTATCACAATTCGTAGGTGCTTATGCAATAGCTACAATGGATAAGGCAGTAGAGGTTAGTATTCTACTTAAAGATAAAGATGAAATAATTAAACTGTTAGAGCAACAAATTGAACAGGAAAGATTGAACGTCAATAAACAAGCAAAGCTTCAGATGATACAGTTTCAAAAATATTTTGAGCAAATGAAGTTATAGCACGAGGCAAGCATCACAGAAAAAGATACACAAATTCAGCAAATGCAAAATGAAGTAGATAAACTCAGAAATTAGCCTCAGACATAAGCATTCATTAAAGAGACAATTGAGTTAAACACAATTTTCAAAACAACAAGAAATATTTTATCCAAGAATCTCAATGATCAAACCATATTGTGAAACGAGTGATACATTACTCAATCAAGTGGTTGATCAGATATTAGAGTATGAAGAGGTTGATAAAAATATTTCAGAGTTTATTTCCTGGAAAGAGTCTGAAGAAGGAAGAAAAGTTGAGCTACAAAAGATTGAAGAATCACACAGAGATATTCTATTTATGGATTGGGAAATGAAATTAAAGCAAGAAGAAAGGGCAACATCTAGAGCAGATGATATAGCAAGCAATATAATTGAAGTTGTAAATGAGAACCTTCATAATAGCAATCTGATTAAAGAATGCAAGCCTGGATTTTTCCCAGATATCAAAAAATTAGAGGGACAGTGGAAAGATACCACCAAAAATCAAATTG
Source organism: Pinus albicaulis (assembly GCA_034641835.2). NCBI lineage: Eukaryota > Viridiplantae > Streptophyta > Pinopsida > Pinales > Pinaceae > Pinus > Pinus albicaulis. The sequence goes on along the minus strand of JAXQQM020072524.1, from coordinate 5,736 downwards.
AAGCAGTCAAATATATATCTAATCTTGACCGTGAATCTTATTGCAAGTTTCTAGTAAAACCATACAGTCAATGGATGGCTTTGCGCTGTCTAACGAATTCCACTCAAAAGATGGCGCCACCTCTCTTTGATGTTGTATTTATGGGACAACTAAGATCCAAAGTTGTCCAGCCATCCCAAGTGAAGCCAATTTTGGATATCTGTGAATTGAAAAGCTCAATGGCAAGGAAGGATCGTTGAACATGATAAAGCACGTCATTATATTTTTAATTTTTATCTTTTTATTTTCAATATTCTGAGGAAGGTTGGTTGAAACCTCCTTAGATTTTTATGTAATAATCTATTTTTGATATATATGTAATATTATTTAAACCTCTCTCATGCATTTAGAGAGGGGTCTAGGATTTTATCAAAAACACTTTGCAAAAGCTTGCATTTATGTACTTTTGTGACTATTTTGATGAAATATATGGAACAAGATCTTAATTTCTTTGATATTGAAGCATACTCTATTGAATTTTCATGTATGTACTCTTAGAGTGTATTTGGTTGAAAATAAGTAGATCAATGTTGCTAATTTCATGAGTAGAACCTTTCATATCTGGTATTTCTATCTTTATGATTGAGTTTTTTTTAGGTATTAGCAATAATTTTCTTTATATTGTATTATGTATGTGTTGTGACTCAAAGAATAACCCCTTTTTATTTATTATTAGTAATAATACTAAATAAATGAGGACCCTTAGTTAAAAATCCAAAAAATCAATTAGGATTTGTTTGCCTTTTCAAATAAAACTTTCTATCATAAACTTATAGAAATCCCTTGTAGTCCTCAGCACTTCGGATCTAAGCTTTCTCTCTCTTGTAGATGTAGAAAACCCAATGTAGAAGGTAGAGCTCAATGGGAGCAAAATGGCGGAAAAATGAGACCAAGTGTATAGATCCAGAGTGATCTAATAGGCAACAAAAGGTGAAGAATGATGGGGAAAACCCTCCTATTTATAACAAAATATTGGGTCCTTCTAGATCTTGGTGCATGATTAAAATAATGTTAATCACATCTAGATCCACCTCTATGGAATATTTTATTATTATTTGTTGGAGGAAAAGGGTGTTTGACTTGGGTCAAATCCCTTGATTAGTGAAAAATAAATAAATAAATGATTTATTTATCTTTTTAAGGAAGTGGTTGAGATATAATCAAAAAAATAATGATTTATTTGATTAATGGTGGTTGATTTGGTCATATTTAACAAGGAATATTATTTAAATAATTATTCCTAGAAAATAATAAGATAACTATGGGTTTATCTCATTAATTTCTTTGTTTTTGGGTTAAACATGACTGGGAATAATAATTAAATTATGGTTTAATTAATTATTCCTTTTGGGGTTTCCTAATAAACATAGTGAAAGCAGTTTTACTTGGGGTAAAACTGGTCTTACATGGTGTACTTGGGTCCATCTAATGATGAAGAGTTAGATGACCAAAAAATGGTGTAACAGATTGCCCCCCAGCGTGCGAGTGTCGGGAGCAAATCGTATGACCGAAGTACGTTGTAAGAAGACAATCACTAGACAAAAAAAGGGTATGTCAGAGAGAGAAATATGAGGTAGATAGTGTGCTGAAGGACTAGACCCTGAGGAGACGAGACTCGCAGGTGCAACAAGTCTCTGTTATGAGAGGGTACCTGTGCTGAAGGCGGCGGGGGAGGCATACCTATGCCCGCCGTGACAAAGTACAAAAGAATAGTGTGTCCGGTGAACAAGGGACCGAACCATAGAGTACAGCTGGCATAATCAAGAGCCAGATAAAAATACAATGAAGAGTCTCACATACATGCTGTGCCTGGGATAACAGCTAGGACTAGTACAATATCATCTGAGTACATGAGATAAATACAACCCCAAATGCCCCCTGTAAATGGGGAAGGGCTCACAAAATCTGACTGGTACATGCAAATCATAGAGGTGTTGCAAGTGGCTAAGGCCAACATCATCAAAATCTGGAGCGGCATCAAAGGCTGCAATGAAGAGGTCATCCGGGCATGTGGGGGGCTACCTGCAGGGCCACCCCCTCATGAGGGCTGAGACATCTCACACACGCCGGGGAATCATCAAGAAGGCTATTTCTTCCAGGTCCAACTGAGCCCCATCCGATGCCTCAGAATCTAAGTCATCTTTGAAAGGAGGCGGAGAAGCAATCAAGTCAAAGGTAAGAAATCCACAAATCATGGCACCGAACAAAAATGGAAGCTAGAACCAAGGTACACCGCCCTCTAGACCTTGCTTCTGGAATAAATGTGCTGAGGTCGACAGAAGGAGGTCCGCCGTAGGTGAGGTAATGAGAGATCCTCAACTAAGGCACGAGAGAAGAGCAATAGAGCGACGGACAGACTGACACTAATGATGATGGTGGAAATGGGAAGGATGGAGTGGCGAATGAACGACTTCCCTTGTTAGAGCATAAAGGGCATGAATGACATGGCAGCGACTGACACAATATCGAAAGGGACAGGGGACAGTGGGGCTGAAGGTCATGAGATGCGACACAAGAGAGGAACCAAGCAAAAAAGAATGGAGGGCTATAGTATGGTGTAAAAGGATGCAGGATAGACTCCATGAATGCAATGATGACTCAACTCGGATGCTCTAAGCAAGGGCGACTAGATAGTGCTGCCACACAATAAAGGCCCCAAGGGGGGGTCATAGAAGCATGAGTACAAGGTGGGTACTCATGACGAAAATCAACACGAACATGGACAAGGAAGGGGGCGATATGGTGCCCCAAGTACAAGTGTCGTAAGTGAGGAAATTCGATTTTAAGGAGTGGTGAAGTGATCCTTCGTGGAAAAATGTGTCCGGGTGAAGTATCAAATCACCAAAAAATAAGGAAAACCCATTTGAGAGCTTGGTGAGATCTATCCAGCGGTGCTGACGGTTCGTCGAACGGGGCTACGGTGTGGTCGCAGCAGTCGAAAGAAGAAACAGGGGTCTCTTTTAATGAGGCGGTTTTCCCTCCAAAATCATTCATTTGCTATTGTTGCTGTGGTGAATGTGGAGAGGAGAGAAGGCCCTAAATCTTGCGGCGAACGTAGCGGACACACCGACCGTTGGATTCGAGATCTGTCAGTTGGAGGCGAGAGGCCTAACCTTGCTCTTGCATTGTGATGGATTACATTTGCAGTTGAGGGCCCAAAACCCCCAGAAACAGCCCCTCCTTCATCTCTATGGCCGGGTCGCACTTTTTTGGGGCAAAAAGTACGACCCAGGACGCAAGTATTAGGGCAACAAGTGCGACCTGGTCCAGAAAATGGCAGAAAACTGCGACCTGGGAGATAAGGGGGGGTTGGTGCTGTTTTATGGCTGGGAGTTGGATTGTGGTGTGTGGTTATGGTGTTCCCGATCTGTACCCTGACAAAAAGAATGTGGTTGTGCAGGTATGGCAGAGTTGCGGGTCAACTGGAGGGAGAGGGATCTGGGAACACTTCGGACAGAGATCCAGGCGGATCAGGGAGTTCGTCGTGTATTGGCCAGATATAGGGGCATATGGTGCCCTCTCGGATGTGTGTAGGGGCAAGTGGTGCCCCCTAGAATGTATGGGGGGGCATATGGTGCCCCCAGTTTTTTTGGATTTTGTTTGTAACATGCTATGGGCATGTCGGATGGATATATATGGGGGGGCGTATGGTGCCCCCAGTTTGTGGAACATGCTATGGGCACGTCGTAAGTATATGTATGGGGGGGCGTATGGTGCCCCCAGTTTTTTGGAACATGCTATGGGCATGTCGTATGTATCAGAGTAGATGGACTCATCAATATATGGTTTGTGACACATATTATGGATATGCATCGTCTTTTGATGGTTGATTTAATGTTATTGTCTTGTATGACTTGTGTGTGATAAATGCCAATCTAGAACATGGTTTGCAATACTCTCTACGTAGTGATTTTGGTCTCTGGGTACATGGTTGAAAGTGATGGTTTCAAACGCACGTATTAAGACTTTCACTCGTAAATAGCGTCTGAACAGCACAGGGTTATGCACATGATAAACACCATTTAGTTGCATTACAAGAAGCAGGGAATCCAAACGAATGTGCAGATGGCGGATGCAATGCAACAAGGCATCGGCTAATAGGCCACGCGCTGCATCATATTCGGCCTGATTGTTGGTGGCAGAACCAATGCATACCCCGTTAGACAGAACGAGGTCATGCAAGGGGGTGAAGATGGCCCACCCTGCCGAGGCAAGATTCCTGGAGTAGCGACTTGCACCGTGGGCGTAACCGATAAAGGGTGTGGACGGGGGGTCCTGCAAAATGGTGTGACAAGACAATAAATGAGGGGATGAAAGGAAATGACGGCAGCGTGAGGGTACAGAAGTCATCAAGCAGTAATGGCAGGGGGAAAGGGCAGGATGATCAAGGCTCACACAAGGTGATGTATGAGAGCTATCAGAAACATGGCGAGGACTCGGGCTGCGGAGGTCAACGGAGACACAAGTGGAGTGATCTCGGGTATCAACGGACACAATGGGGAAGGCTGCAGACGGGCTAGGCTCCGGGTGTCGTGCAGAGGAGGATAGGTAAAGAATGGTGACTGTAGACTCCGTCATCTGGACATCAGGGGGGGGAATATGGATGGGATCAGTGGAATCCTCAGGCTGGGCTGCAGCATACTGCGCGAGAATGGGAGAGGCGGATTGATTTTGTTCAACCTCATAGTCGCGGATTACCTCAAGGGAGTCACGGTAATGCGTCAGGTGAGGACAATGATGGGAGTAGTGGCCATGGACACCGCACAAAGCACAAGGCTTGTTGGTGCGGAGAGTCTTGGGGTTGTTGGAGACGGTCGAAGCAGGAGTGGGAGTTTCAGGGACCGTAGTGTCGGGGAACGCGACTTTTACCATGGGGCGAATACGGGGTAACTCGGGACAAGCATGAGTGGCATGACCGATGACATCACATAAGGCACAAGGCTTCGAGGGTGGGGGAGGAGCCGAGGTGGTTGTGGTGGTTTGGTCTTTGGGTGCCCCCCTGCGGGCTTTTCCTTTCTTCCCGGGAGCCGACTCAGCAGGAGAAGGGTCCTGTGGAGGTGCTGGGGGCACGTTAGCTATGGAGGAAGCGAGGGGGACCGGTTGAACCGGTGTAAAAGCCATGTAAGGTTTGGGGTGACCAGGGGGGGTGGCGGCTGGGGGTCGGGTACGAGCAGATACCAGGGTCGTTAGGAGAAAGGTGGCCATGGTGAGACGGAATATACTCAGGAGGGAGCCAAGAAGAGGATCTGCGTCAGCGGATGGAAGGGGAGGACGACAGAGTGGTTGAAGCAGGAAGGACGATCTGGAGGGATAAGAAGTGCGGGGGTGCATTTATGGGGAGGCTCCAAGGCTGATTGATGTATCGTGGCTGAGATGGAGGATTCGAGGCCGGGTTGCGGAGGGCGGGGAGGAGGGTGCGGGCTGGCAGGCGGGCCGTTTATGGGCAACTTTGAGATGATTGCATCATGCAAACATTCAATGGAAGGATGTGCGGAGGAGAAGGTATGTGGAGTACCGAGCAAGGTGGAATCTTTATAGACGCCGGGGGAGACACTGGTCAAGGAATCGACAGTTTGCTTGTTGGCTACAGAAGAGATGGTCGTCTCGGAGGAGGACTGAGACGATGACTCATGATACGATAGCTGGTCAATGGTGACTATCTTCCCATTATGTGGAAAAGACATCTTACGGAAGACC
>JAXQQM020067540.1:0-73764 GCA_034641835.2 Pinus albicaulis | reverse complement strand
ATGGTTCTGAAACTTTGGACTGATTAAACTCCATGAAAGGTTGTTAATTAACTGTCGGAACCAAGACAAGCATTTTCAGAATTGAATCTACTTTCAGGAAATATAATTTTATGGAATTTGGTAAACGTTTATTAATTTTAATTATTTTCTAATAAAATGGGTGCAAACAATTTCTGAGGGTCATTGTGATTCAGTGAAATCAAAATTTTGTATCTCCCAAAATACATTGTAAAAAAAATTGAAAAAATTATGGGGCATTACATTGGTTCGTCGTCTCTAATGGGTAGCTTTTAGATTTTTAGTTTATAACTTATATGTTCAGAAATTTTTTGCGAGCCGAAGCATATTCAAAACATATACTTTTTTTCATATTGAATCAGTTAAAAAAATTCTAGTAATGATGATATGCATATCACTCAGTTTCATAAATATAACGAAAAGGAAGTGGAGTATGTCTAGATTGTTATAACACATTTTGTTTCTCAAAAAACAAATTTTCAATGAATACAACGTTGCCACATAACATGACTACTTATGAATTCTTTGATTGTTAAGAAACACACACTCAAAGCGTAAGTTGACACTATCAAATCCGCATAAAAAAATTTCAAAAAATAAGTAATGAAAGCTAACAAAATTTCTCACAACTTTTATTTTACATAAAAATGAAATTCTACACGGAAAAATTGTTATTGTTCCCGGATTGAAGAACAATCTGTGAAAAAATTTTCTCAAAAAAGGGCAAAGTGTAACTTGACTTCCACGGCTGCTAATATACAAAAAATTTAATGCTAACGATTCCGAGGATTCGGGTGACATAGCGGCCACATGGCGATCACATCCCCACCTCCCATGGAGGTGGGGGTCTCTGTCCCAGCCTGCCTACAACGTGGATCCTGTAGATTAGTCACTACCTTACAAACTCACGATCAGAATGTGATGAGGCAGCAGGAAAGCTGATGCAGTGCAAGACATCTTACCATCGTATATGGGCGGAAACGTGAAGCTGGGTTACACTTTTGTGAGAATCGGGGGCCGAAAACTTTTTTCGGCAATAGTTCGGCCGAACTTATTATAAAGTTCAGCCGAACTGTTGATTCCGTTAAGATTGACGACACACAGACAGCGCGGGCCAACAGAATTTTTGCCGGAGATTGGAAAACCGGCAACCAAAGTTCGGCCGAACTTGTACCAAAAGTTCGGCCGAACTTGTACTTTTAAAATAGCTCAGCCAAACTAATTCCTATAAATAAATCGCGTGCGAACTGTTTTCTTTTGGCTGTTTCATTATTCCCAGCAATTTTCACTGCTCCCTTAGCACTGCTGCTGTTCGCGCGTTCCGGCTGCTCTGTTCAGCGTTGCTGCTCCCCTCGTCGGCCGAATTAAATCAACTGGTATGTTCCACGAAAACCACCACCATGTTTACCATAATAATTAACTGAATTTATGTTGCATGGTCATCTCTCCATAGTACTCCAACCTAAGTAATTTCTCAAGCACCAAATATGTTCTAGAAAGCCATCTTAAGCTCCAGTGTTTAAGCCTTTTTTCAATTTGCTATTAACCAAACCCAATATGCAACTTTATATGAGTTAGGCTTTAACTTGAATCCCAAATATTTCAGTCTCACATCAATCTCAGCTACATCAAAAGGAAAAGTACGTTGAAAAAGTGACATATCTTTAGCCTTTAGTCCAAAAAGAGATAACGTAGATTTTACTGTGTTAATCATCATACCTGTAGCAACTTTAATCTTTGCCTAGAGATGGATTTTGCCTATGTCGATGGTTTATTCTCTGTCCCCTTGGTTCTTTGGGGACTTTCATTATGTCGATAGACATGCCTACTATTCTCTTTAGTATGTTCCGATCCATCACCATACATGTTCATTTCCTGGGAATGTTAATTGGCGCTCTGCAGTATGGATATATTTCCTTGGACTCTGGTGTAGATGGATTTCTTGCTCCTTCATCTGCTCTGGTTTTGTTCTCTGTCATATTTTTCTTGGAACGATCTCATGATTGGCTCTGGAATTGGTCGCCGGTTATATGGTTTTGACATATGGCTTTGACTGTCATTTTTTTTTCTCTTTGGTTCGCTACAGGACTTTCCCTCTATCGTGCCTAGATGGCCTGACTCTTCTGTTGGATCTTTCTGGGTGACCATGTTCTGTTCTCTGTGATATTTTGGTTTGTAACTTATGTTTGCCTGCGTCATGGGCCACACTGTTTTTCTGACGACTTTTGGATGGATTTTCGCCTCTTCTTGGGTTCCTGTAGAGGGACCATGCTAGATATCCTTTCCTCTGTCATGGTATTTCCCTGTGCAGAGGGTAACTTCCATCCAGAGGACTATGAATTGTATGATGGACTGTTTTTTCTCGTTAATATTAAAACAACGTTTTTTTCTCTATTGAAAAAAACTTTAAAGAGAGCAAGTGCATCTTTGATGGTTGTGGCATCTCTTCTTGTACCATCAGAAAATCTGAGAATGTCGTCTACAAACAGTGCTATGAGAAGCGTAGTGTATTTATATGATCACAGTGCTATGAGAAGCGTAGTGTATTTATATAATCAATTTCTTTGATTAAGCTATCGTGCAATACAAAGTATATTTATACAGCAAAAGTTATTTAGAACTTTCATCTAGCCTCATTCATGCTGTGGTTTTGAACCACTATTTAAGCATTAGCACAACCCATCCCCTAGTTGCTTACCGCTAGACCACACTCCCATTGGCTAGTTTTGACCATATTTAAAGTTTAAACATCCCAACCCTGCATCTATACCAAGAGAAAAAAAACTTAGATGCAAACTTATGCATATCTAAAAGATTCAAAGTTGATATGAATTTATGCGTATCTGTGTATATGTGCTCTTTGCTTTAGCTGCCCTATTATTTCCTGGTATTGACAGGGCATGCATTTTACACCAGGTAGTTAAGAGTGACATACCTTTTTTAGTTTATCTTTATTGGGTGATAGGATTAAATTGGGTGATAGGATCTATAGGGACTTTTTTAATTTCAATTGGATAAAAGCTTTGTATAAATTTTAAACTATATGTTGTCGCCGAAAGCGGTCGCACTTATGCAAAGTTAGTCTCCGAATGGGCCTCAACCTATGTGTGGTCAAATTTTCCTCATTCACATGTAAACCATGATTATTTTTGGCAACAAATTTCCTCTAGTGTTAATTGAATTTTTAAGAGGTTTATAGTTCCCCGAGATGATTGGCCTTGAGTATATTATCTTCCCATTTTTAAATTTTCATTTCTTTCTTTCTTTCACTCATTCTATATGCACATCACACTATTTAATTGCATATTTTTAATGTTTTAATTGCATATATGGAAATTGTTTTCCCATATATGAAGTAGATTATAATAAATTTATGAAAGCTAAACTGAGATATAACATTCTAATGCTCAAGAATATACAGTTTAATTGTTGTTTTAATGCACTTAAGGGCAGTAGTTTCTGAGATTTAATTTAAACGAATTTTTCCTTGTTGAGTTTTGTTTAAAGTTTAAAATCAGCAAAAAGGAAAAGGATTTTTTTTTGGTGAATTTTGTTTAAAGTTTAAAATTGGTGAAATCTGTTTAAATTTTAAAATTTAGTAGATTTTATCAAAATTTAAGAGATTTATAATAATCATAAATTAAAGTCTAAATAGTTTAATTTGTAAAGTTTAAGTATTTAAAAGGTTTTCTAGATCTATTTATGTATTTGAAAATTCATTTAAATCATTAAAAAAAAAAAAAATTAGGAGAGAGAAAATGGAGAAAGTGAAAAAACTAAAATTTAGGAGAGACAAAATGAAGAAAAAAACTAAAATTTAGAACAGACAGAAAATGGAGAAAAAATAAAAATTTAGGACAGACAAAATGGAGAAAAAAACTAAAATTTAGGACAGACAAAAAATGGAGAAAAAACTAAAATTTAGGAGAGACACAAAATGGAGAAAAAAAATAAATTTTAGGACAGACAGAAAATGGAGAAAAAACTAAAATTTAGGACACAAAAAATGGAGAAAATTAAAAAATTAAAATTTAGGAGAGAGAAAATGGAGAAAATGAATATTTATTAGCAAGAAAGCGCATACATTTAAGGTATTACAAATCTATTGAGGAGTTGGAACAACTTCCTCATAAATAAGATTTGCATCTTAAATAAATCTCACAACTTGAGTGAGACACCATAATCTCAAAAAACATCTAATAATGCATTCTACAATACTCTATATTTCTTGATTAATTCCAAGTTCAAGTTCCTCTCTTAAAGGAGAAATGAATCAAAGAACAACATGAATAAGATACCTCTGTTGGTCTCAGTCTTAACTACACTTATAATGGTATATAAAATAACTTGATAACTAAGCTTTTATTTTGTCTTCTTGCTAAAGGGTCCATGCTTGTTCATTCGTTAGTGAAGCTTCATCTTCACCTTTCTTGTCCAGACACTTCAACTCTTAATCTCCTTTTCCTTGATCCTGATTTCATGCTAATATTATTTTTATTCAACATTTCTCTAGGTTCTTGGAACTTATACTTGTCCTTGATGTTTGCAATTTATTCAAGTTTTAATGCTTATTTCTAGCCGCCAATATCTCCACACTTAAAAACAATGTTATATTCCTAAAGAGAACCATATTAATTCTTGTCATCATGCTCATTCATGGAATTCACATGTTATTTTATGTGATGTCTGATTGAAACTTCTCAAAGTTTAGATATCTTGTTTTTGGTTTCTAATTATTACACATGTTACAATTTTAAAATTTAGGCTATAAAGTACCTCTTGCTTCTACGTGACATATGTGCTCTTTGCTTTAAATGCCTATTATTTCACAGTATTATTGAGGGCTTGAGATTATTCCCCGAGGTAGTTAAAAGTGACATACCTTTTTAGTTTTATCTTTATTGGGTGATAGAGGATCATGGGACTTTTTAATTTCAATTGGATGGCTTTGTATAAAATTTTAAACTATATGTTGTCGCCATGATCGCACTTATGCAAATTGATCTCCATGATCTCAAATGGGCCTCAACCTATGTGGTCAAATTTTTCCTCATTGTGTAAACCCCATGATTATTTTTTGGCAACAAATTTCACTAGTGTTAATTGAATTTTTTAAGAGGTTTATAGTTTTCTGAGATGATTGGCCTTATGTATATTATCTTCCCATTTAAATTTTCATTTCTTTCTCTCTTTCTACACTCATTCTACTTATGCCACCTAGTTACTTGCATATTTTTAATGTTTTAACTGGATATATGGAAATTTTTGTCCCATATATGAAGTAGATTATAATAAATTTATGAAATCTAAACTGAGATATAACATTCTAATGCTTGAATCTACAGTTTAATTGTTGTTTTAATGCACTTAAGGGCAGTAGTTTCTGAGATTTAATTTAAACGAATTTTTCCTTGTTGAATTTTGTTTAAAGTTTAAAATTGAGCAAAAAGGAAAAGGATTTTTCTTTGGTGAATTTTGTTTAAAGTTTACAATTGGTGAAATCTGTTTAAATTTTAAAATTTAGTAGATTTTATCAAAATTTAGTAGAGATTTATAATAATCATAAATTAAAGTCTAAATAGTTTAATTTGTAAAGTTTAATCATTTAAAAGGTTTTCTAGATCTATTTATGTATTTGAAAATTCAGTTAAATCATTAAAAAAAACAAAATTTAGGAGAGAGAAAATGGAGAAAATGAAAAAACTAAAATTTAGGAGAGACAAAATGGAGAAAAAAACTAAAATTTAGAACAGACAGAAAATGGAGAAAAAACTAAAAATCTAGGATAGACAAAATGGAGAAAAAAACTAAAATTTAGGATAGACAGAAAATGAAGAAAAAACTAAAATTTAGGAGAGACACAAAATGGAGAAAAAAACTAAAATTTAGGAGACAAAAAATGGAGAAAATGAAAAAACTAAAATTTAGGAGAGACAGAAAATGGAGAAAATGAACATTTATTAGCAATAAAGCACATACATTTAAGGTATTACAAATCTATTTAGGAGTTGGAACAACTTCCTCATAAATAAGATTTGCATCTTAAATAAATCTCACAACTTGAGTGAGACACCATAATCTCAAAAAACATCTAATAATTTGTTCTACAATAATGTCATATTTCTTCATTAATTAAGTTCAAGTTCCTCTCTTAAAGGAGAAATGAATCAAAGCACAACATGAATAAGATACCCCTATTGGAGAAATGAATCAAAGCAAAACATGAATAAGATACCTCTGTTGGTCTCAGTCTTAGCTACACTTATAATGGTATATAAAATAACTTGATAACTAAGCTTTCATTTTTTCTTCTTGCTAAAGGGTCCATGCTTGTTCATTTGTTAGTGAAGCTTCATCTCCACCTTTCTTGTCCAGACACTTCAACTCTTAATATCCTTTTTCTTGATCTTGATTGCATGCTAATATTCTTTGTATTCAACATTGCTCTAGGTTCTTGGAACTGATACTTTTCCTTGATGTTTGCAATTTATTCAAGTTTTATTTCTTATTTCTAGCCGCAAATATCTCCACACTTAAAAAAACAATGTTAGATTCAGAAAGAGAACCATAGTAATTCTTGTCATCATGCTCATTCATGGAATTCACATGTTATTTTATGTGATGTTTGATTGAAACTTCTCAAAGTTTAGATATCTTTATTTTTGGTTTCTAATGATTACACATATTACAATTTTTCCGTTAGGCTGTAAAGTACACCTTGCTTCTCTGTGTATATGTGCTCTTTGCTTTAGCTGCCCTATTATTTCCTGGTATTGACAGGGCATGCATTTTACACCAGGGGTTAAAGAGTGACATACCTTTTGGATTTATCTTCATTGGGTTATAGGATCCTTGGGGACTTTTTAATTTCAATTGGATAAAAACTTTGTATAAATTTTAAACTATATGTTGTCGCCGAAAACGGTCGCACCTATGCAAAGTTAGTCTCCAAATGGGCCTCAACCTATGTGGTCAATTTTTTCCTCATTGTGTAAACCCCATGATTGTTTTTTGGCAACAAATTTCACTAGTGTTAATTGAATTTTTTAAGAGGTTTATAGTTTTCTGAGCTGATTGGCCTTAGGTATATTATCTTTATTTAAGAAATTTTCATTTCTTTCTTTCTTGCTACACTCATTCTACTTATGCCACCTATTTACTTGCATATTTTTAATGTTTTAATTGCATATATGGAATTTTTTGTCCCATATATGAAGTAGATTATAATAAATTTATGAAAGCTAAACTGAGATATAACATTCTAATGCTTGAATATACAGTTTAATTGTTGTTTTAATGCACTTAAGGGCAATAGTTTCTGAGATTTAATTTAAACGAATTTTTCCTTGTTGAATTTTGTTTAAAGTTTAAAATCAGCAAAAAGGAAAAGGATTTTTCTTTGGTGAATTTTGTTTAAAGTTTAAAATTGGTGAATTCTGTTTAAATTTTAAAATTTGGTAGATTTTATCAAAATTTAGTAGAGATTTATAATAATCATAAATTAAAGTTTAAATAGTTTAATTTGTAAAGTTTAATTATTAAAAGGTTTTCTAGATCTATTTATGTATTTGAAAATTCATTTAAATCATTAAAAAAAGCAAAATTTAGGAGAGAGAAAATGGAGAAAATGAAAAAACTAAAATTTAGGAGAGACACAAAATGGAGAAAAAAACTAAAATTTAGAACAGACAGAAAATGGAGAAAAAACTAAAAATTTAGGACAGACAAAATGGAGAAAAAAACTAAAATTTAGGACAGACACAAAACGGAGAAAAAACTAAAATTTAGGAGAGACCCAAAATGGAGAAAAAAACTAAAATTTAGGAGACAGAAAATGGAGAAAATGAAAAAACTAAAATTTAGGAAAGACAGAAAATGGAGAAAATGAAGATTTATTAGCAAGAAAGCGCATACATTTAAGGTATTACAAATCTATTTAGGAGTTGGAACAACTTCCTCATAAATAAGATTTGCATCTTAAATAAATCTCACGACTTAGTGAGACACCATAATCTCAAAAAACACATCTAATAATACATTCTACAATACTCTATATTTCTTTATTAATTCCAAGTTCAAGTTCCTCTCTTTCAAGAAAATGAATCAAAGCACAACATGAATAAGATACCTATTGGAAGAAATGAATCAAAGCACAACATGAATAAGATACCTCTGTTGGTCTCAGTCTTAGCTACACTTATAATGGTATATAAAATAACTTGATAACTAAGCTTTCATTTTGTCTTCTTGCTAAAGCGTCCATGCTTGTTCATTTGCTAGTGAAGCTTCATCTCCACCTTTCTTGTCCAGACACTTCAACTCTTAATCTCCTTTTTCTTGATCTTGATTGCATGCTAATATTCTTTGTATTGAACATTGCTCTAGGTTCTTGGAACTGATACTTGTCCTTGATGTTTGCAATTTATTCAAGTTTTATTGCTTATTTCTAGCCGCAAATATCTCCACACTTAAAAAAACAATGTTAGATTCAGAAAGAGAACCATATTAATTCTTGTCATCATGCTCATTCATGGAATTCACATGTTATTTTATGTGATGTTTGATTGAAACTTCTCAAAGTTTAGATATCTTTATTTTTGGTTTATAATGATTACACATATTACAATTTTTCCGTTAGGCTGTAAAGTACACCTTGCTTCTCTGTGTATATGTGCTCTTTGCTTTAGCTGCCCTATTATTTCCTGGTATTGACAGGGCATGCATTTTACACCAGGTAGTTAAGAGTGACATACCTTTTTTAGTTTATCTTTATTGGGTGATAGGATCCTTAGGGACTTTTTAATTTCAATTGGATAAAAACTTTGTATAAATTTTAAACTATATGTTGTCGCCCAAAAAGCAGTCGCACTTATGCAAAGTTAGTCTCCAAATGAGCCTCAACCTATGTGGTCAAATTTTTCCTCATTTTGTAAACCCCATGATTATTTTTTGGCAACAAATTTCACTCTAGTGTTAATTGAATTTTTTAAGAGGTTTATAGTTTTCTGAGATGATTGGCCTTAGGTATATTATCTTCCCATTTAAATTTCCATTTCTTTCTTTCTTTCTACACTCATTCTACTTATGCCACCTATTTACTTGCATATTTTTAATGTTTTAATTGCATATATGGAAATTTTTGTCCCATAAATGAAGTAGATTATAATAAATTTATGAAAGCTAAACTGAGATATAACATTCTAATGCTTGAATCTACAGCTTAATTGTTGTTTTAATGCCTTAAGGGCAGTAGTTTCTGAGATTTAATTTAAACAAATTTTTCCTTGTTGAATTTTGTTTAAAGTTTAAAATTGAGCAAAAAGGAAAAGGATTTTTCTTTGGTGAATTTTTTTTAAAGTTTAAAATTGGTGAAATCTGTTTAAATTTTAAAATTTAGTAGATTTTATCAAAATTTAGTAGAGATTTATAATAATCATAAATTAAAGTCTAAATAGTTTAATTTGTAAAGTTTAAGTATTTCAAAGGTTTTCTAGATCTATTTATGTATTTGAAAATTCATTTAAATCGTTAAAAAAACAAAATTTAGGAGAGAGAAAATGGAGAAAATGAAAAAACTAAAATTTAGGAGAGACACAAAATGGAGAAAAAAACTAAAATTTAGAACAGACAGAAAATGGAGAAAAAACTAAAAATTTATGACAGACAAAATGGAGAAAAAAACTAAAATTTAGGACAGACACAAAACGGAGAAAAAACTAAAATTTAGGAGAGACACAAAATGGAGAAAAAAACTAAAATTTATGAGACAAAAAATGGAGAAAATGAAAAAACTAAAATTTAGGAAAGACAGAAAATGGAGAAAATGAAGATTTATTAGCAAGAAAGCGCATACATTTAAGGTATTACAAATCTATTTAGGAGTTGGAACAACTTCCTCATAAATAAGATTTGCATCTTAAATAAATCTCACAACTTGAGCGAGACACCATAATCTCAAAAAACATCTAATAATACATTCTACAATACTCTATATTTCTTCATTAATTCCAAGTTCAAGTTCCTCTCTTAAAGGAGAAATGAATCAAAGCACAACATGAATAAGATACCCCTATTGGAGAAATGAATCAAAGCACAACATGAATAAGATACCTCTGTTGGTCTCAATCTTAGCTACACTTATAATGGTATATAAAATAACTTGATAACTAAGCTTTCATTTTGTCTTCTTGCTAAAGGGTCCATGCTTGTTCATTTGTTAGTGAAGCTTCATCTCCACCTTTCTTGTCCAGAAACTTCAACTCTTAATCTCCTTTTTCTTGATCTTGATTGCATGCTAATATTCTTTGTATTCAACATTGCTCTAGGTTCTTGGAACTGATACTTGTCCTTGATGTTTGCAATTTATTCAAGTTTTATTGCTTATTTCTAGCCGCACATATCTCCACACTTAAAAAAACAATGTTAGATTCAGAAAGAGAACCATATTAATTCTTGTCATCATGCTCATTCATGGAATTCACATGTTATTTTATGTGATGTTTGATTGAAACTTCTCAAAGTTTAGATATCTTTATTTTTGGTTTCTAATGATTACACATATTACAATTTTTCCGTTAGGCTGTAAAGTAAACCTTGCTTCTCTGTGTATATGTGTTCTTTGCTTTAGGTGTATATGTGCTCTTTGCTTTAGCTGCCCTATTATTTCCTGGTATTGACAGGGCATGAATTTTACACCAGGTAGTTAAGAGTGACATACCTTTTTTAGTTTATCTTTATTGGGTGATAGGATCCTTAGGGACTTTTTAATTTCAATTGGATAAAAACTTTGTATAAATTTTAAACTATATGTTGTCGCCCGAAAAGCAGTCGCACTTATGCAAAGTTAGTCTCCAAATGAACCTCAACCTATGTGGTCAAATTTTTCCTCATTATGTAAACCCCATGATTATTTTTTGGCAACAAATTTCACTCTAGTGTTAATTGAATTTTTAAGAGGTTTATAGTTTTCTGAGATGATTGGCCTTAGGTATATTATCTTCCCATTTAAATTTTCATTTCTTTCCTTCTTTCTACACTCATTCTACTTATGCCACCTATTTACTTGCATATTTTTAATGTTTTAATTGCATATATGGAAATTGTTTTCCCATATATGAAGTAGATTATAATAAATTTATGAAAGCTAAACTGAGATATAACATCCTAATGCTCAAGAATATACGGTTTAATTGTTGTTTTAATGCACTTAAGGGCAGTAGTTTCTGAGATTTAATTTAAACGAATTTTTCCTTGTTGAATTTTGTTTAAAGTTTAAAATCAGAAAAAAGGAAAATGATTTTTCTTTGGTGAATTTTGTTTAAAGTTTAAAATTGGTGAAATCTGTTTAAATTTTAAAATTTAGTAGATTTTATCAAAATTTAGTAGAGATTTATAATAATCATAAATTAAAGTCTAAATAGTTTAATTTGTAAAGTTTAAGTATTTCAAAGGTTTTCTAGATCTATTTATGAATTTGAAAATTCATTTAAATCATTAAAAAAACAAAATTTAGGAGAGAGAAAAATGGAGAAAATGAAAACTAAAATTTAGGAGAGACAAAATGAGAAAAAAACTAAAATTTAGAATGCATGTAAAATGGAGAGAAAAAAATAAAATAGAGGGATACAAAATGGAGAAAAAACTAAAATTTAGGACAAACACACAAAACGGATAAAAAACTAAAATTTAGGAGAGACACAAAATGGAGAAAAAAATCTAAAATTTAGGAGACAAAAAATGGAGAAAATGAAAAAACTAAAATTTAGGAGAGACATAAAATGGAGAAAATGAACATTTATTAGCAAGAAAGCGCATACATTTAAGGTATTACAAATCTATTTAGGAGTTGGAACAACTTCCTCATAAATAAGATTTGCATCTTAAATAAATCTCACAACTTCAGTGAGACACCATAACCTCAAAAAACATCTAATAATACATTCTACAATACTCTATATTTCTTCATTAATTCCAAGTTCAAGTTCCTCTCTTAAAGGAGAAATGAATCAAAACACAACATGAATAAGATACCCCTATTGGAGAAATGAATCAAAGCACAACACGAATAAGATACCTCTGTTGGTCTCAGTCTTAGCTACACTTATAATGGTATATAAAATAACTTGATAACTAAGCTTTCACTTTGTCTTCTTGCTAAAGGGTCCATGCTTGTTCATTTGTTAGTGAAGCTTCATCTCCACCTTTCTTGTCCAAACACTTCAACTCTTAATCTCCTTTTTCTTGATCTTGATTGCATGCTAATATTCTTTGTATTCAACATTGCTCTAGGTTCTTGGAACTGATACTTGTCCTGATGCTTCATATTTCTTCAAGTTTTACTGCTTATTTCTTAGCCGCAAATATCTCCACACTTAAAAAAAAATACAGATTCAAAGAGAACCATATTAATTTCGTCATCATGCTCATTCATGGAATTCACATGTTATTTTATGTGATGTTTGATTGAACTTCTCAAAGTTTAGATATATTTATTTTTGGTTTCTAATGATTACACATATTACAATTTTTCCGTTAGGTCAGAAAAGTACACCTTGCTTCTCTCGTGTATATGTGCTCTTTGCTTTAATTGCTCTATTATTTCGGGTATTGACAGGCATGTATTTTACACCGTGTAGTTAAGAGTGACATACCTTTTTTAGTTTGTATCTTTATCAAGGATAGGAAAGGATCCTTAGGGACTTTTTAATTTCAATTGGATAAAAACTTTGTATAAATTTTAAACTATATGTTGTCGCCCGAAAATCAGTCGCACTTGTTAGCGCTCAAATCTACCTTAGGCTGAAATAAGGTAAAACTCAAGGCTACATCAAACCACGCTCAGCCTCGTAGCTAGCCCTACGAGGACAGGAGAGGGCTCTCTCCGGGTCTATCTCGGCAAAAGGTCTTCAAAGGGGTTGAGATGACTTATAATGAATACTGATTTTAGGCTAGTAAAGAGATAGGAAAGTTTGATTTTGATTTTTTGGGTTTTTGTTGAAAAAATGGGAAAAACAATTTTGGGCTCGGGGATGAGGCCAGATCTTTGCAGAATTCGAGTTGGGGCGAGGTAGGCAGTAGTCTTGATGCTTTTGATTATGTGTATGGATGGATCAGAATGACAAGGAGCTGAAGAGGGCAAGGGAGAACATGGATCCTCTCCAAACAGGCGAAAACATGTAAAACTAAACAAATTCAAAGGCAGAGCACTGAAACAATGGATTCAACCTCATTTACTCATTCATTTAGTTTCAGAAGCATAAGAAGGGAATGGCATACATTAAACATGAAATAACTTACAATAAACTGAGAGAAAAAACCATCAAGAACTGAAAGCCACAAGAATCCCAACAGGTGCCGCAAAACCTCTGATCTTTCCTTAGCCAAAATATGAAAAATATGTACAATAGTGTGCCAAAGTTTTCCCAAGAGTCCAACCAGTCCAACCTCTGAAAATGATTGATAAATTACATCATATAGACCATCCTAACCCCTTCCCATACCTCTAGGGGTCGAATTCCTCCTTCTAGGAGCAGTTCCAACTAATTCTAAACAAGGAGCTAGAATATAGGCAGCCAAACAACTTGCCTCTAAAAGGAAGGAAACTGATTCTTTCACTTGATTTTTACTTTTTAGGAGTGAATCATCTAGAATAGGTAAAAGTGAGTCCAAGTTACATGCCAACCATAAAATTACATCAAGATAACTCAAAAATTACACCCACAAGAAAAACTGGTCCAACTGGCCGAAATCCTGAGCTGGAAGATGAAAAATGGACCAAAAATCTCTATGCGTAGCGCGCCTGAGCTCTATTCGTAGCGCGCATTTGGACCTATTTTGGGGGCACTTCCCGGAGTCCAAATTGAGCTCATGATAGCTCGTTGGAAAGCCCTGGAAGTTGGATATCCAACCCAAGTGGAATTTTTCAATTTGGAGCTCATTTTCCTCTCCAAAACTTCATTATCCTAGAAGTACTTCCTGCTGGTGCAAAAGGTGGCAGAACGGTGATTTTCATGGTGTTTTGGCCTCTTTGATCATCCAGAACTTGGTGAAATGATTTGGTCCTACTGGAGCATGCATAAACTACCATGAAAAACCCAAAAATATAAAGTTTTCTTCCAGCAAGTGTCCCAATCATAAGCGAGCGCGTCGACGCGCTACGCGTTCGGCTGAAAAATTTATTTTGAGACCAAAATTTTCCAAAATGACAAAAATTTCTCCAAATTTGCTGAAATTCAGAGCGAAGATCCCCCATCATGCCTTATGCTCAGCCAAGGAAGCCTCGGCCAAGATTCTAAGAGAATTAGGCCTTTTTCGCCGTTTTAGTGCTTTGCTCAACCTTGCCTTCAGGATCTTCATTTTAGCTCGGCAGACGTGATTACGGGCCCAATAATGATTTTTCATATGACGGAACATGTCTTTGTCTCTATCCTAAACCTGTGAATGTACCTGCGCTGATGTAGAAGGCGAGACCCCTTCCACGCCATGTGGAGATAGTACTCGCGCTGCTGATGAAGTCAACGAGACCCCTTCCACCCTGGGTGGAGATAGTACTCGTCATGATGCTGCAAACAAAGCTCTGTGGCCTCTCTGATATGTTACCACTACTGGTGCACTACTATGCTCCATCTCAGTACATCAATCTCAACGGTTGAGTCACTGTCCTGCTCATATCCTTGATCATATGATGAATCTGTCTCTGACATGGCGCTGAAATCAAGATGTCTGACAAATATATGCTGATGTAGGTATGGTGAAAACAAGAGTTTCAGTGTATGCTCTAATCCCAAATGTGTCACATGTGTATCAAGGTGCTATAGGAAAACCACAATGCTAAAGGTACTGTCAAATGAGTTTGAATGGAAAATAGCCACTCCTTGACTACATGGGGATTTGACAAGTGAATAGGAAGGAGTGTAATGTAGTGTAGGACAAAGAACAGCCCTTGCAATGACAATTAGGATTTTTCAATGGAGGAGGGATAGTGAATATGGGACTGTGCTATAACAGAAATGATAAACACTGAGACAATGGTATGGTAATGGCAATGATAACAATGATTTGAATAGGAGAGAGAGAGCTTGAGGCTATGGTAAACCATAAGCAATGACACCAATAATAATAGAGAGCATGAGCATGTATGTCAATAACACAAGTCTGGAAACCCCCACAATATCACTAACATGTCTTTCGAAACCCTAAGGAGTGAATTTGGCAATGGATATAGGGTTTACATTTCACCATATCAAACACTTGTTTTATTCACATTCGAAACTCCATAGCATATCCATGAATCACTGAGTAGGCATAAATAACTTACTTGCAGACAAATGAAGTGGCTTGATAAGAATTTGGGTGATGAACTGTTGTTTTCCAGCCTTGGGGCTCTATGCGCCGTGCGCTACATAGTGCATTTTGCAGGAGGCTTTTGGAGGCCTTCCCGGTGTCCAAATTGGGCATGTGATAGCTCGTTGGAAATTTTTTGGAGTCTAATTTCCAACCCAAGTAGAATTTTTTAATTTGGAGTTCATTTACCCTGTCAAAAATCAAATCTCCCAACACTACTTCCTGCAGGTGCATCAATTCTCCTCAGGAAAAGATATTCTTGACATTTCTCCAAAACCATTACACCTGTATAAAAAGTGAAGGAGGTTTTTCTTCCTTGGAATTTTTTTTACAAAAACCTCTCTCAATTTTCCAAAATTCATCTTTTATTCCTCTGAAACATCATTTGAGGGAAACCTATCCCGATGTGTGAAACAAGGGATTTTGTCGAAATGAAGCGAATGAAGGGGATAAGGGGCTTATAAATTCTTGGGGAAATTTTTGGAAGTAGGGAGGGATGTTAGGAAGCAGGGGAAAGTGGAATCTCAGAGATTGAGTCAGGGGAAGGGGTCAAAAAGGGAAAAACACAGGCCTAGCCTAGAAAATTGCCAAGTTGTGGCAAGAAACTAGGGTTTGTGCAAAAATGAGGAATTTGGGGGATGTCAGTGATGGGAAGTGTTTAATAAGGTGCATTAATGATAGGGGAAGGTGTATGAACATCAGGATACAAGTTTTTCTAATGATTTGACCATCCAAGAGAAATTACCTCCAAAACCCTAGGAGAGGGAAATGGACCTTACCTAGGCACAACTGAAGCATGAACAAGCTGTAAAATGACCCAATGGAACTTGACATGATGATGAAAACCCTTTGAATGATGATACATTCAGCTGAATAGTGACATGGACCGACATTTGGACAACTTTGAAAAGAGTGAAAACAAACCCTAGACCTAACGCCTAGTGACCAAATTTTGCTTGAAGACTCATTGAAATGACAAAATTTGACCTTGACACATTAAAATCACTTTGTAAGAGCATGTTTGATCACTGAAGGAAAGCTGCAAAGGCTGACTCTAACATTGGCTCCAATGGGGATGGTAGCTCCTTGGAGGTGCCAAGAACGACAGATCTTTGGGAGAGCAGACCAGCGCCTTCATCCATTGGGCAATGGAGTCAAAAACTCAAATTGAAATGCATGACTGAAAACTGATGACTTGATGACACAAATTGACTCTCACTCAACTAAGAACTGACTTGATACTTAAACACAACTAACAAACTGAAAAAGATGCTCAAAGTAGAGCTTATTCATCAAACCTACTCTATTTGTACTTTTCACCACCCGATCAAGTGAAATGGAATAGCCAATGCAACCATGTAAGCATGCTAGCTGCTGTTTGATTTCTTCCCACATGCTTACTGATGCGCAGGAAAATGAAAGAATCGAAAGGCAACTCCCATGGAAATTTGAACTCAAGCTGACTGCTGATAAACTTGCAAAGCATGAATTGACTAGAGGACTTCAAGAATACTGCAAAAGGATCTTCATACACATAGCTACTGATTTCCATTAACACATCACTGCTCTGATCCATATAATCTCCATACCTTAATCTTAAAATTTTTCTCACCTCTATGCTGTCTTTCTTTGGTGATTGCAGCAAGATGCCAAAAGGATCCTGAATTTCGTGAATAACCAAACACTGTTGTTGATTACAAACAGAACAAAAGTCTCCTTCATCAATCTCCTCATATGAAAAATCTGTTGAACAACACAATGAAATTGACTTTTGAACAAGATTACTATCAACATTCTTTTCGGGCACATAGTTAGCTAATGGAGCAAAATTTTTATAGAAAACATCATCCAACACACGAGCAATAGGATCATCAAAAACTTGAGAAGATTGCTGCACTGTATCCCTTGAAACTGTATGACATCCTACTGGCTGTTCATCTTTTCCTTGATATATATTACGAAGATTCTGCCTTATAAACTGAAATGCTTCGAAACAAAAGGGTATAGAATTTTCCTGCATCATCAAATCATGTATTTCATCTTCCACACCTTCATCTGTAATCTGACCTTCAATTGCATTGGATGGCTGCAAATCTGATGCTACAAGATGCTCATTTGAATATTTACTATGCAATTTACCCTTCAAAAACTGAAATGATTCAAAACAAAATGGTACGGAGTCACCTTGTATCATTTGATCATATGTGCCAGGTTCCATGTCCTCATCAGCAACTTGAAAATCAATGGCTTTCGAGGGCTGAAAATCTGAATATGAGAAGTCTTGAACAAGGTTTTCATTGCGCTTAAGATGGTCCAGATCAAGACTTGTTGACATTTGATTTCTGATTGCATGGTAGTTGTCTCTGATGAACTGAAATGAATCAAAACAAAAAGGAAAATATCCTTCACTTACTTCAAAATTTGCTGCACTTTCCTCATCATTGTCATAGCTGATATGCATCGGTTGATCACTGTACTCGAGCTCCTGAAAGTGAACTTCCTCCTTCCACAAACTAGCTGCTGATTTGTCTGCAAGATTAGCTTCTTTTTGGAGAACATAATCATCATCATATTGATCAAAATGAGGCAAATCATCAGTATACAACACATCATCAAGCATACATGTCATATCAACAGCTCTCTCTTCTTCACAATGATCTATAAAGCAATCACTATGACAACTAAGATCAGAAACAAAATGTTTTGGGTCAGCCGCTTGTTCTTGAATGTCATTTTCATTTTTTGCAGTCATTTTCCGCACCATCTCTTCTACTGCATTTACGAAAAGATCAAGATTTTCCTCTGAAGGTGTTAGCTGCTCTGAAACATTCTTCTTTTCTTCTTCCTTCAACCTTGCCCTCAAGATCAGCAAATGAGCCTCTACATTTACTGCCTTGTTCTGCATTTCGTGAAGTGTTGCAATATTCTTTTCTCTCAGCTGAAACTCCATTTCCGGATCAAAGGCACTCAGGTAGTGCAAGATAGCAGATCTAGGAGAAGGGCTTATATCAACTGGCATCGAATAATAAAATTGGTTAAATCTAGCAGAAAATTGTTGTACTGTCTCCCCTGGCATTCTTTTCAGCTGATTATACTCCTCTATAATCAACAAAAAGTTTTGTCCGATCATCCACCTGTCAAGGAAAACTTTGACAAACTGCTGGAAATCTGAGATGCTCGCATCAGGCAGGGCTTTGAACCAACTCTTCACTTGGCCTTGCAAAGAAAGAGCAAAAAGCCTAATACTAACATCTTCATCATCAACTTCAAAAAGATCTAGAAAAGTCTCAACATTCTGCACATGTTGCTCAGCGCTGACATTGTTACACTCACCGTCAAATCTTGGTAGATATAGGTCATAATTTTTAGGGAAAGCATGAAGAAGAGAAGGTAAAACAAGAGGTTTGTACCGATCTGGAATTTTACAAGGTGTAGGGGCATGTACAAGAGCTGTGGGATCAATTTTGTTTTCTTTAGGCTCATCACTCTGAAGAGAGTCATCATAAGATGTGGGAAAAGTAAGGAGGCCAGGATCAAAGGGAAACTCAGTATCTACACTTTTTGAATGGGTCGAGTGAAGATTTTGATCACCTATCTCATACAACAAATTCTGAAAAACTTTCAGGACATCTTCAAGAACAGCAAAGAAGTAATTTACAAGAAAGTAGACTAGATCCTGAATACCATTCCACTTTGGATACCTGAACTTTGTGTAAGATCCTTCCATTTTCTCAGCGAAAGAGTCAGTCCTCCAGACTTTGAATTGGAGTCACCAGGTGAATGATTTCAGCCTTCTTATGTCTGATCGTTGTCCACCATCAACCATCAGATCTGAACTTGATACATGAACTGGGGCAATTTATAAGTTAAGTGTTACGATTACAAGCTAGACCGGAGATCGACTGAAGTAGCATTTATCTACTATGCACTCGCAGAGCAAGAGCAGTTCGAAGGCTACCTGGCATGACTTCAGGCTCCGTCTGTAGCTATAAATCAAACAACACTAACCAAAAGACAAGTTCTGCCCCAGTATGGTCGCCACTATGTTAGCGCTCAAATCTACCTTAGGCTGAAATAAGGTAAAACTCAAGGCTACATCAAACCACGCTCAGCCTCGTAGCTAGCCCTACGAGGACAGGAGAGGGCTCTCTCCTGGTCTATCTCGGCAAAATATCTTCAAAGCGGCTGAGATGACTTATAATGAATACTGATTTTAAGCTAGTAAAGAGATAGGAAAGTTTGATTTTGATTTTTTGGGTTTTCGTTGAAAAAAATGGGAAAAACAATTTTGGGCTCGGGGATGAGGCCAGATCTTTGCAGAATTCGAGTTGGGGTGAGGTAGGAAATAGTCTTGATGCTCTTGATTATGTGTATGGATGAATCAGATCGACAAGGAGCTGAAGAGGGCAAGGGAGAACAGGAATCCTCTCCAAACAGGCGAAAACATGTAAAACTAAACAAATTCAAAGGCAGAGCACTGGAAACAATGGATTCAACCTCATTTACTCATTCATTTAGTTTCAGAAGTATAAGAATGGAATGGAATACATTAAACATGAAAGAACTTACAATAAACTGAGAGAAAACACCATCAATAACTGAAAGCCACAAGAATCCCAACAGGTGCTGCAAAACCTCTGATCTTTCCTTAGCCAAAATATGAAAAAATATGTACAATAGTGTGCCAAACTTTTCCCAAGAGTCCAACCTGTCCAACCTTTGAAAATGATTGAGAAATTACATCATATAGACCATCCTAACCCCTTCCCATGCCTCTAGGGGTCGAATTCCTCCTTCTAGGAGCAGTTTCAACCAATTCTAAACAAGGAGCTAAAAACTAGGCAGCCAAACAACCTGCCTCTAAAAGGAAGGGAACTGATTCATTCACTTGATTTTTACTTTTTTAGGAGTGAATCATCTAGAATAGGTAAAAGTGAGTCCAAGTTACATGCCAACCATAAAATTACATCAAGATAACTCAAAAATTACACCCACAAGCAAAACTGGTCCAACTGGCCGAAATCCTGAGCTGGAAGGTGAAAAATTGACCAAAAATCTCTATGCGTAGCGCGCCTGAGCTCTACGCATAGCTCGCCTTTTAGCCTGCTTTTGGGGCACTTCCCGGAGTCCAAATTGAGCTCATGATAGCTCGTTGGAAAGCCCTGGATGTTGGCTATCCAACCCAAGTGGAATTTTTCAATTTGGAGCTCATTTTCCCCTCCAAAACTTCATTCTCCCAGAAGTACTTCCTGCTGGTGCAAAAGGTGGCAGAAAGGTGGTTTTCATGGTGTTTTTGGGCCTTTTGATCATCTAGAACTTGATGAAATGCTTCGGCCATATTGGAGCATGCATAACTTACCATGAAAAATCCAAAAATATAAAGTTTTCCTCTAGCAAGTGTCCCAATCATAAGCGCGCGTTGACGCGCTACGCGTTGGGCGGAAAAACCTGTTTTGAGACCAAAAATTTCCAAAATGACAAAAATTTCTCCAAATTTGTTGAAATTCGGAGCAAAGATCCTCCATCATGTATCATGCCCAGCCAACAAAGCCTCGGCCAAAATACTAAGCGGATCAGGCCTTTTTCGCCGTTTTAGTGCTTTGCTCAACCTTGCCTTCAGGATCTTCATTTTAGCTCGGCAGACGTGATTACGGGCCCAATAATGATTTTTCATATAACGGAACATGTCTTTGTCTCTGTCCTGAACCTGTGAATGTACCTGCGCTGATGTAGAAGGCGAGACCCCTTCCACGCCATGTGGAGATAGTACTCATCGTGATGCTGCAAACAAAGCTCTGTGGCCTCTCTGATATGTTACCACTACTGGTGCACTGCTATGCTTCATCTGAGTACATCAATCTCAACGGTTGAGTCACTGTCCTGCTCATATCCTTGCTCATATGATGAATTTGATTCTGACATGCTGCTGAAAACAATATGTCTGACAAATATATGTTGATGTAGGTATGATGAAAACAAAATTTTCAGTGTATGCTCTAATCCCAAATGTGTCACGTGTGTATCAAGGTGCTATAGGAAAACCATAATGATAAAGGTACTGTCAAATGAGTTTGAATGGAAAACAGTCACTGTTTTGACTACAAGGGGATTTTGACAAGTGAGTAGGAAGGAGTGTAATGTAGTGTAGGACAAAGAACAGCCCTTGCAATGATAACTAGGCTTTGTCAATGGAGAATGGGGAATAGTGAATATGGGATGGTGTTATAACAAAAATGATATACAGTGTGACAATGGTATGGTAATGGCAATGATAACAATGATTTGAATAGGAGAGAGAGAGCTTGAGGCTATGGTAAACCATAAGCAATGACACCAATAATAATAGAGAGCATGAGCATATATGTCAATAACACAAGTCTGGAAACCCCCACAATATCACTAACATGTCTTTCGAAACCCTAAGGAGTGAATTTGGCAATGGATATAGGGTTTACATTTCACCATATCAAACACTTGTTTTCTTCACATTCGAAACTCCATAGCATATCCATGAATCAATGACCAGGCATAAATAACTTAATTTCATACAAATGAAGTGGTTTGATAATAATTTGGGTGATGAACTATTGTTTTCCAGCCTTGGGGCTCTATGCGTCGCGCGCACTTTTCTATGCGTCGTGCGCTACATAGTGCATTTTGCAGGAGGATTTTGGAGGCCTTCCCGGTGTCCAAAATGGGCGTGTGATAGCTCGTTGGAAAGCGGTTGGAGTCTACTTTCCAACCCAAGTGGAATTTGTCAATTTGTAGTTCATTTACCCTATCAAAAATCAAATATCCCAACACTACTTCCTGCAGGTGCATCAATTCTCCTCAGGCAACGGTATTCTTGACATTTCTCAAAAACCATTACACCTGTGTAAAAAGTGAAGGATTTTTTTCTTCCTTGGCATGTTTTCTACAGAAACCTCTCTCAGTTTTCCAAAATTCATCTTTTATTGCTCTGAAACATCATTTGAGTGAAACCTATCCCGATGTGTGAAACAAGGGATTTTGTCGAAATGAAGCGAAATGAAGGGGATAACGGGCTTCTAAATTCTTGGGGAAATTTTGGGAAGTAGGGAAGGATGTTAGGAAGCAGGGGAAAGTGGAATCTCAGAGATTGAGTCAGGGGAAGGGGTCCAAAAGGGAAAAACACAGGCCTAGCCTAGAAAATTGCCAAGTTGTGGCAAGAAACTAGGGTTTGTGCAAAAATGATGAATTTGGGGGATCTCAGTGATGGGAAGTGTTTAATAAGGTGCATTAATGATAGGGGAATGTGTATGAACATCAGGATACAAGTTTTTCTAATGATTTGACCATCCAAGAGAAATTACCTCCAAAACCCTAGGAGAGGGAAATGGACCTTACCTAGGCACAACTGAAGCATGAACAAGCTGTAAAATGACCCAATGGAACTTGACATGATGATGAAAACCCTTTTAATGATGATACATTCAGCTGAATGGTGACATGGACCGACATTTGGACAACTTTGAAAAGAGTGAAAACAAACCCTAGACCTAACGCCTAGTGACCAAATTTTGCTTGAAGACTCATTGAAATGACAAAATTTGACCTTGACACCTTAAAATCACTTTGTAAGAGCATGTTTGATCACTGAAGGAAAGCTGCAAAGGCTGACTCTAACAGCACTTATGCAAAGTTAGTCTCCAAATGAGCCTCAACCTATGTGGTCAAATTTTTCCTCATTGTGTAAACCCCATGATTATTTTTTGGCAACAAATTTCACTCTAGTGTTAATTGAATTTTTTAAGAGGTTTATAGTTTTCTGAGATGAGTGGCCTTAGGTATATTATCTTCCCATTTAAATTTTCATTTCTTTCTTTCTTTCTACACTCATTCTACTTATGCCACCTATTTACTTGCATATTTTTAATGTTTTAATTGCATATATGGAAATTTGTGTCCCATATATGAAGTAGATTATAATAAATTTATGAAAGCTAAACTGAGATATAACATTCTAATGCTCAAGAATATACAGTTTAATTGTTGTTTTAATGCACTTAAGGGCAGTAGTTTCTGAGATTTAATTTAAACGAATTTTTCCTTGTTGAATTTTGTTTAAAGTTTAAAATCAGCAAAAAGGAAAAGGATTTTTCTTTGGTGAATTTTGTTTAAAGTTTAAAATTGGTGAATTCTGCTTAAATTTTAAAATTTAGTAGATTTTATCAAAATTTAGTAGAGATTTATAATAATCATAAATTAAAGTTTAAATAGTTTAATTTGTAAAGTTTAAGTATTTAAAAGGTTTTCTAGATCTATTTATGTATTTGAAAATTCATTTAAATCATTAAAAAAAAACAAAATTTAGGAGAGAGAAAATGGAGAAAATGAAAAAACTAAAATTTAGGAGAGACACAAAATGGAGAAAAAAACTAAAATTTAGAACAGACAGAAAATGGAGAAAAAAATAAAAATTTAGGACAGACAAAATGGAGAAAAAAACTAAAATTTAGGACAGACACAAAACGGATAAAAAACTAAAATTTAGGAGAGACACAAAATGGAGAAAAAAACTAAAATTTAGGAGACAAAAAATGGAGAAAATGAAAAAACTAAAATTTAGGAAAGACAGAAAATGGAGAAAATGAAGATTTATTAGCAAGAAAGCGCATACATTTAAGGTATTACAAGTCTATTTAGGAGTTGGAACAACTTCCTCATAAATAAGATTTGCATCTTAAATAAATCTCACAACTTGAGTGAGACACCATAATATCAAAAAACATCTAATAATACATTCTAAAATACTCTATATTTCTTCATTAATTCCAAGTTCAAGTTCCTCTCTTAAAGGAGAAATGAATCAAAGCACAACATGAATAAGAAACCCCTATTGGAGAAATGAATCAAAGCACAAAATGAATAAGATACCTCTGTTGGTCTCAGTCTTAGCTACACTTATAATGGTATATAAAATAACTTGATAACTAAGCTTTCATTTTGTCTTCTTGCTAAAGGGTCCATGCTTGTTCATTTGTTAGTGAAGCTTCATCTCCACCTTTCTTGTACAAACACTTCAACTCTTAATCTCCTTTTTCTTGATCTTGATTGCATGCTAATATTCTTTGTATTCAACATTGCTCTAGGTTCTTGGAACTTATACTTGTCCTTGATGTTTGCAATTTATTCAAGTTTTATTGCTTATTTCTAGCCGCAAATATCTCCACACTTAAAAAAAATGTTAGATTCCTAAATAGAACCATATTAATTCTTATCATCATGCTCATTCATGGAATTCACATGTTATTTTATGTGATGTTTGATTGAAACTTCTCAAAGTTTAGATATCTTGTTTTTTGTAAATTTCTACATGAATTCATGTGTTATGTGTATTGTTAATTCTTGGCAATATGGTAATTGACATACCATTTAATTACATACTATAGTTTTTTGAAACTAATGCTCACTATAATGCCATTTTTTTACTATCTTGCCTCCCATAATTAGGTATAATGTCATTTTCTTTTCCAAATGACTTGTGCCATGGGCCTAGTAGTTTTGTGGATTATGTCATATCCAAAACCCCTATTTCTAACCAAATAGTAACTTTTTACCTCTTAAATGGCCATGGCCTAACTTTGATCATATATCATTAACCTTAACTCTAAAATCTGTTATGAAAAAAACCCCATGCAAGAGAATTGTGTGAATGGAAGGCACCTACTTTTCGATAAAATTCAAATTGATATTTTCTAAAAGGATTTAAATAGAGAAATACATCTCCTAACCTATAAGGATAATAGAAAAAACTTTTATCATAAATTTACTGTACAACCATATCTACTTTCATGAACAAGTTCTCTATTGAAGTCTCATGTAAATGAAAAATGAAGCAATGAACCTTGCTATGATAATGATTGTAAAATTGCTAGAAAAGAAATAAGGGATGCCATTAACAAACTTTAAATATTGATAAAATATTTATACATACAAAGCTCGTATTAAAAAGAATAAAATGTACTATATAAATAAAAAGCAAGAGAAATTGTTGCACCTATCTAAGCCAAATCCCGAGGAACTTTAGAGGAAAGTTCTAATTTGTAATACTAAATAATTTGATTTCCTTAAAGCATTTAAATTCCTAACTTCAAAAATTGTATGAATATCCAAACACCATTGACACTATGTTTAGAATGCTCTGGAATAGAAGTCAAAATCTTTCATCTGGAAGACATTAGGTTTTGGATTAAGTGATTTGTAAATGGGAAATATAAATACATTAAATGCTATCAACTTGAATTTTATTAAAGAGGATCTATTTTCATCCCTCACATACATAAACTCTTCAATTTGGTAGTGAATCAAGGCTTTCTTAACCCTAGACACAAAGCTTCATTACACCTATATTTAAAAGTGGGGATAAAAAAATTCCTTCTAATTGTGTGAACATTATGATTAGCCACATTTTAGTTGAGTTGTACGAATTTATTTTGGAAAAAAATATTAGTCTATGGTTAGAAATTCATGATAAAAAAATTAATGCCAAGCCAAATTTAAGATATGTCATTCCACTATGAACCACTGTTACACAACATTTTGTCACTGTCCCTGCAATCCCCACCTCGCCCATTGGAGGGTCATTTTTGTGATCCCTTTACATGAGAGAAATATTCCTTTTGTTGACAATTCCTCGAGCAAAGATTCATTGAATTGAGAGGTTCATTGAATTGAGAGATAATTTTTCATATAGTTGCAGTAGGGTGTTACTAACAAAGATTCTATCACACCATCTAAATTTCACACTGCTAACCAATTGAGTAAATAACAAATAATAAAATTAATGCATTAATAAAATAAACTAGACTCATATTTTTTCTCTTAATGCACCAACATTATCTTAGGCTAGGGTTTTGGAGATAGGCGTGTGTGTAAAATGCTCCAAGACCATAAAAAAAACTTATCAAAATGAGCTAAGGAGTGAAAAATCATTCATCATCCCACCATCAAAACCGGTGTGCTCCAGACACCCGTGTAAGTGAGGGTTAGGCTTAGGTCAAAGTATGATCAATTCTTCTCAAGGCTACCATACTCATGTAAGGGAATATCGTCTTTTTGGATGACTACTCAAAAGCCGAAGACTCAACCTCCCCTGTGGGACGTAGGTAACCTTAGTGGCCGTTCTTAGGAAAACACCCTATAGGTGGTGGATGGGGAAATAACCATCCCTCTACCTTACATCACCCTAGACAAATCTGTTTGCAGAGTTGAGATCTTATAAGAAAGAAGTCTTTTGGAAGACCATCTAAGACATAATACTAGGATTTGTTTTCATGTGTGACTACCTTCTAATACTTTTCTAGTGCATGTTGTTTGGTTTTAGTAAGTGGTTTGGCCTTATGGGTGTTTGTACTAACCTGTTTTGGTTTATATACATTTACTCACCCTAGCTGAACCCAATAACTGTCAGTCATGTCGAATTTATAGTTTTCCTCTTGAACAAGGTGGAATTTTATCTCTTGCTCGGATAGATCCTGTCACTACCCAAGACTTAGACAAAAATATAATTATTGATTCTATACCTAGTCCTCCTTGTAGTGATTTGGTTTCCATCGAAACATTGGTGAACAATTATGGCTCTCTTGTAAATCCACCTTTGACTGATCCATTAGAACTATAGTTACTGTGGCTAAACCCAGACAATACTACACCTACTTACACTTACATTCCTATTTTACCAATGAAGGATGTTAGTTCCTCTTTTCCCTTTGCATCTGAAGTTTCTGTTGATATGTCATCATTGCCACCATTAAACGTGGTAGGAGCTACACCTCAATTGACACCTCTCACATATTCTTGGGACATTTGATTGATATCTTATATGGATATTACAAATTTTCCTAGTGTTCCTATGCCTACTTCTTTATCTTCACCATATATGGTAGTTAACTCTAGTTATCCTATAGGATCAATTATTTTTACTCCAACTTTTTCCTAACCTACTATTCCTAATCCTTAGAATTAGTATATGGGGGGACCTCACTGTTGTTCAAGGTGATCATCCTCCTATATCATATTTATTCAAATTCATAATCCTTTCTTATCCTCCATTTTTCTTTCAAATTTGGAGAAGTTAACTAATGACCCCATTCATCATGATCCTTGGTGGCCACCCATACCTTCCAAGTTGCCTTCCAATACCCCCAAATTTGAAGAGAATTCTAGAGAAAATCCATTAATGTGCATTACCACCTATCATCTGTGGTGGTCATAAAATTATTTCGTGGATGATTCCATTAAACTACGTCTGTTCTAATGCACCTTAAATAGAGATGATGCTAAATGTATATTGAATTAGACAAAAAATATTACATTAATTTTTCGTCGTTAGCTCAAACTTCTTTAACTCATTTTTAGTTACCGATGAGGTATGGCATCGATTTTGATCTCTTTTCTAATTTAAAACAAGATGATGACATACCGATTTCTAATCACATCCATGACTGGTGATGTCGCAAGGGGTTAATACAAACCAAAATCCCTGATGATATCTTATGTAAATGGTTCATTCGATCATTATGTCCTTAGATAGTCAAGGATGTGTCCATGTTCAGGGATGTTGTTGAGGAACAAGCCATATTTTCTTCTCAAAAACTTTATTTGATATATATTCTTAAAAAACCAAGTACAAATTGTAGTAATCCTAGAATCATGCTTTACATAAGGTAAAATTGGGGAACTCATGACTTGTACTATAGATAAAAAAAACATTTACCCTTACCAAAAAATATATGATAAAAATTGACAAACTACATAAGCTTAAGCTTAAGGGGATATAATCCTTCTTGCCTTCCATATAGATTTAATGATTTTACTCTTAGGTATTGTAACCTCTACAAAGGTTCGACCTTGAAACATAGGTTTTCCTTAGGTTTCTCCACTGGTTCTATGTCCGACTTGGATAACCTACAACAACATCCTTCTTTTCATTTTTTATATCCCCTCTTGGATAACCATAATATCTTGAAATGGAGCTAGCCAACTCAAATATAGTATTGCAAATCCCTGGCTAAGTTAGATGAGGATTACATATGGTCTTGAATGAGCATTTGGAATCTTTAGATATATATCTAAAGAGTCCAAAATCTCATTCAAGACCATATGTAATACATAGCCTCCTCATCTAATATATAAAACTTTAATCCATGTGCTTAACCTTAACATTGACACAAATGGAATACAATTTTACTCACCGCTTTATGATAGAAAAATATGCAGATGAATATTGCCCACATATCCGAAGTCAAAAGGGATAGATTAAAAAGGGATGCTCCGGTCATCTATAAAAGATAAATTAAAGAAGCATGACATATTAAAGTAATGTAAATTAGATATGCATACCAATTATGTTCATATAACACAACAAATAGATGATTCAATACAAATGTCACATAGAAGTCATATTTATCTCATGGGCCTTCAACTTAAATTATATATCTAGCATAATACATTAAGCTACAGGAGATAAATCAAAGAAGCATTTGAATGTAAATTAAAAATGTGTAATAATTATGTCCTCATTTAATATGTACAATATGTTTGGTTGAATCCACATGAAAAACAAGACTCCCAACCGTGAGAAGAGGAAATTACATCCTATTTCTCCCCCCTAGCACAATTACCAGTACAGTTAGAATTTAACAGCCCCAAACTGGATTTTACTCTCAGGTATTGGAACCTCTACAAAGGTTCGACCCGGAAACATAGTTTTTCCTTAGGTTTCTCCACCGGTTCTATGTCCAACTTGGATAACCTACAACAACATCCTTCTTTTCATTTTTTCTATCCCCTCTTGGATAACCATAATATCTTGAAATGGAGCTAGCCAACTCAAATATAGTATTGCAAATCCCTGGCTAAGTTAGATGAGGATTACATATATGGTCTTGAATGAGCATTTGGACTCTTTAGATATGCGCACCAATTATGTTCATATAACACAAAAAATAGATGATTCAATACAAATGTCACATAGAAGTCATATTTATCTCATGGGCCTTCAACTTAAATTATATATCTAGCATTACATTAAGCTATAGGAGATAAATCAAAGAAGAATTTGAATGTAAATTAAACTTGTGTAATAATTATATGTCCTTTCTAGTTCAATAAATAGATAATAATTTGGCTCAACTATGCCTTGTATTCAACTATGCCTTGTACATGTTTTCCTTTAAACCTTTACTTTCATATAGCACATTTTCATCAAAAAAATTATTTGTCATTTTTTTATTATATATTATGTTTTTTAATTAATTAATAACGGCCATTATTACTGAAAGGGATTTTACAAATTTATCTTTTATAAAATGAATTATGGGGGGCATATTGAGATGGTTATCTCACTTTTTACTGATTCTTCTAATATTCCTAGAATTTTATGAAAGAAAATATGAATTTGAAATGTTTGTATAAATTTAATGAGGATACATGAGTTGATTTGGAGAAGACCATCATCACTTATGTCTAGATTGAGACAGGGCATCATCACAATAAAAAACCAAGTACAAATTGTAGTAATCCTAGAATCATGCTTTACATATAAGGTAAAATTGGGGAACTCATGACTTGCACTATAGATAAAAAAAAATTACCCTTACCAAAAAATATATGATAAAAATTGACAAACTACATAAGTTTAAGCTTAAGGGTTTGATTGGAAAGAAAATTAGGAGGGCAGAAATGTAAGAAATATAAAACATAATGAAACACAACGTAAGAAATAGAGAACATAATGAAACAAACACATACATATATCTCTAGACATTTGTAACCTAAGAGAGAAACCTGTGAGGAAATGTGTGAAGTTGGTATTACACACCCAATTGGACAACCTCGAGGAGAAAACATTTCTCCTACTTTATTTGTTGGCATAACCTAGTAAGTGTTATTCACTAGCATGTATTTTGTAAAGGCCTTTCAACCTAGTTCCCATTCAACTCCATCCACCAGGTTGTAGAGGATTCCAAGCCTAATTTCATAAAAAGTAAGTTGGGGATGATCACATTGACTTGCTCGATGACATGTCTATGAAGATTAACTACCTTGAACTATTTTTTTGCGTAGGGAAAGAGACACATTCCCATGTCTGAGCATGAAAACGTTCTTTGATATTGTTAATGCCTCTAGTGTTTACTTCTACAAGTTCTATAGGCGGAGTCTGTAAAGGGCCAGGTAGCCTCTGGATCTCATCTTTTATGAAAGGTGACATATCTAGTAAATGCCCCTACAGTCAATCTCTGGAATGGATCTAAATAGAAGTTCTTCATTTTAATATTCGTAAAACACAACAACTTTAAGGTAAACTATGTACATGTGTCATTTCTCCCACAAACTAAAGTGTATAAGTAGTAAATTTTATACCAAGTGTGCTCCCAACATGTAAAGCGCAATTTGGTGAATTTATCATTTTTATAATATATTTTTCGATTAAATTTTGTTTCACACATGATCAATTATTGCTTTGAAAGTTGTGTTCTACATAATTTGTGTACACTAAATTACAAATTGATTTTTTGAAATCTATTTTGTGAATGTCGACCAATAGATATATATCATGGAGGATGAAAGACGAAGATCAGCCGAATCCCATATGGAGGTTCAGGGATCGTAGGATGTTCACGGTATTTAAATATAATCTTAAATCTCCATACATGTGTGTACATATGGAATTGATTTTTTTATTAACTTTGTGAGTGAAATTAGTTGTTAATAAGTTTCATATTTTAATTTTTAGGAGGTAAGAGGAGAAGGGTGTCTACTCCATCCATGGAGCGTGGCCAAGGTTCAACTGGTCGAGGTATGAGTGGTAGCAGGTTGCGGGAAGGGGGTGATATTTATTCCCCCGAAGGCCAATCAACAGCGACTGGTTCTCAACAGGGTCACTGTGGGTCTGGTTCTCAGCAGCGTCATTCTGGTTCTGGTTCTCAGGAGGGTCATGTTGGAGAAGATGTTAACCAACAACATCAAGGTTGCCATCAATTTCAATATTTTTTCATTAAATTTGTACAACTTTTTTTACACGTGTTTTTTCTAATATACGAAATTTTATATATATTGATGCAGAGGCTGAAAATGTTCGAGCCAGTGGTCAAAATAGACGCAGGGCAGCACGCTACATTGAAGAAGAAGGTTGTCAACCTAGCACAACTTATCCGGCTGAGATTACTGATATACCATGGGAAACGAACATGGCAGAATGCACCTTACAAAGGTGTCAAAGCCTTCATGCAAAATTACAAAGAGATCTCGAGGCTTTGTCTCTACCTGCTGAGAGTAGACAAAGCCTTGAAATAGTTACACATTCATTGAGTGAAATGGTAAAAGTGTACAAAAATTTGGGGCCAACGACTGATTCGTTTGTAGAACTGATGAGAAAGAGAAAGGAAACAATGATAGGTCCCGATAAATGGAAGGACATAAAACAAAGAGTTTCAAGAGCAGATGCTAAGTCAATGTTTAATTATAAGGAAGGGCCAAAAAGAAAAACGTTGAAGGTGCAGTATTTCAAGCACCCAGACAAAGCTGCTTATTTGTATGATCGACATCTTGCGGCCTTTGGAAGGCTTTCATGGAACCATGAGGTTCCTGTTTATTTTGCACAAATGTTTTATGTAGAATTTTTTTTGGGTATGAAACCCGACTATAATGACCTTCCTTCAGAATTTTTTGGCCCGGGGAGAGGTCGATTATGTCAACGTAAGGGTGCTAAGCAAGATGTGGAGTTGCCTCGCCCTGAGTCGCCATTGGTGAGTCGACCGTTTCGAGTCGAAACTCTACGATCAGAGTTGGATGTGACTTCCCAAATAAGTCGAGAAGCAAGAGATGTTATGATCGACAATGTTCAGAGCGGATTGAGTGGAGTCGATCTTTGTTTAAATCGACAAAGAGCACGTGAAAATGCACGTGCCAATTTTGTTTATCGTACAAATGAGGAGATTTACAACATGGATGTTGAAGATCTCTGAACATATGCAATAAATTGTCGCAATGGTCTGCAAGACCTAATTTTTCATGAGGAAGAGGGCACCAGAACGTTATGTGTTAGTGACCTTAGGGTTTGAAATTATTTTTACATATACATGTGTACAATTTGTAATAAATACATGTGTATGTACATGTATACATTTATTTGTATGTGTACATTAATCTAATTTAATGTATGATTATATGTTAAAACACCATTTGCAGTTCTCAGGCATGATGCGTGATGAAAATGTTAATATTACATTCGGGACTTCCGGTTCAAATGATGCAGATGGGCTTGACCATCATGATATGTTGGCACATGTATGTTAGTGTTTTTTAAGTGACTCTAAAATAAATAATTTTTGCCACACATGTACATGTATGTATATATATATATATATATATATAATTTGATAAAATGTTTTAACAGGTATCGATTCCGTCTGATGTTTTTGGGATGGCGGTACCTTCTTCTTCCTTAGGAGATATACCTTCTACTTCATTGGGAGATGAGCCACAAGTATGGACAATTTTTCACAAGTTTAAAATTTATGTTTAAAAGTTATATATATATATATATATATATATATTCTACCTCAAAAAGTTCCATTAAAAATTGAGATATATATATATAGAGAGAGAGAGAGAGATCTATATTTTGAGTTATTTAAAAAAATTTGAATTTAGGTTCCTAACTTTTCACAAGTTTAAAATTTATGTTTAAAAGTTATATATATATATATATATATATATATATATATATATATATATATATATATATATATATATATATATATATATATATATATATAGATATATATATATATATATATATATATATATATATATCTACGCCAAAAAGTTCCATTAAAAATTGAGATATATATTTTGAGTTATTTAAAAAAATTTGAATTTAGGTTCCTATAAAAGATTTTTTTAATCCGGGGACTCTAGCGACGGAGATAGGAACATCCACAGCATTTGAACAAGTTGCCTTTAGTTCCTTTTTTTAATATTATTGAAAATAAGTTTATATATGTACACGTGCATTTTCATTTGAAAGTTTTTAATTTATATATAAATTATATATATATATATATATTTAACTGTATATGTATATTGTACAATTTACCACTGCAGATGTTCCTATGGCAGAACCTGTTCATCAAATGGAGAGGGAACCTTTCGAGGTATTGCATGATTTTTTTGTTATATTTTGTTTTTTATATGAATTTCTAGATATATATATTCTCATTCATTTTTAAAACTTCAAATTTTAATGTTCAAGTACATGTGCATTGTGTATGTAGGTTTCCTATTCACAGGATAGGGCGCAGACTGAGACCCAGACGCTAGATCCTCCATTTGATGGACATGATTTATTGTAGATTTGATTTCAAAATTTAGATGGTTTTAAAATTTGTTAAACTTGATACAGTTTGATACTCAAGTGAGATTTACAATTTT
This sequence comes from Pinus albicaulis, assembly GCA_034641835.2. Lineage (NCBI taxonomy): Eukaryota > Viridiplantae > Streptophyta > Pinopsida > Pinales > Pinaceae > Pinus > Pinus albicaulis. Next base: position 39,945 of record JAXQQM020067540.1, on the reverse strand, counting down.
TGGACATATTTTATTACATTGTTATTATATAGTTTGTTTTATTTAATTTTTGGATGGTTTTAGTACTTTTGGCATGTGAATGTGAAGTAATGTTGTCATCTGAACTACATTTGGTGCATGTGATATTTAATGTTAAATGTTTTTTTTGGATAGTTGAATTATAATTGGCATGGCATGTGAAGTTTTTACAACTCAAGTTTTGGATGGTTTCAATCTATATTTTGCATGTGACATTTAATGAACTTTAAATGTTTAATGTTTTAATGTTGCACAATATATAATCAAAAGGGTTTTAAAACTTAAAGTTTTGGATGGTTTCAATCTACAACTTAAAGTTTTTGATGGTTTCAACCTACATTTGCACATGTGGTAAATTGAAATGTTACTTGTAATAAGACAATCCCCATTGATTTCATTGTACATGTTGATTTTTGATTTGATATAATTGTATACATGATGGTACATTACTTGTAAAGTCATTGGATTAATAGTGTTCATTGATTTCTATGTAAGTGCAAAAAATTATTGACAATGTAGAACGATTTTTGTGTTATAATAATTAAACCTAATAATATTGGAGAGCAAGAGAGATAAGGTATGGTGTTTACTACAAGAGTTCGACCTAAATATTTAAATGGTTTATATGATTTATGATTTTTACTCTCTTTTTAATATAATCGATACGGAAATTTTATTTGATCATTTTCCATTATTAAAGTTATTCTACAATATTTATCATCTCAACAAATTGAGGTAACTAAGAAATTTTAAAATTAAAATGACTTGATAAATCTCAAACATATTTAGCATATTTAAAATGGTTTATCGATAGTTTTTCCTTGGTTGCACACGACTGAAACCAAACTAGATCCATCTTAACTACGTGATGCAGGAGCATTAGCTCCGAAAAACACTTTGTATTTTATCTAAGCTAGGGGGTTTCATGTTTTGAAGAAATATTAAATTTCATGTAAATATTAATATTATTTTGAATTATTTGTGAGAAATTGTAAATGTGAGAGAAATTAGTTTCTAGATTATTTAGAATTAATGAGGGAGCCTAAGTTGGAATTAGTTTTCAAGTTTTAGGGATAAAGATCTATCCTTTAGGGATGTTGGAGAGATTTAGGTTTCATAGAGGAATTGAAGGGATTGAGCATTTAATTAGTTCATTTTTAAAAATTGTAAATTCGTCAAGCCTCAAAGGCATGAGGGTGTGTGTGAGTGAGTGTGAGAAGTGAGTAAGGGTTCTCCCTAGAAGCCTTCGGGCAGTTTGTAAAAGGGCCATAGATTTGCATATCTGGCCATGAATAGAAAGCTCTTTGTAAATGTTTGTTTTTATATACACATGAGTATGTTGAATTCGATTCTGTATGAACATGTTTGCATTTAATAAATTTTGATATATGGCTCTGCACATGGTTGCAGAAATCGATATTATATAATATTGAAATTGCAATAATAGTTAAGAGCACAAACTGCAGTGAATTAATGTGTTGTGACTCTACACATGAATTGAAGAACTATGTCATTACCTTGTAGGAAAACTGTGTGTTGAATAAATCGTATTTTTCTTCTGCTTTGATCGGTAGTGAGTGGGCGCACGGTGTCATAAAGCCGCATGAAATTACATTGAAAATCAACGCGTAATTAAATATACATCGGTAAGTATGATCAATCAAGTAAACCTAGAGCAGAATATTTTTGAATATTAACGAGAGTTCTTGCCAATCCTGTCAATTGAAACAGATTTTTTTGACTGGACGTTCTGTCACTTGACAAATGAAATGAAGGATCGACTGTGAGGCGGTGTTGAAGAAATTATGTTATAAATTACTTGGAAGTGAATTCTGAATGTGGATGTGTTGAATGCTAAAGTCCACGTGTAGCCTGGAGATGTATTGGTAAGTCGTGGTTTACTGTTCTTTGGCTGTTGATTAAATCTGAACTTTATGAAATTGCCATAGTGAAGAATGTAGCGTGAAGCATGAAGGCGCAGGTTTGAATTGTTTAAATTCAACAAAAGACTTGCAGTTAATATAGAAATGGGAGATCGATTGAAGGAATGAGCATCTGTGCCATTGGCTCTCTTGCTTTATTGGTCTTGTTCTGCATCAGAAGCAGAGGAAATGTTTTTCTCTGAGACGAAATTGTGGTATTTGGCAGCACATTGTATCTGCATTTGCAAAGACAGTGATTGATATAAGTTGAGTTGAATGGTTCGATTCATAGGAATCGACATCAGTTCTTAAATCAATGTTGGGTTTAGAAATTGCCTTAGTATGAAGGTTAAATCCAATTGAAATTTGCTATCAGAATTTGTTCCAGGTTTGGACGCAAATGAATGATCTGTAAAAAGTGCGTGTTGTAGTTGACTTGGAGGAAACGCAGAGACATTCAGATGCAAACTTATGTGCCACAGCAAAGCCATGATGACAGCGTTTTGATAAACAGGTATGTTTTATGGCAATGGTCTTTTGAAACAGATAAATCTCATGAGTCGAATAGTTCGATTGTTGAGATCCAGAATCTGAAGGGCGCAGTCTAGAATGAGTAAGATATAAGTTATAATGCATGAAAATGATTGCCAGACACAGTCTTAATATATGGGCGCCTTTGTTTATGGAGATTGTTTGAAAATCCGTGTTGTAAAACCATATATGCAGGTTGCTGAAATGGAAAACTTCGAGCTGTTTGTTAATAAAAACTTCGAGCTGTTTGTTGTTTGAAATTTAAACTAAATAGGTTAGTGGGCAGACATATGAGGATTAAGCATCGTAGTCAAAGCAAAAGTACGACTTTTAATTGAATCCAGCCAATATATTTTGAGATTGTTTATGGGAATGTCCGAATGTTTGATGAAGAGTTTCAAGATTTGAATTTGGGATGAAAGGTTTTATGTGAGATTGAAATGGTAGCAGGGCCGCATCTTTTTATTGAGTTTTGATTTTAAACTCTGGCGTTATAAGAATGAAAGATGGGAGTTGGGATTGAATGACATTTATTGGTAGATGATTAAGATGCATTTGAAAAGCTTTGTTGTCTTGGAATTGGTTTAGATAGAAAGAATTTGAGTTATGAAATTGGGTTTGATTCCAAGCATGGTTTTTATAAATCATGAGATTACAACATTATGAAACAAGCTTCCGCAAATTTAAGTGTGAATTTGGCGTGTATTTGAAGATGAATTGAGGTGCATGTTTTACAAGCATAGATAGTGAAGGATCCTGGTATTTGCAGGCTAGCCCTACATCATTTTTGGTATCAGAGCTTGGCTCTGTTGAAATGAAAAATGTTTATTTTCTGAATGAGGACAAGAAGATTTGTTGAACTGAAATGTATTTTTGAATGTGTGATGAATGATGAAGATCAGATTTTAAATCTGATATGCAGCATATACAATTTCAAGTGAACAGGATGGCAGAAGTAAATGGAGACAAGATCATGCAAGATCTTAAGAGGTGAGTTGATTTTTCTGATTTGAAATTTGTAAATGCAGTTTATGGTTGCAGAGAAGATGATGGTAGTGAACCTGGCATTCAGCTAAACGCTGAATAAGGAGGACAATTGCAGTGTCCTGAAGAAGAAGGTGAGTTGAAGAGGTAGCCTAGAAAGAGAGCAGATGAGAATGCTCAAGAGGTTCCAGAGGCAGTGAACCAGTACTTACGAAAAGACTGAGTGAGGAGAGCTTGGTGAGGTAAGTGACAGCAGAAGAGATTGCTATCGTGGAGGCTAGTGCAACTCATGATGAGTGAACAACTCATGGAGAAAGTGATCATCGAGGATCAGAGAAAAGGTTCAGAGGAATGCCACAGAGGTGAGATGACTGATGACGTCTGAGAAAGAGAGATTGCAGTAATAAAGGTACAATTGCAGGTACTAGAAGAATGGCTGCAAGAGCAGGAAAACCAGAATAGAGGATGGATCTTTCCACTGAAAGGAAAGAGAGTGAAGTGGCAGAGGCTACAGCAGAAAAGAGATCGACAGATAAACATGCAGTTAATGGAAGAGCTGAACAAGCTCGAGCAGATGATGGATGTACAGTTGAAGTGTACGCAACTCAGAGCAGCGGAATTGGAAGAGGAGGTTTCTATTGATCAAACAGAGGAGGAGATCATTGATGATTTCTTGAATTACTGGGCAGATCCAGATCAGCTAGATAATGTGAACTCTTGTGTTTTTATAGCTGACAGTTGTGATGTGATTACAGGTTTTGTTGAAGAGGATGCACAATCTTGTGAAACTGTCACAAGCATGGAAAAGAATCTCTCGGGAGATAAGTACTTTGAAGAAGAAAGCAGTGATGCTTTTGCTGTTACAGTACAAGAGGAAGTTCATGTGAATGAAGAAGAGGATCAGCCGGAAGAGCTGGTATATGAACCAACGTTTAAGGTTGTTGAGACTTGTAGTTTTCAAACTGACAAGTTGTGTATGAATGCAGGGACTGTAGGTGATGGTGATGTTATGCTTCAGCAATGTCACAGAGAAATTGCATTGCTAGAATATTTGTTGAAGAATTCGGAGTATGACAGGGAGATGGCAGAAGAAAGAGTTCAGAAAGATATCATGGAAGCAGATGATGTGAGAGAAAGACTGGTTAACAGTCTTGAGAGTTCTTCAGAGAATTCTTTGGGCATAGAGAATCAGCATACTGATGTGCTGATAGTGGAGGAGAATGCAGAACAGCATACTAAAGTGCTGGCAAAGGAAGACAAGGCACTGAGGCCTTATGATTTTTGTTCTAAGAAGTGTTTTGTGAATGCAGGTATTGTTGCAGAACATTTGACTCAGTTAAGCAGTCAAATGAAGGTAGAATAAGTTTTCTATTCCAGAAGACAAGAGGGCATGGATGATCGGGTGGCAGTCAGAACAGAAACAAGCAAAGAAGCAAGAAGTCAGCAAGGGACAGTACAGATAGAGAAAGTAAAAACTGAGCAAGCCGTCTTAGCTCAGCAGGCAGCAAGAAATCAACAGCCGGGAGATTTATTGGATCGAGAGATTGAAAGTATCAGAAGACTGATGATGAAAGAATCCCGGAAGAGACCAGCAGCAGTAAGACAAAAGAGAAGCAACAAGAGAAAGACAGCAAAAGATTGCAAGAGCAGAGCAAGTGGAGCATTACAGCACAAAATATGGAAGCCTGGAAGACAACAGCAGATAACAACAACAGTAAAGCAATTGACAAGCAAGGAAAGATTACAAAATAAAATTTGGGATCCAGGAGGAAATAATTATCCAGACTTATGACCAGGTGGTCATGAATTTTCTTACATGGGGAGTCTGATGCAGGAGCATTAGCTCCGAAAAACACATTGTATTTTATCTAAGCTAGGGGGTTTCATGTTTTGAAGAAATATTAAAATTCATGTAAATATTAATATTATTTTGAGTGATTAATTAATTATTTGTGAGAAATTGTAAATGTGAGAGAAATTAGTTTCTAGATTATTTAGAATTAATGAGGGAGCCTAAGTTGGAATTAGTTTCTAAGTTTTAGGGATAAAGATCTATCCTTTAGGGATGTTGAGAGATTTAGGGGTTTGTTGAGGAATTGAAGGGATTGAGCATTTAATTAGTTCATTTTTTAAATTGTATAAATTCATCAAGTCTCAAAGGCATGAGAAGGTGTCAGTGAGTGTGAGAAGTGAGCAAGGGTTCTCCTTGGAAGCCTTCGGGCAGTTTGTAAAAGGGCCATAGATTTGCATATCTGGCCATGAATAGAAAGCTCTTTGTGAATGTTTGTTTTTATATACACATGAGTATGTTGAATTCGATTCTGTATGAACATGTTTGCGTTTAATACATTTTGAGATATGGCTCTGCACATGGTTGCAGAAATCGATATTATATAACATTGAAATTGCAGTGGTTAGTTGGAATAATAAATCTGTGTGAATTAATGTGTGTTGTGACTCTACACATGAACTGAAGAATCGATGTTATTAATTGCCAGAGGAAAACTGTGTGTGTTGAATAAATCGATTTCTTTTCTGTTTTGATCGGTAGTGAGGGCGCACGGTAGTCATAAAGCCGCATGAAATTACATTGAAAATCAACGCAGAATTAAATATACATCGTGTGAAGTATGATCTAATCGAAGTAAACCGAGACAGAGTTCTGTTTTAATATTAACGCAGAGTTCTGTTTTAATCATGTCAATTGAAACAGGTTTTTTTTTACCGGACGTTCTACAAATGAAATGAAGGATCGACTGTGAGGCGGTGTTGAAGAAATTGTGTTATAAATTACCTGGAAGTGAATTCTGAATGTGGATGCGTTGAATGTTAAATTCCACGTGTAGCCTGGAGATGTATTGGTAAGTCGTGGTTTACTGGCTTTTGATTAAATCTGAACTTTATGAAATTGCCATAGTGAAGAATGTAGCGTGAAGCATGAAGGCGTAGGTTTGAATTGTTTAAACTCAACAAAAGACATGCAGTTATTACAGAAATGAGAGATCGATTGAAGGAATGAGCATCTGCGCCATTGGCTCTCCTGCTTTATTTGTCTCTGTTCTGCATCAGAAGCAGAGGAAATGTTTTTCTCTGAGACGAAATTGTGGTATTTGGCAGCACATTGTATCTGCATTTGCAAAGACAGTGATTGATATAAGTTGAGTTGAATGGTTCGATTCATAGGAATCGACATCAGTTCTTAAATCAATGTTGGGTTTAGCAATTGCCTTAGTATGAAGGTTAAATCCAATTGAAATTTGCTATCAGAATTTGTTCCAGGTTTGGACGCAAATGAATGATCTGTAAAAAGTGCGTGTTGTAGTTGACTTGGAGGAAACGCAGAGACATTCAGATGAAAACTTATGTGCCACAGCAAAGCCATGATGACAGCGTTTTAATAAACAGGTATGTTTTATGACAATGGTCTTTTGAAACAGATAAATCTCATGAGTCGAATAGTTCGATTGTTGAGATCCAGAATCTAAAGGGCGTAGTCTAGAATGAGTAAGATATAAGTTATAATGCATGAAAATGATTGCCAGACACAGTCTTAATATATGGGCACCTTTGTTTATGGATATTGTTTGAAAATCTGTGTTGTAAAACCATATATGCAGGTTGCTGAAATGGAAAACTTCGAGCTGTTTGTTAATAAAAACTTCGAGCTGTTTGTTGTTTGAAATTTAAACTAAATAGGTTAGTGGGCAGACATATGAGGATTAAGCATCGGAGTTTAAAGGTAAGGGCGCACTTTTTAATTGAATCCAGCCAATATATTTTGAGATTGTTTATGGGAATGTCCGAATGTTTGATGAAGAGTTTCAAGATTTGAATTTGGGATGAAAGGTTTTATGTGAGATTGAAATGGTAGCAGGGCCGCATCTTTTTATTGAGTTTTGATTTTAAACTCTGGCGTTATAATAATGAAAGATGGGAGTTGGGATTGAATGACATTTATTGGTAGATGATTAAGATGCATTTGAAAATCTTTGTTGTCTTGGAATTGGTTTAGATAGAAAGAATTTGAGTTATGAAATTGGGTTTGATTCCAAGCATGGTTTTTATAAATCATGAGATTACAACATTATGAAACAAGCTTCCGCAAATTTAAGTGTGAATTTGGCGTGTATTTGAAGATGAATTGAGGTGCATGTTTTACAAGCATGGATAGTGGAAGATCCTGGTATTTGCAGGCTAGCCCTGCGTCACAAAGACATATTGAAAAAGGAAAAATGGCTTCGATTTATTCAAAAGTTTAAAGGCTACAATAAGGAGGTAACAAAAGCTTTTGTGAGGTATTTCAACGGTCTGGAGGTAGAAATTGGGGACCTCAAATTTACAGTGACTGAGGCATCCATAGCAGCTGCTACAGAACTCCCTCAAGAAGGTGAAAGCTGGTTCAAGAACAAGAGCATTGGCGAGGAAGCCTGGAGAGTGATCCTACGTAACCCAGGTATGGATGTCACCATTTTCAAAAAGGGAATTCCTGTCCACGCTTTAAAAGAAGAGTGGGCCAGTTTATTGTTGGTTATTCAAAAGTTTATCACCTATGAGGGACGTTTTGGATCAATGTACATGTATCATAGCTGACTGTTGATGAATTTCCTAGACAACCAGACCCTCAATCTGCCATACTTTTTACTAAATAGTTTGAAAAAGATGTTTGTAACCATCCAAAAGCATCTGGGGGATGTAGAACCACATTTGTATCACCATGGTCTCGTGAAAATCTTGATAGAAAAACAATTAAAAGAGAAAAAGGACACATGGGAGCAGTTTTTAATTAGAAATTTCTTTGAAGAACCCCAAGAAACCCCTGAAGGTAGTACATCAAAAAGAAGTAGAAGAAAGAGAACAGGTGATAAAACTCAAAGCACTCCTACTAACACAGTTGAAAGAACTAGTAGAGAAGAAAGACTGTCTAAAAGGAGGAAGGAAAAGACTGAAGGTAAAAATCCAACAAAATCAAAAGAGAAAAGAAGCATTGAGGTTGTGCATCAAACCCCTTCCTCAGAAGAATACCATCAAGTATTGTATGAGAGACTAGTTCACCTTCAGGAACAGTCAGCTATGGCCAAAAATAAAGGAAAAGAAAAACAGAAGGTAAAAGACAGTAGTCCACAGCATGTAAGAAGAAGCACCAGGCTTAAAGGAAAGTGGAGGAAAGCACAAACAAAAGGACCCCATTTTATTGATTTGGGAGAAGAAACACCTGAACAAACTCCAGCTGGTCGTAGTCCACCTCATTCTCAGCCAAACGTTGAAACTAGTCCTCAAGATGTTGACATGAGTCCTTTTCGGCCAGATTTTGAAGTCAATTCTCCTCCACAGCATTTTGGGGACAACCCAAGGAAAATGACACCCGAGATAGATCCAAAATGGAAAGAGCTATATGATTACATAGAATCCTTAGAAAGAACAGCCACGGGTCCCAGCACTTCATCCACGCAGCCTCACACAGCACAAGAAGTTCTAGTCCAATCATTGAAACAAGAAGGAAAGAGTGTCATCATGGTGGTAGTTGATAGACTTACCAAGTATGCACACTTTTGTGCATTATCTCATCCATTTAAAGCAAGTACAGTTGCTACTACATTTATGGAAAGAATTCAAAAGTTACATGGAAGCCCAAGGGTTATTGTGAGCGATAGAGATCCCATTTTTACTAGAAATTTTTGGACGGAGTTATTTTCTTGTTTGGGTACTCAATTAGCTCATAGCTTGTCTTATCATCCTCAATATGATGGTCAAACTGAGATAGTAAATAAATGTTTGGAAGGATATCTTCGTTGTTTTGTATCTGATAAACAAACACAATGTGTCAAGTGGTTACCTCTCGCTGAATGGTGGTATAACACTTCCTTCCATACTGCAGCAAAAATGACCCCATTTATGGCACTTTATGGATATCATCCACCATACATCACATCGTCTTTAAGGGAAAATTCGAAGGTTCAAGCAGTGGAAGATCACATCGAGCATCAGCAAGAAGTTCTCCAACTCTTAAAGGATAACCTGAATTTGGCACAAAATCCAATGAAACAACAGGCAGATCAACATCGCAGCGAGAGAAGTTTTGATGTAGGAGATTGGGTATTTTTACGGCTACAACCATATAAACAAATGTCCCTCAAGCAAGCTAAGAAGGATAATAAACTATCACCAAAGTACTATGGTCCTTACAAGGTGTTGCAAAATATTGGTACTATGGCATACAAATTGGAGCTTCCTGCTTCTTCGCGAGTACATCCAGTTTTCCATGTTTCATGCTTAAAGAGGGTTATAGGTGAAAATCTTCCAGTTCAAACAATATTTCCAGAACTTGATGAGGAAGGAAAAATCATATTGGAACCTGAAGCGGTCACGGAAACAAGAACTCGACATCTACGGAATCGATCAATTTCAGAGTATCTCATCAAGTGGAAGAACTTACCCACTGAAGATTCTACATGGGAGGATGAGAATTTTATACAGAAGCACCCAGAGCTACTCAAGCGTTGAGGAAAACACTTTTTTGAAGGAGAGGGGCATGTTAGGTCCCTATATTGCTAGTATAGTCCCTTATTGTTGTTAGTGTAACCCCCTTATTGTTATTATTGTACCCTTGTAACCCCCATTTTGTTATTATTGTGCCCTTAAATTATTATTGTTAGGTCGGCTACGATTACATTGTGGCCCACTAGGATTACATTATGGCCCATGGACTCCTATATATAGAAAGGAGGTTTTGTAAATTGTATCATCCAAGAATTTTTCATTTATGTAATGTATTGGAGGTTTCCCCCTCGAAGTGGCTTATTTCTAAGGCGTTGATATCTCTTTTCTTATATTTTTGGAGCTGGTTACACAACATTGTCTCTCCTCCAATATTTTGAGCACCCTGTCAACATGTTGAAAATGATCCTTCCAAGACATGCTGCAGATTAGTATATCATCAAAAAATACTAACACAAACTTTATAAGGAAGGGTTTCAAAATGGAATTCATCAACCGTTGAAATGTAGAAGGTGCATTGGTAAGGCCAAAAGGCATGACCAAAAATTCATAATGACCCTCATGAGTTGTAAATTTTTCTTTCATAATATCTTTACCCTTCATTCTAATTTGATGATATCCTAAACGAAGATCCAACTTGGTAAAATAAATTGCTCCATTTAATTCATCCAATAATTCATCAATCACAGGAATGGGAAATTTATCTTTAATAGTGAACTTATTGAGCTCCCTATAATTTGGACACATACGCCATGATCTATCCTTCTTGTGCACCAATACTATTGGAGCATAGAAATAACTTTTACTCGGTTTAATTATACCAGCCTCTAACATTTCTGCAATCATATGTTCAAATTCACTCTTTTGGACATAAGGATATCTGTAAGTCTTGATGTTTGGAGGAACAATTCTTGGAATCAAATGAATAACATGATCATGATCACGAATAGGTGGGAATCCTTTGGGAGTTTCAAACACCTTGGAATGATTGTCCAAGACCTTTTGGAGATATGGAGAAATAGATTATTTTAATGTTGGAAATTATAGTGAGCATAATTGTGCAATTACACCTCTTTTTTCTTTCTTTAGAAGCTTTGTCATGACATTAGAGCTTATTATCTTTCTTGGCTTCCTTACGATACCCTATAATTCAACTTCCTTCCCTTCTGAAAAAAAATTCAAGAAAATTTCTTGAAAATTAAAAGCTACCGTCCCCAAATATTGTAACCATTGTACTCCTAGTACAACATCATCACCTCCCATTGGAATGGAAAGAATTGGACTATTCAATACATATTCCCCCATGGTTAGCTTCATATTATGGCATTTTCTAGAGAAATTTATAGTTCCTCCATTTTCAACCATCACTTGAAATTCTAGTGCTGGGTATAGGAAGAAATTCAATTCCTTGGCTACCTTACAATGAATAAAATTATGGGTACTACCCGAGTCAATCAACACTATTAAATTTTTCTTCTTGATATGTCCTTCTATCTTGAGATTTTGAGGAGTGGTAATTCCTACCAATGCTTTACAAGATATGGCCAGACTCATTTCTTCTTTCTCTAGGGTTGTTTCCTAGTGTATATCCTCTTCTTTTGAATTTTCTTGTTCATTTTATTCCTCCTCTTCACAATATATGTAAAATAATTGCTTCTCAACACACTTGTGACCTTTAGTGTATTTTCTATCACAATTGTAGCAACTCCCTTTCGCTCTTTTTTATTCCAATTTTTGTCATGTGAACCTTGTAGGTTGTGGAATTCTAGGAGTAGCAACACTTCCATCTTTATAGATGTGAGTGGTAGGCTTCCTTGTCTCCATAATTTTACATTCATTTTTTCTTGCCAACCTGAATGCCTTCTCCAATGAATCAGGTTCCCAAAGGCGAACCTCATGTTGGATGTTATCCTTTAAAGTCCCTATGAAGACATCAATGTCGTGTTCCTCTGGAATATTAGTTACCCTTATATTCAATTTTTGGAAGTCCTCAATGTGCTCCACCACTGCACCCTTTTGTTTGAGATTTATCAGTTGGCTAAAGAAGGTGTTTCTCCTTTTATCCTCATAATGTGCTATCATTTTTGTTGAGTCCCAAACTTGCATCTTTCCTATACACCTTTCTAGACTTTTTCCGTTTACCTGGACCTCTTAAGTCATCAACATCATTGCATATTAATGATAAAAGAGTATTTAAAGTGGTTTTTAACTATGTTTTGTGTCTGCTGTTTGAATTAGATTTTTGCTCATTGAGCTGCGGAATCTTGTCACTTTCCGCAGCTGCTTCAACTTTCCGCAACCATTTTGTTAAAGTCTATATTGCAGGTGTCTTCTGGCAAATCAAGCCACATGGGCAAGTTGGAAATGACATGGATATGGACTGAGTCCTATTGGCTCAGTCGAATTCACCAAAGAAGGCTGTGGTCAAAGGTAGTCAAGCGGTGGTCAACCTAAGAGTCCTACAGTGACAAAACTCCATTTTTCACCACGTGAAGACTTGCGTGGCCGTTCTTAAATCTCAGGGGACATATCAACATCTGTGAACTTCTCCATAAGCCGAATCCAATGGCCACCCTCCATATATTTAATCTTCACGGCAGCCATAATGCTAGATTTCTGGACGTGGTTGGTCACGTGTCTTTTATTAGTGCAAATTGTAGGAAAATAGTTATGTCATCCTCTGTTATAAATAATGTGTTCTCATACGCATAGTAGCTAGCTTCTGTAATGTAATTTTGCTGAAAAGAAAGCCCACTGTGCCGTGACATTATTTCCTTGTTATGACTGTGTTTTGAATACATGAGAAGACTCTGTTCATAAGCATAATTCGTGGTTGATAGCTGTTGCCCGAGGATTTTGCAGAGGGCCCCTGCACACGCCGAGGTTTTGTTTATTGCTGTATAGTTTCATGCTTTATTTCCTTACGTTCATTATGCCATAGTTATTCACGTGTATATATTACATCTCTTATGGTATTAACGCTTTATTTCTGTCCATAATTTTTCATGCTTTATACTGCTGTTAACTAATCAGTGTCTTTGTTCCAGATTACAGTAGGCAGCCCGGGCATTTGCACATAGTTTTACAATGACTAATGACATGGAATTAGTCTTGTCCTTCTGCTGATTTATTTTTCTTAGCTTTTAATTCCAGCACTGTTTTATTTATTTCAGTTTTGTACATTTGCTTTATTAGTTAGATTAGATATTAAATTACTCATGTCATTATCAATTACCTCTGAAAACCATAGCGAGACTAATGGTGAGGGATTGAAGTATGAGTGTGTAGTTTGATATTAGTTTATTTTTCTGCAAGTTACATATTAAATTGCTCATGTCATTATCAGTTACCTCCGAAAGCCATAGAGAGACTAATGGTGAGGGATTGAAATATGAGTGTGTAATTTGATATTAGTTTGTTTTTCTGCAAATTAGATATCAGATTGCTCAAGTTGTTTATGATTACCTCCGAAATCCATAGCGAGACTAATGGTGAGGGGTCAGAATATGAGTTGATGTAATTTGATTTTAGCTTTACTTTGCTTGCAATTCTTGGATTTCTTTGAGCACCGTTTCTTTTGTATTTAGATAGCAGCAAGGGTAATGGGTTTCATGATCAATATTTCACTGTTTGTTTGACTAGTATAGTAGCACATTTTCATTTTCTTTTAGGAATTAATTTTGTCATTGTATGTTTTAAACCCTTTTGAAGTTTGAAGTTTGGGAAATAATTATAAAGGACATCATTGCCTTGAACATTTATATCCATACTTATGTTTTAGAATTTCCATATCACATTAGGAAACCAACCAAGATACCCCCAAGATAAATAAAAAAAAACCAAAAACGACAAAAAGTAAGAGATAGGTTATCTTGCACATATAGTGCGCCACACTTCGTCAGCTTACGAATCCCGGATTGACAAATTATTGTAGCAATTTAGGACACACTAAATTGACCAAACAATTTCCTCCATAAAAAAGGACCAAGTGAAAATTTGTTTATTGGAGCAAAGCCATCGATACCATACAAATGTATTTTTCTCTAAATGTAAAGTTGTAATGCATACCTTTTGTATGTTTTGGACATTATTGAGATCAAAATAATGCTCAATATGTAGTATCCATGTTACAAGATCCTTGCCATCAAGCTTCCTCATATCGATCTTTGGAGTATGGTGGGTCTTCAATCCAACATTAGAATTTATGAAATCATGATTAAAATTTATTTTGTTCTCATCATGAGTTTCCTCTACTATATTTTCGCCATTAGGAATCATTTCTTGTATCAACTTTGTCAAACCTTCCATGTCTACTTTTATATCCTTCTTCATATCTTCCATTTTTTCTTCCATATATTCTATGCCATTCTTCAAAAAATCCATCATCCCTTTCTTCAAACCATACATATTATCTTCCATACCATTCTTCAAATCATCCATCTTAGCTGTCATGCCTTTCTTTAAAAATTTCATTTCATTTTTTGTTGCTCTTTGCGAGAGCGAAATTTGGTGCACTCTCTCTTGTAATTTTGATATGTCATGTTGCACTTCTTCCTCTTTATGAGTCATAGTAGAGTATTATGAGGGCCTAATGGGTGTTGAATTATCTTTAGGGGGCATTTTATAACTCAATATGGGTATCTATGATTCAATGTGCCCTTAGAATCACTTCAAATTTATTTTTCAAACAAGACTTATGGAATTTGAAAAAAAAATACACACCTTTTTCTTGCTTTTGAGGAGATTGATATTGAAACTGAATTATATCTGTGATTTTGGATATTCAATGTCGGAAATTTGATCCTGTAGTATCCCTTTGAATCTTCTTTCGAATGCCACAGGTCTGACCTGATTTGGATGCTTCGTGACATAGTTATGCCCAAACTCCCACAATGACCTAATTATGGATTAGTTCAGTAGAGCGAACTTGTACGGCGTGCCACATGTCCCTGTTTCCTCCTTTGTCTCTAAAATTTATACACAGGAAACTGCATTCCATGTGATTTCAGCCACTTTTTATAAAATTCCAATATGATGCTCAGAGAGAGAGTTATGATGATCTTCCCAAGGTCACCTCTTTTAGATGAAATTTGGGAGCCTGTAAAAACCCTAACTTCCATAAATCATATCTCTAAAAATATTGCGAAACAATATCTAAATTTTTTACACAAAGTTCCTCACGACTTCGACTTTACGTGGTAAAAATTTCATCTTCTAAACCTTCGTAGAAAAAAAATTATAGGGAAAATTCCACGATGGCCTTTTGGGAGCAGCGAAACACTAGAATCCAAAGCTCTGATACCAAATGCTATGAAACCAACTCCAAAAATAGAAAAAAGAGAGATCAACACCTTATAAATATTCGAATTCGAGGGGGAAACCTCATCTACATTACATAAATGAACAATTCATGGATGATTCAAATGACAAAACCTCCTTTCTATATATCGGATTCCATGGGGTCACAATATAATCCTAGCTTACCTAACAATAATAATGTAAGGGCACAATAATAAAAAAATGGGGGTTACAGGGGTAGAAAAATAAAAATAAGGGGGCTACACTAACACAATAAGGGACTACACTAGTAATATAAGGACCTAACATCTTTTGCTTCCCTTTGTTGTTAAACTTCTTTGGTTTCATCTCAGGATGAAGCTTCCAACAATGAGCTTCATCATAACCCTCTTTGGAACAATTTTTGCATGTTAATTTTTCTCATTCATTCTTGATGGATGCATTCTTCTTTCCTTTCCCTTTGAATTTACTCTTACCCTTGTCTCCACTTGTGAATGGCTTCTTGCTACCCTATTGTGAAATGTTTTTCCCTTTTTCTTCAAGATGTGTTTCCTGAACACAAACCTCATCTAAACTTGTAGGATTAAACATAACGATAGTATGCCTCAAATAAATTTGTAAACCCCCAATATATTCAACAAAGTGTCTTGTGATTGCAAGTCTACACCCAGTATCAAAGAACTTCTTCTAAACTCTTGGGTGTAACTTTGCACACTTTGACTCTTTAGCTGTCTAAAATTCTTCCAATCTATAATTTCCTTATGAATATAATCTAATGGATAAAATTGTCTTCTAAGTGCAGAAATAAAATATATCTCAGAGGTTGAGACCTTTCCATGCGTTTTCCTATCCTCTTGTGTTTTGGCTTCCCACTAAATCAAAACAAAACTTTCCAACCTTAATGCAGCCAACTAAATATTTGTTTCATCATCTTTGATGTTTTGAATCCTGCAATAAACTTCAATTTGATGAACCCAATTATCAAGTCTTTTAGCATTCACCTCACCATTATACATAGGAAGTTCTAATTTCATGTCAAGTTTTAGCAAGGGAGTTTTACCATGAACCCTTGGGGTATGTGGATGTGTTTGAGTAACAGTGGTTGTGGAAGAGGAAGAATATGAAGGTTTGGATGGAGGTGAAGATGATGGTGGAGAAGAGGGTGGTTTGTCACCATTTCCTTTTGAAGGCTTGCATCATCTCCCCCTTTTCCTACAGAAGAACCCTCTCCTTTTTAAGGCTTGGAAATTTCACCCTGAAATATTGAATTTATCTCTTCATAGAGAACCTTCACCATTTCGGTCATGTCAAAGAAATATTTTCTAAAATTTTTCTCTTCCTCTGATATATTATCAACTCCTCCTTCATGTGACATGCTTACTGAACCTTTAGGTATAACTGGAGGTGAAACTTGTGGTGGATATTGTGGCAAATGTGCTCTCTTTGTCCTCTTTCCAATTTGAGAACATGCACCCACAATATTTCCTTCTCCTCTCTTGAGCTTCAACCTTGTAAGCATCAAAAACCCTTGCAAATAATTAAATCCTCACAACAACAAAGAAAACCTAAGCTCTGATTCCAAACTCAATCTGTATGAGATCTTCATGTAAATGTTTTTGAGGTTGTATAAATTGCGAGTGTTAAAAATTTATTTTTTGTGAGATTTTATGTTAAATTTTTACACACATAAATCATGAATTAAAACTCTGAAAAAAACATACAAATACACCATAAAAATAACCACAACACAACATGTGATGAAGGAGTTCACCCCTCTTGGGCTACGTCTCCTTGTCCAGCTTCCAATGGCTTGGCCCTATATCATTATGCTCAAAAATGGTGATTACGTCAGTTTACAGTGCTCCAATGGCTTAAAACCTATTCCATTAGCTTCGGAACTGTAAAAAATCTTGTTTAGCCTCTTTCTACCCACAAATTGGTCAAAAAATGAAGAAGATATGAGCTTCCCTAGCTTTGTTGCTAGTCTCTCTACAAATTCCCCAAATTTTGAAACCGTCCTACAAATTCACCTTGAATTGCGCTAACAAAGTGACAATTTGGAAGAATTACCATGCAAATTGTGGGACCATTAAAATGTGCACTAGGGTCTTAAACCCAAATTTTAAATGATATTAGCCAGCAATTTTAATTAAATTTTTTAATTAAAAATTTTCGAGGGGATCCACCTCTGCCACACCCATGGTCATGCCAACGGTCGTATGGATATGTATATATGGGTCGGGGGGGGGGAGGGGGGTCTGTGGGTGGTGGTGGGGGCGGGGCTAAGCCCTAGCCCCTTACCCCAACTCCTCTTCCGCTTAACATTAAAATGGTGGTTAACTCATATAGTTATCAAGGACCAATGGTTAGATCGGTTGGTGAAAGTGTTGCTTTTTTTGTTGTGAGGTCGCAGTATCGACTCCTGCAGAGGTAATTAGGACCTTAAAAAAAATGGTGGCCCCTATGCTGCCACATGGTGGCCTCCGGTTGGGCCATGTGGCAGCATGTGGTTGGCCACCATCCAACCAATAATATTCACCCACACTAGCACCAATAGATTTCAGAAAACTGGTGTGACCAGATTGGTCCAATGATCCCAGTCAATCATGCCCATTCAGCAGGCCCAGTTAGATGTACAGATTGTTGACTAGGAAACTTGCATAATTTTTACCAAAATTTTGCATGTTTGGGAAAACAAACAAAACTTGTTTCCAGGATGATACGGTGTCTATTTTCCATGAAACGAGTTGCGCTATACTCAGAAGAACGAGATCTACCCAGTGGTTCAGGTTCAACACAATTATGAAATATTTCATTTTGAGCATTTTTTTGAGCACATGATCACTACGAGCCCCCTTGTTCTAATAGGTACATCCCAATCTGGGTCCATAATAATGAGATCCAGTATCAGAGTAATCCAACCTCATATGTAACATGAACTATGCATATAATTTTTTGGAAAAATAAATGGTGACCTGGTCATGGTGGGGGAATTGGGCCCAAGCTCCAATGAATCTATCATACACTAAAGGGGATGCATCAAAATTCCTAAAATATTTCAGTGGAATAGGACCTTTATGTCTAGCAGGGCGATCCAGAGGGATGTCAAACAACTCCCCATGAACATCAATGTTGTTGGTGGCCTCTTCCATCACCTCCCAAGTATATGGGCCTCCAACCTCATGCTTCCTCATCCTATATAAGAAATATAGGAGGTGGCTTTGTGGGCCCTACCTCCAATATGCATCGATCAAATATTGATGTTATCCAACATCAAAGAAAAACTACGATGAGTCGGTGAATTGACATCGATGTTACATATCTCTTTTGTGATAAACGTATGATGGGTCGTAACATCCTCTAATGTGATACGAGTTGTAGCATTGTCTCACAGAGGTATTGACACTACATTCTGATCCTCATATTCAGCCTGCAGAGGGCTTACAAATCATAAACATAATTTAATATATATAATTAAAAAAATAGAAGCATAATAACATATACATTAAATTCAAACACATCAGTTGAAGACAATTTAAAAATTAAAGACAATTTCACGACATAAACACATAAAGTTTAAAGAGGATTTAAAAATGTAGGAGGTGTACCTAAAATATGTGAAGAAGGTCCACTAGAGGTAGCATGATCGTAAAAAGAGACATAAAAACTACCTCTTACACTTCGATTGGAGTTAGGCGCAAGATATATGAGTGGAACGTGTACTTTTGGTGGGCTATGTAATCTATCACTAGCCCGACCACATATAACAAATCCCCTCACACTATGAGGTCTTGCAGTTGGGGAGTGTATATGGGATGGCTATGCATATTACATATAATACATATAATAGATATAAATTAATCCAAGAAAAAAATGTTGACTAAAGTATTACATATAATACATATAGACTAATCCAAGAAAAAAATGTTAACTTAGAATGAATGTTGACAAAATAACCATTTCTAAACTCAAGAAAAATAATCTAACATGAAGCCCTAAACTATAGAGTCCATTTTTCGATAATAAACCAAAGTATTAATTTCCATGTAAAAACAATCGAAAAATGTGATCAAATCTACGTTCACACTTTTTCCCGTTTCTAAATAATGCTTTTATTCATAACACATAAATATGTAAATATATATGTAAAAAATTGAAATAAACCTACTTACAAAACTAATAAAATTTCATGCCAACCAAATACTCCAATAGACTTTAACTTCTTAATGTTTGACTTTTACACTTGACATGTACTAGGTGCAAGCACATGAAGACAATGTTTATTGTATAACACACCACATAATGAAACAATATGGTACAAATTAGAAAATAGTCTAAACGCTTTTATTCACTGGACCAAATGGAATTTTAATGATGGATTTAATGTATCTATCAATGATGCATTGTTGAAACATGAACTTATATATATAGCTATATAATTATGTGTGTGTGTGTGTGTGTGTGTCATGTTTTAAATAGTTATGCTATGTTAAATGTTATATTTATGCACAATACATGTTACATTATTGATGCAGCTGTAGCTGCAAATTAACTTATAATCATGGACTGTGGGTTAGGACCCACCTAATATTATTATACACAGCGGAATTTAAAATTCGGAATTATTAACATACATACGTGAAACAATCACTACGGATTTCTTTACACAGAGTTTATTAACATACATACATTATCAAATCAACATCGCTTTACTTTATAAACAAATCAACCATATAAATCAACCCATTACCTACACATATGTGGAGCAGGAGTCTCGGGTCCCACAATATGTCAGCCAATCATATTTCATCGCATTTCACAAGTCTACCAAGCAACCTTAATCTGCAACCATGTGATTCCTCCGATGCGAAGGTGCGACGCCAACCCTACTGTTGATCTTCGCCAGATCCAATAGCCCTCGTCTCACTGCAAAAAACTTTCCTGCAACTTCAAAGTTATACCAATAAGATTTAAACCTTATCATATGCGATGTGCGCTCATGTGCCAAGCTGACACGTGGCTACTCCTTATCGCATCGCATCATTCACCCTTCTCGTATTGCATCGAAACCATTTTAACATTTAGTGCGAACACTTAAGCGGTATCTGTGATAATTTGTGAAGTGAAAAATAGCGTCTCGCTGCCCACCATTGATATATTGCACGATCCAATGGTCCATGGCTTCTCCCTCCATCTCATCGCATCTTATTCTGTCTGACTTGCAAAGTCATTGTGACCGTCCATCTTCCATCCTTGGATTTGTGATTTAATTGCGACCATCCGCCCAATCCTCTCGGTTCTTATTTAGCTCTTCGGCCCGAATTAATCTCTGTTGTCCATCGTTAAACCTTTGACTCAATGCTTCAAACCTCGTTGTCGATTCCTCTTTAGGAATTATGCTAAGTACTCTGTTCTTATATCTATTTTATCCTCTTTCCAATTCCGTTGCTCTGCAATACGACTTCCTCCACATTACTCTCTACTATCCTTTCAAGTTTGTTCAGAATTCCTCAACACTATCTCTCCTGAGATTTGCACGGTCTGCAAACACATAGATTCCCTCCTGAGCTTGTTCTTCATCTCTCATCTCTTGGTCTATTCCATAACTTGTTTATATGAAGTACTCAGAAACTTCATTTTATCGCTCAGCCCATATGTTCATTAACAAAAAACAATACGCATATATAATAACAAATGAATGAAATAATTAACTTTGACAGGGAAATAAAACCAACGGGTCGAAACAGAGAGCTCGATCACAATCCAAAAAACTTGGAATTTATTTATACAGAATATACATAGAACCGAGCCCTGGGATGGCTGGTTTTTACATTTGTTCCTACTCTCTGTTCAACCCTCTCTCTCACCTATTTCCCTCTCGTTCTCTCTTTATTTTTCTCTATGGAAAGTAGAACCCCACAACAGTGGATTTGGTTTTGTTTTATGCCTTTCCAAAAATCCCCATATGGTGGAGAAACTGTTATTCGCTTTCAGAATAGTTTATTCAACTAAATGCCTAACTAATCCTAATCTGACTATTCTTTTAACCTATAGATTACAATGGCTATGTTAGCCGAAATTAACTTTAAACAAAAGACTTTAAAACTAAAGTCTTCAAATTATTTGGATTGCTAGTCCTCTTTCCAAGCAACAACATGTGACCAGCTTGTCACATTGTTCACTCTGCCTTAATGCTCTTTCATAAGACTCCAGAGGTAAAATAATTCATGACCTACTGGTCATGTGTCTTCAATGCTTGGATCTTCCAGGATCCAAAACTCCATTTTCCTGTTGTCCATAAACTGCATTATCTTCACCATTCTTTAGCTGCAATCTTCCAAGATTTCATACTTTGTACTGTAGTGCTCCACTACTTCTACCTTAATTTTCTTCACTTTCCAAACAATTCCACAATGGACTACTTTCTTCACTTTGTTGTAACTCTCTTAGGTAGTTGCATTAACTCTTATAATTCATCTATGGTTTCTTGGAATTAAATCTTCTGTTGTAATCTAATCTTTTTTTCAGTCCTCTGCCAGCACATTCTACTACACTCTGTCCCAGATATTGCTGCAAATATTACTCCAGACATTGCTACCACCCAAACTTCCTGAATATCTCTAAATACATCTCCCTCTACAACATCCCTCTTCTTTTCCTTGTTTGCAACTTTACTTTCAAAAAGTTCCTTATAATTATTCGACTGCAGTAATATATTTATTCACTCTTTCCTGTATACTAGTTAACATAATTAAGTTTGGGAAACTAGTATCTATCTCTGTTTCATACAGTCTGAAATAGTCCCATATTATTGTTTGCAATCTCCTTCTCTTGCTCAAATTCTTTTAGCAAGAAACTCATCCATTCACTAATTACTTGATTCCCTTAACGTTCCTCTTTAGTATTTTTTATTAAAGTTTTGACATAACTCTCTTCCTCTTCCTTAACAACGTTCCATTGTTGTTCTTTTATTTCTTCACTAGTCCTAACAGTCAATTCAGTCTTTTCTACCTCTAGGACCGACTTTCCTTTAGCCTGAGACATAACTGCATCACTTTCATCTTTAACCAGAATAAAATTATGATTCTCTATTTCTATGACAGTCCTAAATGTCCTCCCAACAATGTTCTTTTGGCTATTTAAGCAAGTGAATTCCTCTTTGTCCTCATCAAGATCAAATTTCGCCTCATGAGGCATTACTACCTCTTCTCCACTAAAGTTGCTCCCTTCATTAAATAAGGAACTTATTAGTTCCTTCTGCGACAACAACTCAATTTGGTCTTCATTAGAAATACACTCTTCATCACACCTTGCTTGACAATTTTCTTCCTCATTATACTTTGCTAGATAAACTCCAGCTTTACTTGAGGCAATTCAAAGGGATGGATTGTCTTCTACACAACCTACAAACACATTCAAATTTCTAGCATTAAACTCACAAGACCTAGTGATCTTGTTTGATGACTCAATCACCAAATATTTCTCTTGTTGTTCTAAGTCTCTTTCAAGACTCAAAAATTTTTCACTGGTCTTCTTTTTAGCTTTCTCAAGCATAACACGTGAATGATTGATATCATCTTTTGCTTCTTTCTGTTCTTGGAAACCATCATAAGACAAGTCCTCCTTGTTTTTAGCTTTCATAGTAGGCTTGAAATCATTGCTTTCACTTAACTATACATGTGCATGTACATGAGACTTAGCTGTCTCATTTTCTTCTTGAATAGAATTCAGATTCTATCCCCTCCCTTCATTTTTTATGACAAAATCAGAAAATTGTCTTTCTTTACCTATTTCACCTGCATCATTTGTTTCAAAACCGTAAGGATCCATAGCCTCTCTTGTTGTTTCAAATATCAGCTCTTTCCATTGGTTCTCATCCTTCCAAGGATCCATGAAACCATCAGTTGGTCTTATACCTTCATTCTCATTACTACTATCACCAATAATAGACCCCTGCTCAGGTTCACATAAGTAAAACTCTTCCTCAACACACATCCTATGTTGTAACTCAGCTCCTTTGAGTTCTTCTTCTAGCCAAATTCTTGTGTCAGATCTCAACCTACTCTGTAACTGACTCCACTTGATTCTTTTCTTCCACGCAACCCAATCATACCTTTGGTGTTCCATATTACCCTATATCAATTCTCTCAACACTTCTAGATGCACTTTTATCTCAAATAATTCTCTATCAAGTTTATCTTACTTGACCTTTCATAATCTCCCGTAGAACCTTTACTATGACCATCAATATCCATAGTCTTATTTTCTTTATGAACTCCTCTTTGTTCATCATGGATTACAAACAATCCATCTATACAAGCTGACTACATCAACTTGTCTGTAGATACCACACCAAGCTTTTCCATGCTTAGTATTTTACTGGCATCTCTGCTGACTCCTTTCTCCTGATTTTGACTCCTCTTTGAACCTTTCAGATAACCATCAGTGGTCATATCTTCTTCTTCCCTATGTGGAATCATATTGATCCATTTTTGAACTGCAAAAAACCTATTTTATCTTTGAAACAAGTGTATTACTTGTCCCCAGTCCCCAAGCCATCTCTTGGCGACTCTTCTTATTCTTGATTATTCAAATAGAACCTTTCCTTTCATACTCTACTCCTCTGAGTAATGCTTATTCTTCTTGAGCATTCAACCTATGCTTCCTCTTCGTCTTCGGCCGATTCCATTTCAATTTCTTCCTCAAATCCATCCACACCTCTGATCTTCAACACTCCTCTATAGCAACTCCATAAATAGATCAAGATGGGTTCTCATCTAGGATATGTCTCTATCATATTTTTCATTAGTCAACTGCTTCCATATTCCATTTGTATTGGCATCTTCACTTTGTGGTTGCCTCCTGAACCTCTGCTATGACTTTCAATATTCATATTTTTGAGTTATTTCACCCTCTATGAGTTGCACTAGCCTTTGCAGTAATAGTTCCTCCTGCTACAACTTACCTCACCAAACTTCCTCTGTGCTTGGTATTTTGGCAAGTACATGTACTCAATGTAGAACCCTCCTTGAGGAGTCCTCTATGCTCCTTCTAGGCTTACTCTCACAACTCATCTACACTTGAGAACAATATTGTCCTCTTATATTTCAACCTCAGCTGAAATATTAGGTTCTAACCACACTTCTTCTTCCCCCTAGAAAACCATTGCTAGCCTCCTTCATGACTGCCCTTAGAGGCCGTGATCTTCTTGCTGATATATTTTCACTCCTGCTGCTACCTCTATTAAATTATTATGCTCTTTTTATGAGTGTGAGAATTTACTTGTCAGTTCTGTAATCCAAAATAAAATTGAAACAAAACATTCTTACCTTATTTTTTGCGCTACTTCTTCATCCATGTTGCTGTAACTCTTATGATTTTTCATAAGACTTCAATCCACAGTCTTACCTCGATTAGAATCACTGAGCAATATTTCTCAACTTTTTTTAGTTCAAAGTCCTTCACACCACCTCTCAGATCTTGTTGCTCTGATGCCAATTAATGCAGTCGTAGCTGCAAATTAACTTATAATCGTGGACTGTGGGTTAGGACCCATATAATCTTCTTATACATAGTGGAATTTAAAATTTGAAATTATTAACATACATAAGCGAAGCAATCACAGCGTATTTCTTTACGCAGAGTTTATTAAAATACATACATTAGAAAATCAACAATGTTTTACTTTATAAACAAATCAACCATATAACTCAACCCATTACCTACACATATGTGGAGCAGGAGTCTCGGGTCCCACAATATGCAAGCCAATCACATTTCATCACACTTTGCAAGTCTACCAAGCAACCTTAATCCGCAACCTTGTGATTCCTCTGATGCGAAGGTGGGACGCCAACCCTACCGTCTATCTTCGTTAGATCCAATGGCCCTCGTCTCATTGCAAAACACTTGCCCACAACTTCAAATTTATATCAATAAGAGTTAAAACTTATCATATGCAATGTGCGCTAGTGGGCCAAGTAGACATGTGGCTACTCCTTGTCACATAACATCCTTCACCCTTCTCATATCACATCGCAACCCTTTTAACATTTCGTGCGAACACTTGAGTGATATCCGCGATAATTTGCGAAGTCAGAAATAGTGTCTCGCTGCCCACCATTGATCTATTGCATGATCCAATGGTCCACGTCTTCTCCGTCCATATCATCACATATTATTCTATCTTACTTGTGAAGTCGTCGCAACCGTCCATCTTCCATCCTCGGATCTGCGATTTAATCGCGACCGTCTGCCCAATTCTCTCGGTTCTTCTTTGGCTCTTCTACCCACATTAATCTTCATCGTCCATCCTAAAAAATTTTACTCGATGCTTCAAACCTCACCGTCGATTCCTCCTTAGGAATTCTGATAAGTACTTTGTTATTATTTCAATTTTCTCCTCTTTCCAACACTGTTGCTCTGCAATATGGATTCCTCCATGCTACTCTTTGCTATCCTTCCGAGTTTGTTCAGAATTCTTCAACACTATATCTCCTGAGATTTTTGTGGTCTGCAAACACACGGATTCCCTCTTGAGCTTGTTCTTCATCTCTCATCTCTTGGTTTTTTCCATAACTTGTCTATACAAAGTACTCAGAAACTTTTTCTTCTCGCTCAACCTTTTAGTTCGTTAACAGAAAACAATACCCATATATAATAACACATGAATGCAATACTTAACTTTGACAAGGAACTAAAACCAACGGGTTTAAACATAGAGCCCGATCAAAACCCAAAACACTTGGAATTTATTTATAAAGAAAAATACACAGAGCCGAGCCCTGGGATGGCGAGTTTTTACATTTGTTCCTACTCTCTGTTCAACCCTCTCTCACACCTATTTCCCTCTCATTCTCTCTTTATTTTTCTCTATGGAAGACAAAACCCCATAATGGTGGATTTGGTTTTGTTTTATGCATTTCCCAAAATCCCCATATGGTTGAGAAACTGTTATTCAGTTTCAAAATAGTTTATTCAACTAAATGCCTAGCTAATCATAATCTAACTATTCTTTTAACCTACATATTACAATGGCTATGTTATGTTAGCTCAAATTAACTTTAAACAAAATACTTTAAAACTAAAGTCTTCAAATTATTTGGACTGCTAGTCCTCTTCCCAAGCCACAACATGTGACCAGCTTATCACATTGCTGACTCTGTCGTAATGCTCTTGCATCAATTATATTATGCTATGTTATGTTACATTATGTTACACTATGTTATATATGTTATGATAAATAGTTATATATATACACACACACACATATTTTTTATGTTAAATAATTATAGAACTATGTTATGTTCTATTAAATAGATATATAACTATGTTATGTGTGTGTGTGTGTGTGTGTGTGTGTGTGTGTGTGATGTTATAATTTTATGATAGTTAAATATATAGAGTTATATTTATAATTATATAGTTACATAGTTATGAAATAGTTATAGTTATATTACATGTTATGTTTTATGTGTGTCTTAAATAACTTTATGTTATACGTGCTAAATAATTATAGAGTTCTATGTCATGCTATGTTAAATAAATTTATATTATGAACTAAATAGTTATAAAACTATGTTATATTATAAACAATATATATTTCACTATAATATATAGCTATGTGATGTTATAACTATACTATTATACACATGTGTGTGTGTTGTAACATGCTATATATATACATATATACATATGTTAAATAATTTTATGCTATATTAAATAGTTACAAAACGATGTTATGTTATATTTTATATATAAAACTTTAGTGTGTATATATATATATATATATATATATATATATATATATATATATATATATATATATATATATATATAACTTTTAGGAATAATATTTTATTTTTAAAACTAATCATACTATATCTATTATTTAAAAAATTTAAATTATAAATTAATTTAAATTTAAAATAATAATAAAAAAATTATTTTATTTTATAAATAGAAGTTCACCATGAGAAACTATAAATTACATTATTTCAATATTAAGTTCTTAATTTGCTTATTTATTGGTTATAGTTTGGTTGTTTTTTGTTTTGGAGTTTTTTTGGTATATTTTCGGTCAAATTTGTTAGAAATTTAAAATGCATTTTAAATATAACACACACACACACACACACACACACACACACACACACACACACACACACACACACACACACATATATATATATATATATATATTTTAATTTATTTCACAATCTTCCCAAAGAAAAAGTTTCAAACCTAAAATAATTAGAAAATAATGTTTTTATCATTCAAAAATAGAAAATATGCATTTAATAAACAAAACATTGCAAGAAAGAAAAAAGTTAAAACCTAAATTATAATTTTTTTTAGTGGTTTCGAAGCATTTTCTAGTTATTTTTTGTCGTTTTCTTAGTTGTTTTGAAGGGTTTTTTGTGATTTTCATGGTTTTTGTATGATTATGTTTTTTTTTCAAATTATTTTTTTTAATTTTACAAAAATAAATAAATAAAAAATAAAAAATAAATAGAATATCTACCTTCATTTGAGCCTTTGGGATGTTGGCGGGGTTGTTAGCGAGATTGGTTTGAATGCTACATGCTTCAATTTCTAGATCGAGCTATAAAATGTCCTGTGGTATGTGAAAATGGCACACATAGATCGCGAGTAGGATATTTAATTGAAAAAAATGGCTCGATCAAGGGTTAAAAACAAACCCTCAATTGAGCTAATTTTTTAGCACTCGAGGAGTTCGATCAAGCCATATTTTTTCCACCTAAATGCCCCCTCTCTTGCCAAAAAGTGTATCCCAACTCCATGCTATCACCCATGATAAAGTTATGCGAGTGTGAAGTTTTTGCAAAACAGGAAAAAATGCAATAGGGGTGCCACATGGCAACACCAAAGAGTGCCACTTGGAAGCAACAACATGTGCACATGGCAATACATATGTTGATGTGGCAAGATGACTAGGTTGCTCACATGGATGTTGAAGTGGAGTGCTGATGTGGAAATTGATGACAAGGCAGTGATTGGACAGGTGGTTGATGTGGCATGCTAACTAGTCATGATGATGATGTGGTGGTTAAAATGGACCACTAAATTGGCTGAGACATAACAGAATGATTAGATTATCACATGAACAAATAACATGTTTCCACGTGAACCAATCGCAAGTTTCCATGTAAAAACCTTATTTTATCAAAAAGACTTAAGCCATAGGAAATTGAACTCCACAAAAATCAAACTTATTGTTTACAAATACGTCGTCTTACAAGTAAGCCATAAGCCACACATGTAATTTCAAGGGAGAAAAACCGACAAAACAAAAATGTTTAAAAATGCGACAAAATGCAAACATCAAAAAAAAAAAATGAACTCGAAAGACTGCACCACACACGTGTACATGTAGATATAGACACCAAAATATACCATTTCAATTTAAGTGAGAAAAACCGACAAAACAAAAATGTTTAAAAATGCGACAACATGCAAACATCAAAAAAGAAAATGAACTCGAAAGACTGTACCACACACTTCTACATGTAGATATAGACACCAAAATATACCATTTCATTTCAAATTCATCCTATTGCCAAAAAACAGATATGCCAATGGTTTTGACTGCCGATTTGCTATTCCCCAAATCAGTATTTTTCCATTCAGCTAGAGCTTGGGAGTATTGAAGGCACGATATATTTTTTGCAGGGTTTATTCGAGGTGCATTCAAAGCTAAAGTCCAAGACTTGCCTTGGGTTAAAGAAACTCTATGCGTTGTGATCAATGTCGTGGGTTTGAATTTATATGTATATATGGTCTCGATCTCGTTTATTTTAATGTTTTATTTGGTTTGGGTTTAATCTAGCCTGTTTGTTATTTTTAAGTTTTGTTTTATATGTTTACTTTTTATTGTTTTATTTGGTTTGGGTTTAATCTAGCTTGTTTGTTATTTTTAAGTTTTGTTTTATATGTTTACTTTTTATTGTTTTGTGTTTAAATTTTTATTTTTATTTTCTATACTAAATATTATATTTGTGTTTTGTTTTATTGTTTAATTTTTAGATTGTTTTATGCATTTTTCTTTAATTTTTTTAAAGATTTTCTATAATTGTTTTCTTTTATGTTTTGTTTTTAGGTTGTTTTTTCTTTTTCATTTGTTTTAATTTTTTTTATTGTTTGTTTTATTTATTTATTTATTTAATTTTAAATGTGTTTTATATATATATATATATATATATATATATATATATATATATATATATATATATATATATATATATTATTTTTTAAATAAAGAACTTAGTTTATAAATTTTTGAAAATAAATTAATTAGGTATTTTTATTTTAATAAAGAAAAAGAAGTTGTTTTATCAAGATTTGAGATACAATTAATTGAGTTGGAGATCAAAACATAAGCATTTCTTTTTAAATCAATAGTAAATTCAGCTTTTCTAGGCATTTTTTCTAATCTATGAGTTTTATTATGAAATTTCAAAACTAATTTATCTAATTTTGTTTCTCATCTTCTAGGTCACAACAAGGCATAAGAAGAGAACATACTTGAGAATTTGTGTGATTTAAATCTAAAATTTGAAGGTAGAGAAAGAAGAATTGATCTTAGACCTCAAATTTTATCTCCTAACACTCTATTTGTTCTCCTCTTCACAAATGTCCCTTATTTTATAGATATTTCTGCCAATGGTTAGTGAACAAGGTGGCTTTTGTTGTGCCACCAAATAAAAATTTCAAAGATAAATGAAATCAAATGTCAAAACAAAAACTCAAAGACATTAATATTACCAAAATTGGTTTTATTTCCCTATTCTATCCTACTCTGTTTTGAAAAAGAAAAGTTTTATTGTTAAGTGTAGGAGTATTTCCAATGAAACCATTTATGTATCAAAATCTGTAATATGGTCATATCCAGATTTGAAAAATATACCTCAATGTGCACTAAGATATGAGAGAGCGACCATACATTTGGATTTGGTGCCAAGATTTGTTGAAGAATGGAAGAATGTTGTTGCCTAGTCACTTTTTGGAACGAATATTCAATGTAGTCCTTGCTCTCCAAGAAATTCTTACTCATAATTCTATATCTCCTGCCCATAAATGGATTTGAGTCGAAACTCGTACAATATCAAAATTGGGTGAAATGTATGCTTCCTAAATTACTTTTAACATGAATTTTAACTATGCATCTAAAAATGAAAGAAACATAATGAAATGCAATTGCAACAACTCTGGTTAGGAAGAGCCCCACACTAGGTTCTTACCTCTCATATTACTACTCGTAAATAAAGTTGTGTAAAATAAAAGACATAATAATTTGAAAGCTAAATCCTATGTATACTTCTATGATAATGATACCAAAAATGTTAGGGTAATTTAATTGTGAGTTACATTACTTTGCATTTAATTATCAATTAATATTTGTATACTTTTGAAGTACACTTGTGCAATATATGATGGGAATCAAATTTGAATTTTAAGAAAAAATTAACCTATTTAAAATGATTGTGAATCTAACATAAAACCTATTTATGAAGATGTCTAAGATGAGTATGCACAAATTTATTTTTTTCAAAAGTATCAATTTTGGAACCTGGAAAACAATGTTTTAATCTGTGAATCAAAATGACAATTGACATGAAATTAAATCTATATTATCAATAAGAAAGTAAATCTATCTTATCAACAAGAAAGTAAATCTAAAAAGTAGTAAATCCTATATTCAAAAAGAAATGAATTCTTAAACTATGGAATTTAAAGACAACTTTTTCTGAAAGACGTGAGAGATCAATTGAAATTTTCAATACATGAATTATCAAGCTAGAATCATTCTTAACTATATATGAATATAAAATAAAACAAACTAAAAGCAATGAATATTTAATATAAATTGGAAAGTAATGAACCTATGAAATGAAAGAAATAAAGTATTATTTTTTTGGTATTTTAGATATAATTCAAGTATTTGATATGAAAAAGAACATAAATGAAATGAGCATAAAAGAATGTAAAGTCTTGAAATAAAATTTTTAGAAAATGAGAATGAATGAATCTAATCTATCTTGCAAAAATGAAACATTAAAATAAACTCATACTCGTTAGGGGGCCCTCCTAAAGTGCATGAGAGGTGGAAATTTTAGTAAGCTATTTATCAAACACCATGTCTCATCATGAAGGCATAACCATATCAAAGGATTGTATCAACTTCAATAGTATTCATAACATCAAACATAATCATAGTCAATACTTAGCATTCCAAGACTTAACAACCCTTTCAATAGAGAGGGCACTCCTATTTATACAAAAAATAAAATAACTAATTCATATATGTAGATAAAAATTCTCTCCTAGATCCATGTATCTCTCATAGATCCACAAATATCTCATGTGGTTACAACCACGTGTTAACATCTAGCAATTAGCATCTCTTCATATCCTTTCACAAATCTCTAATAGCTTTTATAGGAGACACTTATGAAAAATTCCACGATTCTTCTCCATGAAATGTGATTGATCAATGATCTCAAATATTCCTCAAATATTCAAGAGTTTGAAGAGGAAATTCGAATTTGAGACTTAGAGGTAAAATATGACTTTTCTGAATTCTTGCAATATACCAGCACAAATCACAAAACTCATCCAAATTTTATATATAAGTGAACACATGCTATTTTTCTAATATTTAACCCTAAAATCACTGAAAATATCGAAATAAAAGTATTGGAAAATAATATTTCTAAACCCATATTTAATCATGAAGATGGTCTTAGTGCATGGTTATGGAGCTATAAAATATGGTAAATATTAAAGGAAAATGAAAGAAAAGAGGTGAAATGGATGATAGTTTGGAGACCCAAGATTCCCCCCAACTGAATATGTTGCATGTCCTCATGTAAATTTGCATTGATTGTCATGTATTGAAGTATTCATATTTTCTGTAACCTTAAGGTGTACAATATTTTTCAACAAATCATTTTTGTGACTTTGAGGTACCTCTAGGACTTTTAAATTTCTTCAATTATTTATTTTCTCGGGACTTTTCTTATTGTGAGTCTTCTTTCTTTGACATATATCTAAGTGAAAACTCTTGTGGTTGGTTCTTGCATGGAAAACATATGTATTTCAAGTGTTCATTCTTGTGTGGAAACACTTTTCTTTTATTCTTCTTCTTGTTGCACCAAATAATACTTGAAAATGTATTCAAAATGAAGACCCATTGATATAGATACTAAGCAATCCTTGCTCTTAATCTAAATCTTTTCAAAACTTATCCATCTTTGAATCAATTAAAAAAAATAGTTAGTTGGGAGAAGCATGTTGGTGAAAAATGGACGAGGTTATGGAATATGGAAATGAAAATTGGTAATGAATATCGCCCCCAAACTGAAGGTGTTTTTTTCTTTTGAAAATTGGGAAGAAAACGTCACAAAGTAAATTTACAAATACTTATATTTTAGCATTCAAGGAATTAATGCTTAAATAATAGAAAACAACATACCTTCACCTACTTGAAAGTGAATAAGCTATGCATCTGTGAGATCTTGGTTGTTACTGCTAGATCGTGGATGTGAAATGAAA
Organism: Pinus albicaulis; assembly: GCA_034641835.2. Classification (NCBI taxonomy): domain Eukaryota; kingdom Viridiplantae; phylum Streptophyta; class Pinopsida; order Pinales; family Pinaceae; genus Pinus; species Pinus albicaulis. The sequence continues at coordinate 7,123 of JAXQQM020067540.1, read as the reverse complement.
TAATATGATCTACTTATTTTTCACTTGGTTGTAGGAAAGGAGGATAAAATAGAAAATTGGAATCTTTGTACCCTCTTATTGTTAGAACTAAGCTATTGCTACTGAACTTGGAAAGTAAATATGATTTATTGAAACACAGTTGGAAGCTGATGAAATCATATATTCTTCATACATACACACATCGTGGCATAATTAATTTGTTTGAATAACTGTTTTTTATGTCGAACATAGAAATAAATTATTGGATTACCAACCATTAATGAATTCCTTTAACCAACACAAGACTACTCACCATTAATGTCTATGAGAGTCATGATTCCCAAGTACATATTATTAGGTACGAATAAATGATTTGTAGTCGAGTCACCTAGAAGATCCAACAAACATGAGACATTGATGTATTCTCACTATTTATTGGCAAGAGAGATTGCCATTAAGGAATGAAAGCCTCGAGGTACGAAGAAGATCTCTAGTCCTGAACCCAGATAATGTACTGAAGTTGATGGGTCAAGACTTGTTAGAAGGATGTCCTTAATGAATCACCCATCATCTAATGTGAGTATAAAGTAAAATGTAGAGGACCATAGATGAAAAAATTTCACTTACAAAGCATGATTTATTTGGATGAGTTACCTCATTGTCCTCTTCCTTTTTGTCAAATAAATGCATGATCTAGTAGTAGGAAGATGGAATTTTGGACTTCAATATGGATGAACTGTAAGCTTAGAGAAAGGAAAATGAATCAATAGAAATGGCATGATGGATGTGATCTAACATGAACTTGATTTCTTCATGTTATCATTGAGACATGCTCATCAAAAAGAATTTGGTCTTTGACAACCAGTTGTGTATAAATTGATCTTCTTTGATGATATTGGAACCTGCAAAAATTTATCACTAATATGCAAGAAAACGTAAGATTAACAAGGGAAAGATCTGATCAATCTCTTTTCATTTGATATATATGCAAAAGTTCACAAATATTGATAATAAAACAAATCCAAGGAAGATAAATAAAAATGAAATGCACTTTTACCTATCGTGAAGTGATGCATATTGGACTACCCATCAATGTTTCGTTGATAAATTCTTGATTTGATATATGATTTTCCTTAGTCAAAATTCATATTAAAGAAAAATCAAATTACAAACATCTTTTAATGATATGATGATGTTTTCATAGTTTAATTGCTACAAAATCCATAAAAAATGATCTTTTTTTAATGTCTCAAATATTGATGAAAATGATCCCATGTTATAGATCTTGTTCAAAGCTTTCCAACAATGCTTGAATCGCCTCAAATGGACATCGTATGAGGAAGTTATGCTTGTCTGAAGTTTTTGCAAAATAGACAAAAATGCAGAAGGGGCGCCATGTGACAGCGCCAGAGAGTGCCATGTGGCACCACCAATGGGTGCCATGTAGTAGTGCAAATGTTGATGTGGCAAGCTAAATAGGATTTAGACGTGGATGCTGAAGTGGAGTGCTGACATGGCAATTCATGATGAGAAGGAAGTGACTCGGCAGGTGGTTGACATGGCATGCTCACTGGTCATGATGGTGACATGGTATGCTAACTAGTCATGATGATGACGTGGCAGTTTAAGTTGGATGCTAAGTTGGCAAGGACGTGGAAGGTTTCTTAGGGTATCACATGGATGATGACATGGTATGCTAACTAGTCATGATGATAACATGGTGGTTGAATTTGGATGCTAAGTTGGCAAGGATGTGGAAGGTTTCTTAGGCTATCATGTGGAAAAACAACAACATGGAGGTTGATGCTGAAGTGGAGTGCTGACGTGACAATTGATGACAAGGTGGTGACCGGGCAAGTGGTTGACATGGCATGCTAACTGGTCATGATGATGACATGGTATGTTAACTAATCATGATGATGACGTGGTGGTTGAAGTTGGATGCTAAGTTGGCAAGGACGTGAAAGGTTTCTTAGGATATCACTTGGATGATGACATGGTATGCTAACTAGTCATGATGATAACGTGGTGGTTGAAGTTGGATGCTAAGTTGGTAAGGATGTGGAAGTTTTCTTAGACTATCACGTGGAAAAATAATAACGTGGCCGTTGAAGTTGGAAAAGATGTGGACGGTTTCTTAAGGTATCACGTGGAAAAGTAACTCACTCCCGCAAGGACCATTCATGAGTTGCACGTGCCAACCTCATTTTGAGGAAAATTCATAAAATTCTTAATCCATATGAAATTGAACTCCTGCCCATTTGTTTATAAATACAACAGCTTACCATTAATTCATAAAACATATACATAATTTTAAACGATAAACACTTTATTTAAGTTTTAAAAAATTAAGTCTGCGATAGAAATGTTAATAGGGCGACAAAACACAAATGTTTAATAATACAAAAATATGCAAACGTCTACAAAAATCGAACTTCAAATTTCCGAAGATTAAGACAATTGTGGAACCGTTGTACCATACATGCTATCTCGAAAAAATAAACACCAAAATATATTATTTCATTCGAATTCATCCTCTTGTCTAAAAAATAGACCTGTCAATGATTTTGATTGTTGATTCTCCCTTCCGCAAATCCTTGTTTTGCTATTCAGCTAGAGCTCGAGACGATGGAATACATGATTTTTTTTTTGCAGGGTTTATTCGAGGCAAATTCAAAGCCACAACCTGAGACTTGCCTTTGGTTAAAGACTGCAACTTACGTGTTTCTAAATTGTGTGTGTTGTGATCTGTGTCGCAGGTTTGGATTTTTATGCGTATATGTTCTCAATCCTGTTTTTATTTAATGTTTTCTTTGGTTTGGGTTTTATGCAACCCGTTTGTTGTTTTTAAGTTTTGTTTTATATGTTTACTTTCTATTGTTTTGTGGTTAAAATGTTTACTATTTTTTCTTAAAATATTATATTGGTGTTCTTTTTATTGTGTAATTTTTAGTTTGTTTTATGCATTTTTCCTTTTTAGGAACTTTCATCTACTCCATATATGTGGATTATTGGAAATGGGCATAATCCCTTGTATTATTACCAAGATATAGTTTTTTCTTATCCTTTCAATGGATTATAAAAGTGCTATATGTAATATTTTTTAGAAGTTTGAGATACATTTCTTCTTATATAAAATATTTTTGCTAATACGTGGGTTGTTTCTAATTTTATAGATAATTGTGTTACTTGAATTCTTTAGATGCATTTCTTAGCATTCTTTCACATATCTCTTGCTTATTCTGTCAGAGGCCTTGATTTTCTACTGGTTTCTAATGTTCATGATATGTCTATTAAAGGTATAAAAGGTGCTAACTGATATGAGGAAGTGGTTTTATTCTCCTATATATTTATCCCTGTTACCTCCAAATCCTAAGGACCTTGGCATACAATTCCGTTCTAAAGTGTAGAACATAAAAATATAAATAGAAGAACCACCTTGAAATACAAGAAATATAAGATATTTTGCCAAAGCTTTCGAGGTAATGATTATCCAAAGAAATTTCTACTTTTTTGTGTGCATTGATATTAGGATATATATCCCTATATGGGTACAAGTTTGCATCCTAGAGAGTTGGAAATATTGATGTATAAAACATCTACCTTTGTGCATAACTATTTGTTAGAGAGCTTTTCTCAATTTTTGTTTTGTATTTGAGAGAAATCTCACAACTCGAATTTAATATAGGGAATAATTCTCATACCTTCATGGCCATACCTACGTAATTTAACGTTGAAATTTTTACGTTGTTTATTTTCACGCTGCAATGTAATTTGGATTTAGCATTTAAATTAAAATTTATCTCTAAAGTGCAACTATTTTTGTGATCATTTGGAAATACTCATTTAGTGGTGTTTTTGTTACAACCATTGCCACCGTGTTTACTATTGCTTAGATATTGAAGAACAATGGTCTATCTATATAAAATAGTTTGTGACCTTTGAATTTTTGGTGATTTATCTTTCTATGTGGTATAATATTCATCATCAACTTTTTGGTGAATCCAGAGACGGTCATCATATTTTTCAAGGATTTAGTTTACATATTTTTAGACATGGTTACGTTGATGGAAAGTATATTATTTTATTGCTTTGTTTCATAAATTTATCATTTTCATCAAAATTTTATGATTCCTTCCAAAATCTCAACATCTACCATTGACATGGGAGATGAATCAAGAGGTAGTCCCATCTAGAAAGAAAATGTAAGCTCATGCATTATCTAAATGATCGTTATGGAAAACAACTATGGACTACATGATCAGGAGATCATGTCCAAGTTATGCAAATTGCTCAAAAATGAAAGTGTTCAAAATTGGTTGCATTCTGAATGACCGAAAAGGTCTCGTCACTACGATTCTGGCACCATGAACGGTTCTCAAAACCAAGGTCGTTTTCAAAATTTATTGAGGTTTGAAATCTCCAGTAAAATCCAAAATTTAGTTGACCAAGTTTGATTTTTTATTTTAAAAAAAGATTAAAAAAATAATATTCCAAGGAATGTTTTGGGAATATTCCATGTAATATTCCATTCAGATGTATCAGATGCAGAAAAGTGGCAGCGCTAGATTAGTGGATGGTTTGACTTTTGGTTTTATGGGCCAACCAGAGGGTGCCACGTGGCAAGCTCGGAGGCCACCACGTGGCCCCAAGCCTAGGAGAAATGGTATGGTAAAATGTTTTTGAAGTCCGACGGATTTGAACCGCGAGCCTACCTCCCGCAACGAACGCGCCTTACCATTGCACCACAAGGTTAGTACTTAACCTCTTATGGAACCCACTCATTGTTAAAGTTTAAAATATGGAATGACAAAAAAGGATAAGGGGCTAGCCTCGACGTCATGAGACCAACCCTTGTGACTGGGACAAGGACATGCCATTGGGGAGCCTTGGACTGACAGATGTAGCCTAGGAGGGGTGAAATGCCTCCAAAATTTGTTGTGTTATGTGATGGTAAATTTTAGTTGCTGTGTATTCCTGCTGTGATATGTTAAACAATAAATTTACTTAACTATTTCTCACACTGAAAACTCAAATACATAATCAAAACTAGTTTGTTTAACCTACAATTCATGGAGAACACTTTGCACAGTAAATTATATTAGTATGGATAATTTGCATAGCATAAAAAATAAAATCCAAATTTAGATCAGGTTGGTATCAGAGTTGGTGTTTTGAGCATTAGGAGAGCTAGTGTTTCTCTCTGTATTGTTCTTGTGCAAAAGCATTTGTTATAGGTTTTTTAGGCTTACTAGGTTGAGTTTGCTAGAGGGTGAAGGAATAGCTATGGATAGCTAAGTCCTGGAGAGGACCAAAAAGGAAGAAAGGGTTGAAGGCTTCTTCCTTACCCCAAAGTACCTTAAGGTCACCATTGAAAAACAAACCCTCTTGACGATTGTTTATTAAGAAGATTTTGGAGTTTGTTTGTTGTTTGGCTGCTTGAATAAGAGTTTGTCTTTACAAACATTTGGTTAAAAAAGTTTTGTCATTTGTTTTGAAAGATTTCAGAACTTTATTGAAGTTCCTTTTGTTCATTGACATCATAATGACAACTTCTACAAGTGAAGTTTCTTCCTTCACAAGATTCTTCGATGATGATATGAAGCGTGAATTTATTATATTGAAGGACATGGTGCAGATTTTGTTTAAGGATAAAATGGAAAGCACTAAACTTCGTGAACAGTTGTTTTCCATGAAGGAAGAGAAGGAAGAAATTCTTCAAAGGTTGCATGATATGGAGAGGTAGCTCCATCAAGCCCAAGAGGCTTTGACCAAGAAAATGCATGAGGAAGAGGTAGTCCATTCTAATTTGTCTTTAGTTTCCTCTTTAGAAAGATGTGTTGGTTCTTTCGAAAAAGATACGAGAGGTATAGGGTCCAAATTAATGATTAAAATGGGCTATGAAGGAAAAGGTCTAGGAAAGCATGCTCAAGGCATGGTTGAACCTGTTTCGGTTGAGGAACGAACCAAGAATCTTGGTCTTGGTTATGTGCAATTTAATGGCGAAGACTCCAAAGCCATGAAGGCATGTGAGGCTAAATCAAAGAGAAATTTTGTTCCAAGTTCTAAGATGCAAATATGTCTAATTTGTTTCAAGGATGACATCCATTGCTTTAAGCCTTTGTTGCAGCAAGAAGATGGTAGACATGCAGCTTATGGTGAGCATGCAAGTTCATACAGTTTTCAAGACAAAAATGGTGATGTTAGTCTGCAAATGAAAGCTGTAGCCTCTACTAATTCATCTCCTCATGATGGAAAAAAGGATGAACATGAAAAGTATCACAAGAGGTATAAATTTTCCCATGATCAATTTGATTGTGTTTCTGCAAGGCATGATAACGTTTCATGCTTAAATGGAAGAAATATTTGCTGCACATATTGTGGTCAATTTAACCATGATGTTTTGAGATACTGGATGAGGAAGAAGGCATACAGGAAGCAGATGAAGCAAAGACAACTTTCAAAGAAGGTGCGTAATATTTTCACATATTGCCAAAATAGGGGACATGTTGTCTCCCATTGTTGGACTTTGCATCCAACTAGTCATCCAAAGCACATGCAGCAAGAGGACAAAAATATTGGTGAAGGTGGAACCAAGGATTCCATTATTGAAGTGAAAACGAAAGTTTCACATGAGGAAGAGTTGCAGCAGCAAAAGTCGCCATGGAAGTGGCTTGGTAAGAAGTGGATGGAATTCTTAGTACAGTAAGACGTACTCGTTTTGTACATATGCAAATTTCAGTTGTATGCATGTATTTTATACTGTAATCTCTCGTTTTTTTTAGCCACCTTGGATCATTGATGAAGGCAGTGATGTACAGTTTCCTTCTGCAAATTTCTCGCCAGAAATTTTCTGAGTGAGTGCAAGAAAGAGAGTTCTTGAAAGGAGGATAAGTGCATTGAGGAAGGGAAGTGTGAATTGCTTTCTAGTTTTGGTTCAAAGTCACTAGCCATGCAAGGAAAGTGTTTGGAGGCTGAAGAGAAGAGGGTGAAATACTCTTATTTGTTGTACAGATTAGTTTCAGTAGTCTAGAGAGCTTTTGGGGACCAAAAACTTCTCATTTGGGAGGTGTGATCAAGAGATCATGTCCAAGTTATGCAAATCGCTCAAAAATGAAAGTGTTCAAAATTGGTTGCATTCTAA